>JARBWK010000010.1:58382522-58687736 GCA_030556195.1 Anolis apletophallus | reverse complement strand
AAAATTAAAATAAGTATGTGAAAGGAAAGGAGAAATGGGACTGCCTCTATTCAAGGTGTGCTGACACTTCAGCAAACAACAGTTTGTTGGTGAATCTTCTTCCCTGTGATCTGTATTATATATTTTACTTCTCACAGCTATTTCTGCATTTACAACTCATGACAAGCCATGCTGTATGCTATCTCTGATTTCTTCTTTTAGCCATAAATTCATGGCTAATTAACTAATCTCATAGGATTGCCTATTTGTGGATTGTTTCTTTCTTATTCCCTTTGTCATGTCCAGCCTCAAGTTGGGTAGTTATGGAAAGAAGTCATGGACAAGCAAACTTGTTTTCTGATGCCTTGGAGCAGTGGTTCTCAACCTTTCTAATGCCGTGACCCCTAAATAAGGTTCCTCATGTTGTGGTGACCCCCATCCATATTTTCGTTGCTACTTCATAAATAATTTTGCTACTCTTACGAATTCTAATGCAAATATCTAATATGCAGGATGTATTTTCATTTTTACAAATTGAACATAATTAAAGCATATTGATTAATCACAAAAACAATATGTTTGGGGGAGTATGGACAACAGATGAAGGGATTTGCAGTACCTTCAATTGAGTCAGCTCTGATTTCCACAGACCACTGAGACCCCCATAAATTACAGAACTGAACCAAACTTGGCACAGAGAACCCACATGACCAACAGTAAATACTGGAGCGGTTTGGGAGGAATTGGCAGTGATTTAGGGGACATGTAGTTCCCCTACATTTGGAGAGCACTCTGAACCCAAACAACCTGGATCTGGACCAAATTTGGCACAAATACTCAATATCTCTCTCTCGGCATTACTTCGCGAACGAAGATTCAGGAAGGACTCATCCCACGCTTTTTACAAGCGCGTTGATGACTAAAAAGGCCAATCTGAGATAGGCAAGTTCGGTTGCAGAAAGCGCAGCAGAAAGTCTCCTTGGGTGATGTTTTTCCAAGTTGCGGTTCTTTCTGCGTTGTCGTTTCTCTTCGAGACCCATTCGGCGTGTCTTCTCGAAAGAGGCCGCAGCATTGTGGATAGTGCTTCTCCATGCCTCCCGATGTGAGGCCAGGGTGGACCATTGTTGGTGATCAATCTGGCCAAGCCTGAGATGTTGTTTCAGGGAGTCCTTATATCTCTTTTGGGGCGCTCTCTTGCACTGACCCGTGGCGAGTTCACCGTAGAGTAGTATCTTTGGGAGGCGGTGGTCCTCCATCCTAGAGACGTGTCCTGCCCAGCGCAGCTGTGTTCTCAATAGCATGGCCTCAATGCTGGTGATCCCTGCTTGCTCAAGGACAGCAACATTCGTCACATAGTCGGTCCAGTGTATATTTAGGATTGTGCGAAGACAGCGCTGATGAAAGCTCGAGGAGTCGTAGGTGTTGGCGATAGGTGACCCATGTTTCAGACCCATAGAGGAGAATGGACAGTATGATAGCTCTGTACACACTGATTTTGGTGCTTTGTCTCAGGTGCTTGTTGCTCCAGACTCTTTTTGTGAAGCCTTCCGAATGCACTATATGCCTTTGATAATCTGTGATCTATCTCTTTGTCAATCTTGGCGTCTGAAGAGATGATGCTTCCCAGGTAGGTGAACTGCTGAACGGACTTAAGCACAGATGTGCCTATGCTGACGTGAGGATGGTGGTGTTCTTCCTGTGGTACGGGCTGGTAGAGGACTTCTGTTTTCTTCAGGCTGACTTCCAGCCCAAACAGCTCTGCAGCTGTTGCAAAGCAGGATGTGAGGCGCTGCAGGGCTGCTTCTGAATGGGCGACAAGGGCAGCATCGTCAGCAAAAAGTAGCTCACGGACTAGATAGTTTAGAGTCTTAGTGCGAGCCCTCAGACGGCTTAAGTTGAACAAGCTACCATCAGTACGATAGCGTATATATATGCCGTCTTCTTCTTGTAGGTCTGCCATAGCCCTTTGGAGCATCATGCTGAAGAAGATTGTAATTAGGGTTGGTGCAAGAACACAACCTTGTTTCACTCCATTAGTTATGAGAAAGGGCTCCGAGAGAGCATCGCCATATCTGACTTGACCGTGCTGGCCCTCATGTAACAGGACAATCATTTTGAGGAACTTGGGGGACATCCTAGACGTTCCAGGATCTGCCACAGACCTTTCCTGCTCACAGTGTCGAAGGCTTTGGTGAGGTCGACAAATGTTACATAGAGTCCTTTGTTCTGCTCTCTACATTTCTCTTGCAGTTGTCTAAGGGCAAAAACCATATCTGTGGTGCTCCTATTTGCTCTGAAGCCGCATTGGCTTTCAGGGAGAAGTTCTTCTGCAATAGCCGGAACTAATCTGTTCAGGAGTATCCTTGCAAGGATTTTTCCAGCAATGGAGAGCAGTGTTATACCTCGATAGTTTGAGCAATCGGATTTTGTTCCCTTTTTCTTATACAGGGTGATGATAACTGCATCTCGGAGATCTGATGGCAGTTCACCTTTTCCCAGCAACTCACAAGGAGCTCGTGGAATTTAGCATGCAGTACATGACCTCCCTGTTTCCAAGCTTCAGGTGGGATTCCATCGATCCCGGCTGCCTTGCCATTTTTCAACTGCTGTATGGCCTCAATGGTCTCTTCCAGAGTGGGAGCTGTGTCCCGTTCATTTTTCATTGGTTGTTGTATCATGTGTTGGATAGCTGAACCTTGGACTACTCGGCTGGCATTAAAGAGACCCTGAAAGTGTTCAGCCCATCGGTTCAGGATGGAGGTTTTATCAGTAATTAGTGTTTGACCATCTGTACTGTATAAGGGGCTTTGGACCTGATAAGTAGGTCCAAACACTGCTTTGAGAGCTTCATAAAAACCTCTGTGATCACCGAGATCTGCACAGCGTTGTGTCTTTTCTGATAAATCAATCCACCACTTGTTCTGGATGTCTCTGAGTTTTTGTTGGAGTTTACTACATGCGAGACGAAAGGCTGCTTTTCTTACATGGCAAGATGGCTGGGCGAGGAATGCCTGGTGAGTGGTTCTCTTCTTTGCCAACAGCTCCTGGATCTCTTGGTTGTTTTCATCAAACCAGTCTTGGTTTTTCTTAAGGGAGAATCCTAGGGATTCTTCAGCAGACTGCAGGATACTGTTTTTGATGTGTTGCCAGAGCTGCTGTAGGAGAAGAATCTGTAGGGTGGACTTCAAGTTTTGCTTGCAGATTTACCTGGAAGTTGTCTCTCACAACAGCCTGTTGAAGACTGTTGACTTGGAGTCTCCTCTTTAAGATGCCACCCCTCTTAGGTTTGAGCTTAAGGTGTAGATTTAGTTTACATCTTACAAGGCGATGGTCTGTTTGACATTCTGCACTGGGCATCACTCGAGTATGACGGACATCACGAATGTTTCTCTGGCGCACTAAAACATAGTCAATGAGGTGCCACTGCTTGGATCGGGATGCATCCAGGTGGTCTTCAAGCTATCTTTCTGCTGAAAGATGGTGTTTGTAATAGTCAGCTGCTGTTCTGCACAAAACTCTAGCAGAAGGCGCCCATTATCATTACAGTTTCCAACACCGTGCTTGCCTAATACACCTTTCCAGGCTTCAAAGTTTTTTCCTACTCTGGCATTGAAATCACCAAGGATAATGATTTTATCTTCTGGTGGGGTTGGGGGGATTGATTTTGTCATTTGGGAGTTGTAGCCGATGGGATTCATAGTTCACCTACAATCAAAGAACATTTTGAACTCCATCGACAGTGGAATTGAGCCAAACTTGGCACACAAACTCCCATGACCAACAGAAAATACTAGAAGGGTTTGGGGAGCATTGACCTTGAGTTTTGGAGTTGTAGTTCACCTACATTTGGAGAGCACTCTCAACCCAAACAACCCGGGATCTGGACCAAATTTGACACAAATACTCAATATACCCAAATTTGAATACTGGTGGGGTTGGTGGTGGGGGGGGGGTGTTGATTTTGTCATTTGGGAGTTGTAGCTGCTGGGATTTATAGTTCACCTATCATCAAAGAGCATTTTGAACTCCACCAACAATGGAATTGGACCAAACTTGGCACAGAGAACTCCCATGACAAAAAACACTGGAGGGGTTTGGAGGAATATGGACAACAGATGATGCGATTGAAAGTACTGCAAATCCCATCATCTGTTATACTTAACAACTGATGTTAGTTGTGTTACGAACTTACTTTGAAGATGAAGTACCTTTGATGACTAGAACGCACAAGGGGGCGAGGGAAAGACCCTTTGTCGCCTGCACTCTCTGGGCCCCTGCAGCCTGCATGGATGGCCTTGGGGAGCGTCGGAGGCCCTTTGCTCGCCCCCTTGCATCGCTTTTTTCACTGTCTTTGGAGCTTCACTGGCCCCACAGCTTGTGGGGAAGGTGGGGGGAGGTGGCAGGCCCTTTGTTCTCTCCCCCGCTGCCTTTTTTTTCATGACTTTCAGTGCCAGCAGCGGAGGCTGGCCCTTTCCTTTCTCCCCATCTTCCCTTGTCCCATGCATGTTGCGGGAGGAGAGAGAGGAAGAGGCAAAGGGACCTTCGCTCACCCCATGCACATTGCTATTCGTGCCACTTTGGGAGAGCCACCCCACGCCTTGCATATTTCACCGCTTTTGGCACTTCGCTGGCCTTGCAGCCTGTGGGGAAGGTAGGGGAGGCATCAGGCCCTTCGTTCCCTCTCCCCGCTGCCTTTTTAACGTGAGTTTCGGCACTACACTGGCCCCATGGCCAGTGGGGAAGACGGGGGGGGGGGGGGAGAGAAAGCAAAGGGCCAGCCTCTGCCCCCCGCCCTCCCCACTGGCCGTGGGGTCGCTGCGGAGCACTGAATGTTGTGCATCCAAAAAGCAGCGGGGGAAGGAACGAAGGGGCTGCCGCTTCTCCTACCATTCCCACCGGCTGCAGAGTCAGCAAAGGGCCAAAAGCGGTGAAAAACAATGCATGGAGGTGGCTCTCCCAAAGTGGCACGAATAGCATCACGCATGGGGAGAGGGAAGGTCCTTTGCCGCTTCCTCTCCCCTCGCACTGCCTTTTTGCGCCTCTGCCTCCCTCGGGAGCAAGGCCATGGTGTGAAGGCCATAAAGCACTGCTGTGGAAGCAGGCCCAGGCCTTCGGGACGTGGCCATCCCGCAGGAGACAAGGATGAGGCTGGCGGGGGTGAGAGGCGAGCAGAGAAGGTCCTCCCGGATGGCTTCAGCCATGCAGGAAACCGTACATTCGCCACTTGCCCCCTCCGAGGCCAGCGGGGACGACGAGAGGCGAACTTTCTCCCGCGCATGCCTTTGCCTCTAAGCTCCTCCTCCTGACTCCCCTACAGGAAGAGGAGGAGGAGCCAACCAGAAGCACCTGGCAGTTTGGCTCGCACATGAGCCGGCAGCCATTTTCAAGAGGCAGAGGGGGCGGGGCCTATTGAGGCAGCTTCGCGACCCCCGGAAAATGGCCCTGCGACCCCCTTGGGGGTCGCGACCCCCAGGTTGAGAACCACTGCCTTGGAGACTAGGATGCAGAAAAATGGCTTCAAATTACAGGAAAGGAGATTCCACCTGACCATTAGGAAGAACTGGATTGTTGCCAGGGTTTTTGGGGCTATATGGCCATGTTCTAGAAGCATTCTCTCCTGACATTTCGCCTGCATCTATGGCAGGCATTCTCAGAGGTTGAGAGGTCATTAGGAAGAACTTTCTAACTATGAGAGCTATTCAGCAGTGGAACTCTCTGTCTCAGACTGTGATGGAGTCTCCGTTGGAGGCTTTTAAACAGAAGCTGGATCTGTCAGGGGTGCTTTGAATGTGATTTTCTTGCTTCTTGGCAGGGGGTTGGACTGGATGGTGCACAAGGTCTCTTCCAACTTTATGATTCTATGATTAAGCCTTATTGCTAGGTTTGGACATAATATCAAATAATGATTTAAATACCAGCACAAATCTAAAGACTGTGAATGGCTAACAAATTATTATTTGTTTTCAGGGATAAGATTCTGGTGGAACAATAGGCCAGACTTCCAACAGCCATCAACTTGGCTTTCTGTTATATGCAAATCTAAGCACTGAGTACCTGTATTTTTATTTTTATCCATCCATTGAATTTACATCCCATCTTTTTCAATACAACTGATTCAAATCAGAGAATAATTTCATTGTCTCAAATAAATGTGTCCACTTCTATGTGGTCACTTTTTTGCCTGACTAGCTGTTACTGGATGAATGGAGACATAGGGATCGCGGAGAGAAATTTAAAAACATTTATTAAAGAATAACAATATAATTTGTCTTTAAAGCATATGGCATCCCCCTTTGTTTTTATATATTTCTTTCCTTGCACCAGTTCAAAAACCTGCTCACATCTTGTATACAGAACCCACAAATTACTCCTCTCCAACATACTTGAAGTGGTTTGAAAGAAAGGACCAAGTAGTCAAGGAAGACTGTCACTGACCTACATCGACACAAACAACTGTAAAAATCATTCATTCCAACGAGATTTGGAAGCTGGTGCTTTTTCTATTTATGTGTCACTGCACATGGTTGTAGGGAGGAGTCTGACTCAGTTTCTTTTCCAATACCAATGCTGAGTTAGAGCCAACTCACAGCTCTTTGCAGTCACTTAATTCTTATGAAATTCTGTAAATTCTTTCAGTTTATTCATACATACATGAAATACAGCAGGGCTGTCCAACTGGCGGCCCATGGGCCGTATACGGCCCCCAATCCCTTCCCCACGGCCCCCTACCCTCCTACAAGATACCAGCTTTTTAAGATTTTTTAAAAAAAGTTTTTAAAATATTTTTTTGAATATTTTTTTGAATATTTTTTATTTATTTTTTCCCGGGTTGAGGGGCGGGGTGGGAGGAGGAGCAGGCTCCCTTCCTCCTCCTCCTACTTCCCTCCCTCCCCCCTCTCTCCCCCCTCCTTCTCTCTCTCTTTCCCCCTTTCATTCCTTCCCTTTTCCACCACTTGAAAGAAAGAGGGAAGGAGAGAGTGCACCAAGCGAGAGGGGGGCGTGGCCAGAGCAAAAAAGGGGCGGGGCCGAGTTTGAGCGCGGGGGATGCTCATCCATTCCCTTCCGGCTTCCTCCTCTTCTGAGGATTCCTGCCAAGTTTGGTCCTGATCCATCATTATTTGAGTCCACAGTGCTCTCTGGATACAGAACTACAACTCCCAAACTCAAGGTTCAGTACTTTCTGTTGCTCTCATGAAAGTTTAGGTTTGATTCAACATGGCTGAGGAATGCTTTGATTGTGTTTTCCCCTTATAGCAGAAGGAGATTGGACTGGATGGCCCTTGGAGGTCTCCTATTCTAGGAACCCATTGTAATTATTATTATTATATCATCATCATCATCATTAGAAGCTGAATGGCCATCTGTGAGGATTGCTTTGATTGTGTTTTCCCCTTATAGCAGAAGGAGATTGGACTGGATGGCCCTTGGAGGTCTCCTATTCTAGGAACCCATTGTAATTATTATCATCATCATCAGAGGCTGAATGGTCATCTGTGAGGAATGCTTTGATTGTATTTTCCCCTTATAGCAGAAGGAGATTGGACTGGATGGCCCTTGGAGGTCTCCTATTCTAGGAACCCATTGTAATTATTATTATTATTATCATCATCATCATCATTAGAGGCTGAATGGCCATCTGTGAGGAATGCTTTGATTGTGTTTTCCCCTTATGGCAGAAGGAGATTGGACTGGATGGCCCTTGGAGGTCTCCTATTCTAGGAACCCATTGTAATTATTATTATTATTATTATTATCATCATCATCATCATCATAAGCTGAATGGCCATCTGTGAGGATTGCTTTGATTGTGTTTTCCCCTTATAGCAGAAGGAGATTGGACTGGATGGCTCTTGGAGGTCTCCTATTCTAGGAACCCATTGTTATTATTATTATTATTATTATCATCATCATTAGAAGCTGAATGGCCATCTGTGAGGATTGCTTTGATTGTGTTTTCCCCTTATAGCAGAAGGAGATTGGACTGGATGGCCCTTGGAGGTCTCCTATTCTAGGAACCCATTGTAATTATTATTATTATTATTATCATCATCATCATCATCAGAGGCTGAATGGTCATCTGTGAGGAATGCTTTGATTGTATTTTCCCCTTATGGCAGAAGGAAATTGGACTGGATGGCCCTGGGAGGTCTCCTACTCCAGGAACCTGTTGTTGTTGTTGTTATTATTATTATTATAATTAGCAGAGGCAGAATGAATATTATGCCTTATCATTCAGGGTTATAGGCCTGTGTGGAAGGGCCCTGGCTTCTTATTTGACTTCCTTTCCACACATCTGAATAAAATCCCATATTATTTGCTTTAAACCAGATTATATGAGTGTGGACTCCGATAATCCAGTTCAAAGCAGGTATTCTGGGCTATATGGCTGTGTGGAAGGGCCCTGAGTCCACACTGCAATATAATCCAGTTCAAAGCAGGTTTTGTGGGGTTTCCTGCCTGGATATTCTGCGTTATATGGCTGTGTGAAGGGCCCTGAGTCCACACTGCAATATAATCCAGTTCAAAGCAGGTTTTGTGGGGTTTCCTGCCTGGATATTCAGTTCAAAGCAGGTTTTGTGGGGTTTCCTGCCTTGAACTGGATTATATTGCAGTGTGGACTCAGGGCCCTGAGTCCACATTGCAATATAATCCAGTTCAAAGCAGGTTTTGTGGGGTTTCCTGCCTGGATATTCTGCGTTATATGGCTGTGTGAAGGGCCCTGAGTCCACACTGCAATATAATCCAGTTCAAAGCAGGTTTTGTGGGGTTTCCTGCCTGGATATTCTGTTATATGGCTGTGTGAAGGGCCCCGAGTCCAGACTGCAATATAATCCAGTTCAAAGCAGGTTTTGTGGGGTTTCCTGCCTGGATATTCTGAGTTATATGGCTGTGTGAAGGGCCCTGAGTCCACACTACAATATAATCCAGTTCAAAGCAGGTTTTGTGGGGTTTCCTGCCTGGATATTCTGCGTTATATGGCTGTGTGAAGGGCCCTGAGTCCACACTGCAATATAATCCAGTTCAAAGCAGGGACTGGGACTTGAGACTGGGATTTTGGTGTTCATCTCTATCTCCAAGTCAAAGCCCCGGTGTCCTCCACAGACACCTCCAAGGCAGGGAGGGGGCGGAGCTGGGGGCGGGGCAGGGGTGGAGCCGGGGAGGGGGCGGAGCAGGGGGCGGAGGCAGACCCTTCGGCCCCCCAGGTCATTAGTAACCGGAATTCCGGCCACAGGTCCGGTAGAAGTTGGACAGCCCTGAAATACAGCAAGGTCCTCTAATTTCAGTAGACAATATTTTCAAGTAGGTGCTCTAGAGATCAGAGCACAAGATACAAAGCAAGTCTGTGTATTTTAGCTTACTTTGCATCTCATCTTTAATAGTCTAATGACATGACCAAGTTATATCTAAGCTTCTGTAACACATTGCTATAATTCTCCAGTTTAGTTTCATAAATTACCATTCACACCACTTATTTAATTTCAAAAAGAAACTCTTGCCTTTTTCATTTCCACGTCAGCCTGGTAGAGGCGCTCTTCAGTCAGCTGTAGTTCCCAGCTCTTTTCCATTAGCTGTTCATTTGACTGGATGCCCTTTGCTTTTGCAGATCCCAAGCTAAACCCCAAAAGATGTAAACATTGGATAAAAACAAAGTGTGTTATAAGCCATTGTGATATTACAATGCAGGACACTAACAATTTGTGGACATTCTTTATGGTTTGTTCTACTGTGCTACAAAATTTGTAAAAAAATTATTGGAATCACACAGAAAGCTGGGATTATTTTAATGATACTCTGGTTGGCTACTTTAAAGTGGGTCATATAATCACAGGGGACAGAGGTTTCCTGCTAGAGTTTGTGTGGTAGTCATCTCCAATGCTGTGGGTGAGAAATTCAAATGTACCGAAAATGGGCCTTTGCCTCACACCCAAAGCCAAAGCTGAGGAGGGAGTGCTCACCCTACCCTCTGTGCTAACCTTTGGACACTCTCAAAGTGCTTCAAGCTCAGCATTATATCAGAGACAAGACTTCAACCATCATTCCTCAGGTGAGAGACCTTGTTGGTGGCAAGCTGCCTACCAAAACAAGACAAAAGCTGTGATCACTGCAGAGAAGGGAACAACCAACTAGGTGCTCAAAAGCACTAAGAAAGAGTTGAGTCATTTGTCTCATGTTACATTGGACAGCAGTAAGAGCTCAGAATAACAATGTACTCTAGTGTGATTCAAAACTCATGCACATGTTGATTTAATAATTTTAAATCAATAGAAGCAGGATTAGCAATACTGGAAACAGCTAGTGGTATACTACATCAGACTGATTACATTTAGCAAATGTATCCGTTATTCTTCTGAAAGAATTCTCAGAAGAGAAGGAGCCCTTCATAGAGATTTTACTAGATTCATTATTTAACTTTTAGAGACAGGCAACCATATATTCTTGATTTCATAAAACTCTAGAGTTGGAAGATACCTTGTGAACCATCCAGTCCATTCCGCTCCCAAGAAGCAGGAAAATTGCATTCAAAGCACCCCTGACAGATGGCCATCCAGCAGAGGGCAGAGAGTTACACTGCTGAACAGCTCTCACAGTTGGGAAGTTCTTCCTAATGTTCAGATGGAATCTCCTTTTCTGTAGTTTGAAGCCATTGTTCCATGTCCTTGTCTTCAGGACAGCAGAAAAAAAGCTTGCTCCCTCCTCCCTATGACTTCCCCTCACATATTTATACAAGGCTATCATGTCTCCTCTCATCCTTCTCTTCTGCAGGCTAAACATGCCCAGCTATTTAAGCCCCTCCTCATAGGGCTTGTTCTCCAGCCCCTTGATCATTTTATTCTCCCTTCTTTGGACACATTCCAGCTTGTCAACATCTCCCTTCAATTGGCGTCTCCCATTCCATATCTTTGCATTTCATTTTTTTCCTGCCTAAGTGGAGTAACTTGCATTTGTCACTGTTAAGACTTCATTTTGTTAGTTTTGGACCATCTCTCTAATCCGGTGGTTCTTAACCAGTGGGTCACGAGGATGAAAATCTGCTCAGTGAACTTCCTTCTTCTTTATTTTATTTTATTTATTTTATTTCCGCTCCTTTCATACTGCCTGTCACTTTTTCCCTGTTGCTGACCACAGCATATGTTCTGTATCAGAAACTAGAGATGATGTGGTCTATCCAAAGCAGTTTTCTGAACCAGCACTCCAACTAACCAAACTGAATCTAAAGATGACCAAAAACCGATCCATAACCCTTTTGGTACTAATATTGGAGAGTGGTCCCTGGCCAAGTAGTCCCTGGTCAAAAAAAAGGTTGGGAACCACTGCTCTAATCTGTTAAAATCATTTTGGATTTTGCTCCTGTCTTCTGGAGTATTGGCTATCCCTCCCAATTTGATGTTGTCTGCAAACTTGATGATCATATGCCTTCAAACCCTTCATCTAAGCCATTAATAAAGATGTTGAACAGAACTGGGCCCTGGACGGAACCCTGTGACACTCCACCCGACACTTCACTCGTTACTTCTCTCCAGGGTGAAGAGGAAGCATTGGTGAGCACCCTTTGGGTTCATTCGCTTAACCAATTACAAATCCACCTAACCATAGTTTTGCCTAGCCCACATTTAACTACTTTGTTTGCCAGAAAGTCCTAGGGAAGAGAAGAATGTCCACATTATTTTTTAAAAAGTAGTACATTATGTAGGTTCTGATGCTAAGAGGCTTACCAGAGGTGAGCTTCTTTGGATCGCTGCATTTCCGATAAACTGAATACCTCCTGCTGTAACTCTTCATGACGAACTTGTAAGCTATTAATGAAGTCCTCCTGAGACAAAAGAGTGGCCCTGAGTTCCATCTTTTCATCATGCAGAACCTTCAAGAAACACAGGAGAAATTACTGTTACAGTGATATAATAAATGAAATTAAGATAATAACCGTATTGTCAAGCAAGCTATTATGTCCAAATATACATGCCAGAGGATGACTAGGGACAACCCCTCCCCAGCAGACATTGTTCCTTATCTAGGACCATCTTTGCTGAGCAGAAAGCTGGCAGAAAGCCCATTTAATTAATGACTTGCCAGCCCACTGCTATTACAAGTTGTACATGACTTTGCTTCCAAGCAATTCAGCCACACACCTCCAGTGAGTGCTGGGAAAGTTTCAATTCCTCTGTGAGACTTTGTTGTTCTTCCAAAATCTTCTTGTTGGTAGCAGTCAAAGTATCTACTCTCAAATTCAGTCGCTTCATTTCCAGTTCATTGGCACATATAGTATCATTGGCTGTTTCCAGTTTGCTGGTTAAATGGTGGATTTCAGATTTGCTTGCCAGTTCAACAGACTCAAGCATTTGCTTCCGACTGGACAACTGAGCCTGTAATACACAGCACACTTACCCATTGAGAATTAAGCAATATGCTAAAAGAGCACAAATAAAGTTACATATTGCACTTTACACCATCACAATGTTTTCCACTGTAATAGATAACATTTCTAGGGTTTGCTTTCAGTGCAGAGATGAGGAGACATCACTAAATTATTATTTTTCAAAATCACAAGATTGTATATGTTTAATGCATATATTTGGCTATTAATGTTGACACCTAAAATCCCATCCTACTAGATCAAAAAAGAGATCAAGAAAGAGAAACTTTTTGAGGAGAGCTTTCAGTCCAGGTTTCCACTATTTCAGTTCTTTCAGAGAGAAGTTCTGAAATTGCAATATTATATATGGAGGTGATATGAGCAACCTGAAAGTATGTATATTATGACTGAAGGGAGAAGTACATGTTCTCCTCTCTGTAGCTGTTAAGTCTCAGAAATGCCTTCAAAGCAGAGCATGACCAGAGTCCCTGACTTCTTCAACAGTTCTGGGCTGGGGAGTTGACTCTAGTGCTGGGCTTCATAATATACATCTGATTAATAATCCACCTTTCCTTTTCAAGAGAGGGACACCTTTAGCAACAAGAACAAAATTTACCTAGCTGGGGCTGTTAGAAATTTGGAAACTGCTAGCCTTCCACAGTCTAAGTAGTTTTACGTTTCAACAAACTCACTGACTAAACTGACCAACTGACTAAACTGATTCCAAGAAACCTGTTTAAGAATACAAGATATGATGCTATGAGCCATGTTATTCAGGAATTATAGTTTCACACACTCAAATTAGGTGCATCTTTAAAAACTGGCAGAACATGTTGTAAATGTCAGGGGAATATTACAAGCCACATTCTTTAATTGCCATTGCTTCTTCACAAGTTTACAGTTTTTCCTCACAGTATCAGCTTAACAAGAAAACTGAGAAACACAACATTCCTGTGTTAAAGCAGTTAAAACTGAACACAGCTTAGAAGGCTGATATGGCCTTGGTACCCAGTAAAGTAATATACACCATTTTGACACCAGTGCACATGGGAGCTCTTATGGGATCAGGAAAAAAAACCTCGAATTGCTAAAGGCATGTGAATGAACAATAAGAAAGAGTTACATTTATTTTAGTCCACTTTTAGTATTTAACATTATGCTATATTGATGGAAACAAGCTTCTTAGAATTTGCTAGAGCCAGTTTTCCATTTGCACTAAAGGCTATCAAAGAAATTTTGTACTCTGGTAGGATGATTACTATAACTGACATAGAAGATATGAAAGTCAATAGGGATTCTACAAAAGTTATATCCTCAAAAATATTAAAAATAGGAACAACATTCCAGTTATGAACAAGAATTCCACCTTTCCTGGCACACCAGAATCTGATGCAGGTATCTTCATCCCCTGGAGCAGGGTCTATTTTCTAATTTATTTTCTCTATTTTTATTCTGCTTTTCTCCCTGCCTTTCTCAAGGCGGCCACAGAGGTAGAATCTACTCTAGTCATGTATATACCACATTCAGAGGAGCAAATTTTCCCCTAGATGATTCAAGTTTGTGGCATACGAAGGAATAATCCTCCCAAGTCAACATGCATAAGGAAATTGCACATCTATCAAATATACTGCCTCAAAATCCCATTTCTGCTTTTGCTTGCTGTGACAAAGCATGCCAGCCAATGCTCCAAGAAAGTCTACCTGCTGGAAGGTAAACCATTATGAATACAGGCACAGCTAAAGTGTGGAATTTGTTTCGAAAAGTATCTTGCTCAGTCCAAGCAAATCTGCCAGCATCTACCTTTTCCAAAGCTCCCATCAGTGTCACTTCCAATTCCATCAATGTCAACTTCTGCCATGCAGAACTTAAGACTTGATAGAAACTGTGGAGTTCATTAAATGCAAAGTTCCTAGCAGGAGCTTCTGTTCAGCATCAGCTGTGATTGAGCAAGCTTTTTCACAGTTGGCATCTGGTCAGGTAAACTAAGCCACAGCAGCACTATCTCAATGAACAGATTAATTTGTTAAGAATAGTAGAAGTTTTGCTCTCCTTCTTAAAGATACACAAATGAAAAAACTATGAATTTACACTGAATTGGTTATCTCATCAGATGCACTTTTGTAGGAAACACACAATTTTTTAAAAGTGCTACTTAAATGTTTTCTCACACCTAAGCACTACAGTTTTAAATTGTGTACACTATGCAATTTTGTTACAAAAGCCATTTTACAGCCGAAATTTCCCTTGTTGATTATTAAAGGCAAAGTCAATAAATACATTTGGATTTTTGGATCAAGATTATTTCAATGTTACCATGAACTATACTAAGACACAGAATATTTCTTTAAGTCCTTTCCTCTGCTTTCCAAACAACCTGAAAGACTTCGGACTGCTCAGCTAACGCCTTCCTCTGGGCTTCCAGTGATGCCACATGTTGTTGGTAATGCAAACGCTGCGTCTCCCAGTCTAGAGATTTTTGGCGGAACTCCTGTAGAGAAAATTGTCATTGGATATCTATTTGGTTGAAATATATACTGTGTTCCAAATATGAGCATACTTTTCACTCTATGGCAATGCTTCTGTTGCAGGCATATCACATGGATATGTGGCCCCTGCGGTTTCACCTACCCACATCCAACAAAATACGTCTCCTCCAGGCAATTCTATAGCATACTTTCACCACACATTACCAGAGTCACCCAGGATAACCAGAACATTCCTTGAGAGGGTATCTGTCTAGGAATTTTCTAGGTCCTCCAGGACGACTCTGATATTTTTAGTGTAAGTTGTTCCATTTCTATAGGGTTTGCTACTTTTTTCCAAGCTAAATTCAGGAATGTGTAACCTGTAGATAGGGAGGTTGTACTGTATTCCCAACTGAATAATGCATTCAGTCTTGTTATAATTGCTTTGTGGAATGTAACTAAGTGCCACAGGTACATTAAATATCGTTTGTAATACTATTTCTGATTAAGCTAGCTTCCAGTAGATAGATTCTAAAAATATATCCGTACCAGCTAATTTTCAAGTAATCTTTAACTAAAAACAGTGCAGTGACTTGGTGCAGATAATAAATAATTTTTCGACATATAGTTTATAATTAGAATTCAGCTTCCTAGTTGCTTCACATAAAATTTAGTGGCTCAGTGGAAGAGCTACAATCTCCATACAACCTGGCATAATGTAGACTATTCTTCATGCCAAGTGTTTTCCTCCATTCATAGAGGAAGTTGTAGACCCAAGTCCCTAAACAGAACATATGCACACACACACAGAGAAGGAAAGCAAAGTTCAATCCTTAGGCAAAGGATGAAATGCAAACAAAAATAAAAATGGGAATGTCTTGATGAGATCTTATGAGATACCATTCTACATATACCATTGCAGAAATAAACCACCATTAAGCTGAATTGAATTTATTCTTGAAAAACACTCTAAAAGCCATAGCTGCAAGTAAATAAATAATCTTGAGATTTTTCCAATCCAGTCAACTATTTAGGGCTACTAAATTTTTATAAAAGATGGCCAGGACTATATTATATTCACTTACCTCTAATTTCTTGGTCAGCATGCTTACATCAGATTGATCATTTTCTTGGCTCTTGGAAGTCTGCCTAGCTTCTTTCAATTGTTTCTTCAGCAATTTCTCATAACTCCTCTTTAGTCTGGCTAGCTGCAAACAAAGCAAGGCTATTTAATTTAACCTAAAGGCTGATAGACACTGGCATCCTAGTAACTGGAAGCCCAAATTGACTACTGTTAGATAGGTATATAATATCCAATTAAATGCCAGAAGAATTATAACTATAACCAAAGTAATGGAAAATTTAGTTTATTAATCTCTAATTTGAAACATTTGGAGATAAAATGCTTAATATAAATAATAAACTTTTATTTATATACCTCTCTTTCTCCCCAAAGGGACTCAGGGCGGTTTCCAGCATAGGTCAAAGATTGTAATTACAGACATCAAAATATGCAAGTAATCATTATAAACAAAGACATAATATTATAAAACAGTCATAAATATTTAAAATTAAAAACCAGCTCAGTGCCAATTTCATTGGGCAAGTTCAGTTTCCTATGGTCAAGATTCAAGAGTGGACCTCGATAACTATAGGAGGGCTGTGCTAATATAACGAGGTAAACTAGGGCCATGAGAGTGGATAAAGTGCAAGCATGATCCCGCATGATGGCGATGGTGGGACCTGGAGCTATTTATTACCAAGGCCTGAGACACACATATAAAAGGGCTGGTCCAATGGGAGACATAGGGCCGTGGAGGTGGGTAAAGTGCAGAACATGACCTTAACTAATGGTCAGGGTAGTGCCTGGGGCTATTCACTTCCAGGGCCTACTGAATAGCTATAATAGAGCTAGACCAGGTGAAGGGCAATGAGATAGCAGAGGGCCAGGGAAGTGGGTAGCGTGCAGAGTGGTGACCTAACTGTTGGCCAGGGTAGGACCTGGGGCTAATCATTATCAAAAGCCTGCTGGAAACACCAGGTCTTCAGGTTCTTTCAGAAAGAGGCTAGTGATGGAGCTTGTCTTAACTCTCTGGGGGGGGGGGGGGGCGTTCCAAAGGCAAGGGGCCACCACTGACAAGGCCCTCTCTTTTGTCCCCACCAATAGGACTTCAGACGGTGGTGGAGGCGAGAGAAGGGTCTTGTCGGAAGATCTAAGAATCTGCGCTGGTTCATAGGGGGAGATGGGATTGTGGTGATAGGTGAGGCCCGAACCATTTAGGGCTTTATAAATCAGAATCTGCACCTTGAATTGGGCCTGGCAGCTTATCAGCAGCCAGTGGACATATACTATAATTCACATACTTCTATGTGATATGTTTCTAATATAGAATTTCTGAATTTTATTTGGAAGTTTCAATGAAGTTAAAATATCGATCGCAATAATAAATAAAAGAAAGGTACTCCTTTTCTATGGAAAACACTACAAAGAGTTAAATCTAATATTTATTCTACCTCAACGTGACCTCCTGAAATCGGTGGGACTGGAATTGTCTGTGATTAACAAGTTCCATTTTTCAATGGATCTAACTCTAAACTGAACTAATATTGCATTTAACTTAGGGATTGTCAACTTCTGAGAGGGCACCGGCCATTATTGTCATAATTTGGTCTTGGGAATTTACAAAAGTATTTTATAAACAAGAGGTTACCAGACAACAACTAGATTTTTTTTTTAATGAAAACTGCATTTCAGAGGCTAAATTGGCCAATGAATTGCATCTGAGAAAGAAAAAAAAATGAGATGGGCATCGGAAATGAGGAAAAAGAGGAGAAATATACAATGGAGTATTTATATATTTTCATTATGCAAAGCATGTTAGTATTGCTGTATTTGGAGACTGTCCTCTATTGTTATACCTCCTGAACTACTAACCTTCTTCGGTCTTCCTGAAGGAGGTTAACAGTCATACTAGTCATACTGTTGTTATAATAGCTTCCAACCTTTACAGAGATCTGCCACTACAATTCAATCATGGTTGGCAAACTCCTTACAAATGCATCAGGGGCACCTTCTAAAGAAACACCATTATTCATGCTGTAATGAAAAGACTTGTAAAATACGGATAGATGTCTCCAGCTTGCAAGAGCGCAAAAGTAATGTTATTTATGGCCTACTGAAAGCAGGACTTGAACCAACTCTCTAGAGAGAAAAGGTTAATGCATTACTAGTCTCTTATGGCATTTAACTTATAGCAGCTGACAAGTAAGAAGAAAGCAGAACAAAAAGTGAAGGCCAAACATGAACTGCTTTCACAGCATTCAAGACCTTACAATAAAATATTGCAGTACATCAAGTTTTTCTGTCCCTTATTCTCTTAATGAAGGTTTTTTAAGTCAGATTTAGATTACAATCCATATGCAGCACATTTACTTGGAATAACCCACATTCAATACAGAAGGACCTATTTCAAAATAATCAAGTGCAGGCCCTATGTATTCTACAAATGCCATGTTGCCAGGCCAAAGAAGAGAATATGCATTTCTTTCCCAAAATAAACAATATACAGAAAACTTCAATAGTGTAAGCAACACAATCTATCAGCTATGATTTGGAAGGACTGCTATCCTAATGAAAACCCTTGTCCATGCTCGATCAACAGCTACTATTTGTCTGACCTGAACTTTTTTCCTTCCACCAACCCAACCAGGCACACAAGATGCCTGAAGCTATTAAATGATTTTGTAAAAGGAACCCAGTAGCCATTGCAATAGCATATGGCAGTTCAATAGAAGATTGAACTGCAAAGTGCAGTTTCTTATCAGCTGAAGGATGACATAATGGATTTAAGCTTCAAGCCACAAACAACAAAGCTCACAAACCACAGATGCAACTTTCACAAAAAAGAAGAAATGGGTTAATTTATCCTGAAGTAAAACTTGTTTCTAAAGCAGACTATGAAAAGAGTGAGTTAATAAAAACATGAAGTCTTCAAGTGATAACTGCTCTGTTGTCATAAATGAACCACATATTCAATATCCAAGGCTGCATTTGTGCAATTAAATATTCTATAATTGGAAAACCTTAAATAGGTTCATTTCACCAATAATTCAACATATGTGTTGTACACAGTGTTGTCAATACCACTTGCATTTTGTTCCAATTTTACTTTCCTCTGTATATACAAGATATACAAACATACCACACAGAGAAAGATTGCAAATGCATATCAGCAAATTATTAGATTCCTACTGTAATTATACACTGAAGGAATATTTTTCCTTATGCCAATTGAAATGGTATAACCATTGACCAATTGCAGTGATTTCAAATTATCAGTCTAAATTCTGTAACAATTAAATAGGAAAAGTTAAAGTTTTTAAGAATTGATGGATATTGCAAAACTTCTAATATTCTATCTCCAACCAGTTCTCAGTTTACCACTGCTGTTAGTAGTAAAATGGACACTTGGCACATATTGAGGTTTGGTCCTAATCTCCACACCCCACACTTCCAAGGATACAAAAATCTATGGATGCTCAAGTCCAATTATGTACAACAGGGTAGTAAAATTGTGTCCCTAGTATAAAGTGGGCAAAAAGGTTTGCTTTTTGGAATTAAAAAAGTATTTTCAAGCTGCGGATAGTGGAATCCATGGCTGCAAAATCTATGGACACACACAAAAAGTTACATGAGACATTGAAATTGTCAACATGTAATGTTTTCTGGTATAAAAATTGCTTATAGTTTAAACTGGAAGATTTCAGAAATGCATGAGTTAAAACTATAGAGAGGTGCAGAATTGGTAGAGTGTCACTTTTGGAATTTCCTGTGCAGACCAGAAAAGGTGCTCTGAGTGTTGTAAAATGCATCATGCAACTTGCAAAGATGTGAACGGAAATGATTGGAGATTGTCTTGTATATTTTGTAAATAAAAGATAGAGTGCCGCTTTGGCTGAAAGCTGAATTGAAGAGTCTGATGTTTTATACCACTTTGTGTCTTCAGGTAGAACTTGGAAGTCGAACCAGCTGAGATAAGAAAGGTGATTTATCTCAATTTCCTTAACAAAAATATTAAACACATGAAAGGATATTCCAATAACAGCTCACCTCTTCTTTGACTTTGCTTAACTCTTGTTCATACTCCACACTCATATCATGATTCAGCTGTTCCATCCCTTCAAGTCTCTGGCACAGCCTCTCAATCTGAAAGCCATCAGAACACATTCATTAAACAATATAAATAATCTTAGAGGAAAACCTACCTGGCGAGGGAAAAGACAATGCAAGACGGATCTGACAATGTCACAGTCACTCCATTTGGTATCAAAAAGACAAGATTCTCTACACAAGAGGTGGGATACTTTTTCTCTTTAAGGGCGCATCATCTTTCAAGAGCTCAAACTAAAACAAGCCCCTTTCTCTTTCCTTAACTCCTTCCTTTATCTCTAACAGGCTGCTGAAGGGAAGACATCGTTCTTCTGCCTGATATCTAAACTCATAGGGCTGCATCTATCAATTCCATTATTTGCCTTAGTTTTTTTTCTACTTCAATGTTCTCCTTCCCATCCACCTTCTCTTCTTCTGGGCTCTGCATGAAATTAGAATAAGAACTGTAGGTTGCCCCCTCTATTGGTCCTATTATTATCCTCAGTAGCTAATCCTCAGTTGCTGTAATATAGTGAACCTGTCACTTCAAAGAATTAAAGGATTTCAGCTGCTTCAAATACAACTGAAGACTATAAAAATGAATAAGCTGGGTGGGTGATTTGGCTGATCGGTGTGAGAAGGTATGGAGCAAAAATCGTGATAAGCTTTCAGGCTCACAAAGTACAGGGATAAAAAATATTTAAAACAGAAACAAAACTGCTTTACTCGTATAAGCATCCATAACTCATACAACTGGAAAAGTGTTAGTCTGTGATTACAAACTGAAAAAAGAAAGGAAAAGAATATATCTTATTGTCTCCTTCTTGACCTAAGATATTGGTTCATTTAACCCTTTCCAGTTCAGGAGCAAAGGAAGGGTACTGGGACAAGCTTTGCCTTTCCTAGAAATTACTCATGCTCCCTTAAGGAGGCAATCATGGCATTTAGACTATATAATATTTTCTTGTTTATAATCTGCTACAAGGAAGGAAATATTATACTAGAACAAGGAACTAGAACAATAATTCTTACTCTATGACAACTCTATACAATGATAATAAAACAAATGCAAAATGTTCAAACAGGCTATGCCATATAGAGGGAAAACAAATGAAACTAGTTTCCACAACCATTATCTGTTATAACTATAAAGAAAGCTCATGCCCAGGTATGTCTGGTGATTACTCAGTTCAGACACAGGCAATTTGGCGCAAGGCCACTCTGCAGAGAAGCCCCACACACCAAAGAAGCAAGGGGCAGCACTGTGATACAACACAAGAACAACAAAGGTAGCAAATGAGCTCTCATAGGCAATATCATATCAAAATACGTTTAAATAGGCAAAATGAGGCTCACAATAAGAGAACCACATCAAAGGAGCATGACAATATACAAAGTAATAGCATACAGTTCATACAGTAAATACAATCAATAATAGACATTCATCAAGGGTGTAGACAGTTCTAATAGCCGATGATATCAATAGTCAGTCCAAAACAATCAAGATAAGGTCAAGGGCTACAAGGACGCTGTGAGGGTCCGTCTTAATCAAATAGTACCTAACGTATTTTGATATGATATTGCCTATGATAGCTCATTTGCTACCTTTGTTGTTCTTGTGTTGAAGCCCCACACACCCCCAAGCCTGGGGGCTATAGCAACTATTCAGATCATTGCAATCTTATCCTGCTGAAGATGCTAAAGTAGGCGGTTGTTGAGCAATTTCAGGCTCTTTTGGATAACACTGCTTGTAGTTTGAATCTACCCTGGTTTTAAAATAGTATCTATTGCTCCAACGCAGTGGTTTTCAACCTGTGGGTCCTCAGGTGTTTTGGCCTACAACTCTCAGAAATCCCAGGCAGTTTACCAGATGTTGGGATTTCTGGAAATTGAACACCAAAACATCTGGGGACCCACAGGTTGAGAAACACTGCTCTAACAGATAGCCTGACGGTACAACTATGCTAAGAGGGAAGGGGAGAGTGTAGATGCCATTTTTGGACCTTTCTGCACATTTACATACCATGTGACATGACATCTTTCCAGATTAACAGTCCAATGTAAGGGTCTGCTGATGACATCCAATACTACTTTTCCTTTGCAGAGTTGCTGAAAGGATTTTGGATTCAGTACTGGACAGAATGTTGGCTAACAAACTGAAACATAACCCACATTAGATGGATGAACTTCTGGTGGCTAGTTCATCTGGTATCAGAAACCCAGGCTATTTTAGATAGGACCACTTGTCCTTAAAAGATTCAGGTTCACAGGTTGGGGGCATTTTAGAAACAGCACTACCCAGGGAGGCCCAAAGCACTGTTCTCCAGCTTTGACAGGATACCAGCTGTAACTCTCACTGAACAGACATAGCTGGAATAGTCTTATTTATATTGTAGTAACATATATAATGGTTTACACTCAGAACTCTTGAATGCTACAGGAAACATCAACTTGTACCAGTATAATGGCAGGAATACTATTTTGAGACTAGCTGCCAGTTCTCTGATTAGCTTTCAGCCTGTTTCCAAATTTCCAAACAATTCAAAAATTTTAAAGGCCAAGAATGACAGATCTTTTTTCCTCCCTCCCCTTTCCCTCCTGAAAACCTTCACACTGCCCCCTCGGATCAAAATAGCGGTAGCTATTTTGACATTGCTCCCGTTTTCAACCACATATTTGTGTGAGATGAGCTTCTCAAGCTTGACTGAGATAAAAACTAAAAACAGAGAGAGACTGACAGCTGTTGAGCAAGACCTTCGTATGTGTCTTTCTGCCATTCCTGCCAGGATATCTATTTTGTGTTCATCGAAACAGGCCCAGGTTTCACACTAAGTGAGTGTATGAATACATTTAAAAACATATTAACTATATGTATTACTGTGTTAGAGTGTCATTTTGTGTCATTTTGGTTGGTGGTGTGCCCCAGGAGTTTGTAAATGTAAAAGGTATGCCGTGGCTCAAAAAAGGCTGGGAAACACTGTGCTAGGAGTCCCACAAATCTTGAAATCTAACTGAGCAGTGACCATGGTTAGAGCTATGTATGTAGTGGTGCCCCTTCATGGAATGCTGTCTTTAGAGAGGTTCACCTGATGCCAAATCTAATATCAGTTCTGGAGCTGGGTAAAGACTCAAGCCCTTTTGAAGTTTCAATTTGGATGCATAATTCTACTGGAGCTTCTTCGGTGAATATGATTTACATTTAATTAATTAATTAATTAATTATTTGTCACGTTTCTATACCACCCCTCTCAGCCCGAAGGCGACTCGGGACGGTTTACACAGGCAGTCTCTGCCCTCAATACAACACAGCAACAAGGCACCCCCCCCTAAAACCATATAATAACAAATTAACAATTAAAAACATACAATTGCAGTCTCAGCGTCATGTTGAAATTTTGTTTGCACAATTGTCAAACTGCAGCAAATTGTCACACTCCATTGATTGTTATTCTTCTTTACAATTGTTCTTACCAATGACTGAGTTTTGAAAAATACGAATATGTGAATTTAGCACTCTTGCCAGGATGTAGCATTAAACAGGCTCGAGATGGGAAAGATAACAAAACCCCAAATTACCTCTTTGTGTTTCTCTTCCAGTGTATTCCTGACAGCTGCCAATTCTTGCATTCGGATATCCAAGCAAGACTCCAGTGCCTGAGTCTGGCTTTCCCATTCAGCTTTCTTATGAGCCACCATGATATCGATTTGCTTCATTAACTCCTGTAGTTCAGCCTCACATGAAGTCAGCAATCCTCTACAGTCAAAAAACACAGGTTATTCTGACAACACTACAAACACAAGAATAAAGATACCAGGTAAATAAAGCTTTATTCCTTACACACACATGTACACACACACAGTTTTGTATACACACCATGATCACTCCTCAAGCAACAATAAAAATTCCAGAGTCATTTTTATGATTGAACTCTTTAATTTTAAAAGTCAACAGTTGTTTCATTATATTAAAAAGTAAGAACAGAAAGAGTATGTACGGCAGCAGGGTAATATAATTTGGACATACTGTGGATTAGCCACAATATGCAAATATGAAATTTAGAATCCTGTATTAAGTGAAACAGCATACAGTAGTGATGTGAGCACTGAAATATAACTTTCCAGAGGCCAAGGTTCAAATCCCCACTCCATGAAAACTCATTGGGTGATCTTGGCCAGGTCACGTCTTCTCAACCTCAGAGAAAGGAAAACACCTTCTGAACAAATCTTTTCAAGAAAACCCTGCAATAAGTTCACAATTAGTAAGAAATGTCTTGGAGGTATACAATAACATTCAGCACCATAAAGCATTTCTTAATTGTAAATGACATAAAATAAAGCAAAATTAGAAACAATGAATCATAGAATCATAGAGTTGGAAGAGACCTCATGGGCCATCCAGTACAACCCCCTGCCAAGAAGCAGGAAAATTGCATTCAAAGCACCCCTGACAGATCCAGCTTCTGTTTAAAAGCCTCCAAAGGACACTCCATCACAGTCTGAGACAGAGAGTTCCACTGCTGAACAGCTCTCATACTTAGAAAGTTCTTCCTAATGACCTCACAACCTCTGAGAATGCCTGCCTGTCAGGAGAGAATGCTTCTAGAACATGGCCATATACCCCAAAAAAGCTTCCACACTCGGGGGGTCCACTGCTGAACTGCTCTCACAGTCAGGAAGTTCTTCCTAATGTTCAGATGGAATCTCCTTTCTTGTAGTTTGAAGCCATTGTTCCACGTCCCAGTCTCCAGGGCAGCTGAAAACAAGCTTGCTTCCCTCCTCCCTATGACCTCCCCTCACATATTTATACATGGCTATCATGTCTCCTCTCAGTCTTCTCTTCTTCAGGCAAAACATGCCCAGCTCTTTAAGCCCCTACTCATAGGGCTTGTTCTCCATTTTAGTCACCCTCCTTTGGACACATTCCAGCTTGTCAATATCTCTCTTCAATTGTGGTGCCCAGAATTGGACACAATATTCCAGGTGTGGTCTAACCAAGGCAGAATTGAGTTGTGGCAAGACTTCCCTGGACCTAGACACTATACTCCTATTGATGCAGGCCAAAATCTCATTGGTTTTTTTGCCACCACATCACATTGTTGGCTCATGTTTAACTTGTTGTCCACAAGAATTCCAATATCTTTTTTACACGTACTACTCTCGAGCCACGCGTCCCCCATTCTGTATCTTTGCATTTCATTTTTTCTGCCTAAGTGGAATATCCTGCATTTGTCACTGTTGAATTTCATTTTGTTAATTTTGGCCCATCTCTCTAATCTGTCAAGATTGTTTTGAATTCTGATTCTGTCCTCTGGCGTATTGGCTATCCCTCCCAATTTGGTGTCATCTGCAAACTTGATGATCATGCCTTCTAACCCTTCATCTAAGTCAGGGCTGTCCAACTGCCGGCCCTGCAGGTGTTTTGGACTTCAACTCCCAGAAATCCTAGCCAGTTTACCAGCTGTTAGGATTTCTGGGATTTGAAGTCCAAAACACCTGCAGAGCCGGCAGTTGGACAGCCCTGATCTAAGTCATTAATAAAGATGTTGAACATGACCGGGCCCAAGACGGAACCCTGCGGCACTCCACTCATCACTTCTTTCCAGGATGAAGAGGAAGCATTGGTGAGCACCCTCTGGGTTCGTCCACTTAACCAATTACAGATCTACCTAATCATAGTTTTGCCTAGCCCACATTTGACTAGTTTGTTTGCCAGTAGGTCATGGGGGACCTTGTCGAAAGCCTTACTGAAATCCAGGTACGCTACATCCATGACATTCCCTGCATCTATCCAGCCTGTAACTTTATCGAAAAAAGAGATCAGATTAGTCCAGCATGACTTGTTTTTGATAAATCCGTGTAAGTATCTGCAGACCACTTCCTTAACAATCTTTTCCAGAATCTTGCCTGGTATCAACGTGAGGCTGACCAGACGGTAATTGTTTGAGTCATCCTTTTTTCCCTTCTTGAAGATTGGGACCACACTGGCCCTCCTCCAATCTGCTGGGACTTCTCCCGTTCTCCAAGAACTCTCAAAGATGATTGCCAATGGTTCCGAGATGACTTCCGCTAGTTCCTTCAATACTCTTGGGTGTAGTTGATCTGGCCCTGGGGACTTGAACTCATTTAGAGCGGCCAGGTATTCCTGGGCAACTTGTTTCCCAATTTGGGGTTGGATGTCCTCTAATCCCTCATCCTCTCCATCTTGCTGAGGTTGAAGATGACTTTCTTTCTGTGAGAATACCGAGGCAAATAAGGCATTAAGTAGTTCTGCCTTCTCCCTATCCCCTGGCAGCATTGCCCCATCTTCTCCTCGAAGAGGCCCTATCGCCTCCTTGTTCTTCCTTTTTCTACTGACATAAGAAAAGAAGCCTTTTTATTGTTTTTAATGTCCCTGGCAAGCCTGAGCTCGTTTTGTGCTTTAGCCTTGCGAACCTTTTCCCTACAGGAGTTGGCTATTTGTTTGAATTTTTCTTTGGTGATTTCTCCCTTTTCCCACTTCTTGTGCATGTCTCTTTTGAGTCTTAGCACAGTTAGAAGTTTTTTGGACATCCATTCTGGCTCCTTTGCATTTGTCCCGTGTTTTCTCTTTGATGGCACTGTTTGCAATTGCACCTTGAATATTTCACTCTTGAAAAACTCCCAACTTAAAAAATAACAAAAGCCAGGAAAACAAATGTCAATCAAAACTATATATTTAAATACATGTCATTTAATTTAATATTAAAAACAATCAAAATTACCTGGCATTAGCTACCAGTAATTTTAAAAGCTTAGATAATTCTGAAAATCTTTTCCCATTGAAAGTATACTGTTTCAGTAGTACAACATTCAGACATATGGAGAAGTTACTTCTAACTTTCAATTCATTGATTTATTTCTCTTTTGGACTATTTAAAATGTAAATCAAATTAAATTGCTCAGTTGGTCGCGTTCACTATTCAGAACAAGAAATTAAGCCTGTAAGACACATGTGTCAAACATAAGATCATTTTGTGGTTCGCAAGGCTTTCAATGCCAGGGCAACATAGTTACATTTATACATTCTGATAATTACAAATGGCCCATAAGGCTGATGTGGCCCTTGGCGAAAATTAGTTTGACACCCTTGCTATAAGACCACAGCAAAGCAATCTGCTGTAAAATATAGAACATAAGATAGTTTCCCTTCTCTCCCCAGCCCAGCTCTGCAAGTTAAAATGGAAGTACAATGCTTTTAGACAAAAAGGTGTCCGGATACTGTTTTTAGGAACAACTGTATGCAGTTCGAGAACAGTTTCACTCTTTTGAACATCATGGATTATGAACATATAGGCAGGATTCTGCACTAAGTATACTATCCCAGTTATTGAAAGTTACTCACTGCATTAATGTCCAAGCTGGATGCTTGAGTAAACTTGAACTGCAAGCAAAATGTGTATTTATCATTTATTTATTTATTTATTTATTTATTTATTTACTGAATTTATACCTTGCCTTTCTCTCAAGATGAGCTTCAAAGCATCTTACCAGAAATTAGAACAAAATTAAGTTAAAATCAAAGGGCTTCTCAACGAACTGAAAATATTACCATACCTAAATTAGTAACTACAATCATGAATACAAGTATACTTGAAATCTGGAAATATTCAACATGCCTTGGTGGGTTTTCTATTGCTTATTTGAATTCCAAAGCAAAGCACATGTTTTTACACTACAGAGAGTTTCTAATGGTATTTGAAGCATAAACAGTTTCAGAGTAGGTGCAGAAGACAAGTCCAGTGCAGTTTAATCAGTTATACAACTATTTCCGCAAATGTCAGCATTCTCACAAACCATATGAATGCATTTCAACTACACAACCGGTGGAAAATAGAAAATAATCTATTTAGTGCACAGCTCTCCTTTTTGGATTTAGACTTAAGTTTCACACACCACAACATACAATCACTCTCAACTCAGAAAACAGAATTTAAACCAGACAGAACAGCATGAATAAAGAGACAAAAAACATCAGCATCCACTGTTAAGAGTTGGCTCCCCAGATATTTTGGATTCCACTATGGCACAGAAGTCAATTAAACTTGCCCAGCTAACTTCTTTGGAACTTTGCAAGATGCTAGACCAGAGACAATGCTAAGAAACTCAAGATGGAACCCTAGAGAGAAAGTCTTGCTGATCTTTATCCTTTTTAATTTGTCTGCCAAATACAAAAGGTTAAAAAGAAATGGAAATCAATAGGTTAAGAGATTGAAATTTCTCATTTTCTCCAGAGTGTCCACACACTTTTTACAATCTGACAGCTATTCTGGAGGGGGAAACTACTTTTCAAGAAGTTAACTTTGTAGTTGCATTGTTCACTTTCATGCCAAAGTAACTGAGAATAAGACACAATCAGGCTAAAATTAAACATTTGTTTTAAGATAGAAGGTGCCTCTTCATACATATAACAACAATATCTGTTTGGTCAGCTGTTGTCAACAGTGACTAATATCAGTTCTCCTGAGGTTTCTCCAATCTGATCTGGAAATGTTAAAGGAAGCTAATCATGGAATACAGGACATTTCAAGTGCTGAAAGCATCACTTATCAGGTAATTCTTCCCAAAGCATCATTATATCATTTAGATTGAGAGTTGTAAGGACAAATACGTTTAATGGATACATCTACTAGTGTATATACTTGGTATTGTCTGGGCTTACATTTTGTTTATGGTTCTTTCTTTTCTTCTTTCTTCCTTTCTTCCCTTTTTCTCTTGATTTCTCTCATATACCTCCCCCCTCTTCCTTTCTTCCTTTCTCTTCCTTCATCTTCCCTTGTTTCTCTTTCCTCCCTCCATTTAATCATTCTTTCCTTTCTCTTCCAGGCTTTCCTTCCTTCCTCTCATACACGTCACCTAGCAACAGCCAATCTGATTCACTTCCCTTCCAGTCACATAACAGAGGGCCACTACACCTAGCAACCGTCAATCTGCCTTATTTATTTTCTTTCCCACAGTTCTGGGCCCAAAAGGGGTGGTCTTTTTAGTTCAAATGCCTCAATTATTTTAAATTAGATAATGAAGGATATGTTGGCCAAGACTGGACCAGATCCATCAAGCCATGTAGAAGCATTTCTAGTACAAACCAACCAATTCAACCAACAAACATACTTTAAGTTTTATAGAGAGAGACCACTCATACATCGTAAACATCCTTAGCATTTTGCTTTCTCATTCATTGGTACTAGATAAATGAGAAAGACACTTACATAATCAGGGGGAAGCGGTAAAAGTATTTATGGGAAGCTAAGTAACTTTCCACTCTCATGAATGCCTCAACTAGTCCTTTGTTTGGACTCTGGCACTTCCAGAAATATAGCCAATAAATATGAAGGAAATATGAGGGAAGCTTAAACTGTTAAATCTGTTCTGTCCAAGACAACTGAACCCTTACTCAAACAGCAAACACAAATAGACACACTGTTTATTATATGCTGCAAATGTTAATAATAGTGCTTGATAACACAAGGCCTTCTACTTGTCTCTCTTCACTCCCTGCACATTTGAAGCAAAACAAATTGTGTCTTGGTGGTGATCTGCCATCATCAGAACCGCTTTGAGTCCCCCCAGGGGTGAGAAAGGCGGTATATAAATACTGTAAATAAATAAATAACATAAGGAATAATAAAAAGGTATATAGGACTGGCTCCTAAGTACACTTCAGTAATTTCCACTAAATATGATATGAAGAAAAGTACGCTCCATAAGTCTCCCCATAATAAAATCAGTCTATTATTTATAGAAACTTTTCAAGGTACAACTTTGACAACTTTCAAAGCAACCCTTGCAGGTGTGGCTTTATCAAAATGTATGAATATATGTACTGAAAAGCACAGCAAATAATATTGAATGTCTGGAAAGGACTAAAGAAACTGAAGTGCTACTCAATTACAGTAAAGGTTTAGGCCTTAGCTAAAACTGGGGTCAGAAATTTTAAAGAATTTATCAACAAGATTAAAAGAAAATGTATTTAAAGTTATATGGAGATGGCATACCACACCGGTCAAACAACATCAGATGGATAGCAAGCAAAGCAACCTCTGCTGGAGATGTGGCATGTACAAAGGGACATATTTTCATTTATGGTGGGAATGCCCCCAAGTGAAGAATTTTTGGAATATATATTTAACGAAATAAGCAATATTATAGGGCTAAATATTACTCCGGTTGCTCAGTTAGCATTATTAATGGACACCACAATGTTGAATTTAGAAATGGAAAAGAAAAAATTGATGATTGTTTTATTCACTGTGGCAAGAATTATAATAGCAAGGAACTGGAAAATAATAACTAATCTTACGCTGGAAGCTTGGTATAGGGAGGTGTGGAACGTAGCCTTAAATGATAAACTAACAATGGAAATGAAGGTATTCAAGGGGAAAACTAATAGATCAGATTTTGAGGCATATTGGTCGGTCTTTATTAAATACACTTTAGAGAGTGAAAATGGAATGCAATATAACCCTGTTGGTCAGGAATTTTGGATATGACATTTGATTAAAGGTTGATTTATAAATATATGTTGAAGGAAAGAATACCTGTTTAGGCCTTGGTGGTGGGTCATGTGTATGTAAAATGTTCACTGTTTTGTGCTTTGTTTACATTGTAAGTTGTTATTGTATGTAAATAAAATCTTTATTAAAAAAGAATAAAAAAATAAAGAAATTAAAAAATGAAAAATATGGTACTAAATGAAAATCCAAATTTTGGAAAATTTTATGTAAGAAAAAGCAGCTTGATAACAACAATTAAAAGATTGTGGGTATGAGTTTTCTCTCAGAATAGCAATATGAACCTGAGCATACACATTTTTTAAAGTACCATGCTTTCACATCATTCCAGAGAAAGAGACACTGCATGCACAATGAATGTTAAAAGAAAATATTGGGTTGGATAGAAAGCAGAAGCTGTCACATGAAGCCCTTGTGCAAGGCAATCTTTGTGTTTGAATAACATTATTAAGAATTGGTTTACACATACCTGCCTTGTCCTTGCTTTTGCATTATTTCTAGCAATGCCTCCATTCTGAAATCACATCCTTTGGGGTAGCTGAGAAAACAAACAAAGCAAAAGGTTATGCCACAGCAATTCATCACTATGCCCAATCCCACTTTAGGTGGCTGCGGTATGTGTGAGTTGTCTGACAACTGAGAAAAGGAAAAAGAGGGTGAAGAATTACACAATTTACAATAAGGGTGGAGGGATTAGTTGTCACTTCAATAAATTTACAGGCGAACATTGGACAGGTTATAAATACAAAAATAAATCACACAAAAGCAAACCAGAGTTATCATTCGAATCATTCCAGAACGTTGTGAGCACTTTAGGCAAGTGTTTGGCATTGTTTTAGACCAAATAAAGAAAAGAAATTACATTACAGCAATATCCTAAAAACAGGCATACTAGATAAATAGGTGACAAGAAACATTATTTTGCTACACCTATGCCCCTTTCAGTCGGCAAGTTCAACAGCTCAGCAGTTTAACCCACTGCACTACCAGAGGACCAATTAACAACAAAAGTGTAGCAATTTAATTTATCTACCATATTTGTACCTCAAAGGGGACACAAGGTGGCTTTATATACAGGCAGCAAGTAATTAATATCCCTTACTTTCTTCAGCTGGACATTAAAATAGTTGTGCCAGGTTTGGGGGTAGATATTAAGTTGGCGGTTGATAAAAGCATAACCACAGATAGAACAGACATAGAACGCAGTTAAAATGTGTGCCTCCACTCTGTATTGCCCACACATCTCCCCATTTGGCCAGTGTGTGATGTTGCTGGCAATGGTGCACCTTAGGTTTTTATAAAATAGGAGAGTTTTCATCAAATTCTTTCATAGCCACTATAATTTATCTCAGGCAACCTCAAAACACAGCCCTCCAGCCATTTGGGTTTTCAACTCCCAGAAGCCATAGCCAGCTTGTTCAATGAACAGGAATTCTGGGAGTCAGATGCCTGGTTTATCTCCTCCTGTTTTGAGTTATACGTAGCTCACATTTAAGGTACAGTATTCTTAAAAAACCAATGAACATTTTATTTACAAAACACATGGGGGGGGGGGGGAGATTCACTTGTCAGTTTGGCTTTCATTTCCCTTTTGTGTAGCTCTCAACATCTATTCCCCTCCAAAAAAATAACCTCTTCAAAGCCACTGCACCCAAAATTGGTTGGGCAATTTAAAAACCACTGCTTCTGGGGACCTCCAGAAGTGGCAGCTTTGTGTTAATACCACCACATTATCTCAACAAACCCATCACTGATTCTCAGACCAAATTCAGACTCCTACCCACACTGACCAACCTGATCTAAGTCTTGATTATTTCATAACATGGATAGGTGCAGAAAAAATGCATTTAGAAATTCCCTGCACTGATTTCAATGGTAACATAAATGAACTGGATCATTCTCCATGAATTAAGATATTGATATATGTAATATCATACCAGTGTTTATGTTAATATTCACGCATTAACAGACAAATCATGGATTAATTACTATGACTCTGCGTCCAATTCCAATACAGGCAGTCCCTGAGTTACAAACATCCGACTTACAAACGACTCATAGTTAAGGACGGGGGTGAGACAATAGGAAATGAGAAAAATGTACCCTTTCAAATGGAAATTCACTCTATGGGGAAATTCACTCCACTGAAGCTTTCTCGCCAATCCTTGTTTTCATTTTTTTTTTGAAAATCAAATTATCACAGGAACAGAAAGTGTGGGGAGAACTGGATTGGCTATTCAATAATTCACGGACTTGTGAAACAGTCCCTTTGCCACCGTGTTCTGATTATACAATGTCTCCAGCAGCGCATCACTGCTTCTACTGCAGTGCTTCCACTCCTGAATATGTCCTTTGTGCATCATTGTATTCCACAGACTGCAGCTTTTACTACTTAGCTACTTAGCTCCAATTACTAATACCATGCATCACATCTACTCATTATTATTTCTTAATATCACTACAAAGTTTATTTATTTATTTATTTATTTTTATTTATTCAGATTTATCTGCCGCCATTCCCAGTGGCTCGGGGCGGCTCACAACATAGTTAATAAAACATACACATAACATAATTAATAAAACACGACTAAAAATCTCACAGTTAAAAACATTACATTAACATCCCTTCAGAACCAGGAAACGAACCAGGAAAGTTCCTCCTATCTTTATACAGATAGACCTTGAATACATAAAATACGGTGTGCAAATCAACCCACAGTACATGAAGACATGTGCATATTTCTGCAGAAATTATGTATTGTATTATATATTATTTTTCATATGGACTAAATACATTCAGTAAATGTCTTTATTTGAAAAACTGAATTGGCTTTTCTCCAAATCTGGAGAACTGCAGAATAGTTTTATTCTAAGCATTTGTATTCAACTGTAGGTTTGTTTTATTTCAAAACCAACATACCATCAAGTAAGAATCCCTTCTCTGGAATTCTCAAATACTTCCAAACCAAAACCTATTCACATGGGTGGCTGAGATACTGCGGCCTTTTGCCTTCTGGTGGTTTAATGTACAAAATTTGTTCTATTCACAAAATTACTAAAGATAAATCACCTTTGGGCCATGTGAATAAGGTGCGTACGAAATGTAAATTAATGTTATGTTTAGACTTGGGTTTCACCTGAAAGATACTTCATTATTAAGTATCCTAAAATCTAAAATCCCAAACGCTTCTGGGCCCAAGCATTTCAGATACCGGATATTCAACCTGTAGTACACAATCTGTTATTGCTCAAGCGGAGGGACCCTAATTAGTACTCCGAGAACTCATCAGCTTTTCGGGAACCTGAAATAAATATTACCCCTGTCCTAACAGCTTTTAACCTTCAATGAATCATTCTTTGGGGGCCTTCGAAGGGTCAGCTGGGCCCATCTACTCTGCCATATAAGGCAGTACGAAACTGCGTTACATGGCAGTGTAGATGGGGCCTTGGCTGTCTAAAAAAAGAAATGCATGCTCTAAGGCAGTGTTTCTCAACCTTCCTAATGCCGTGACCCCTTAATACAGTTCCCCATGTTGTGCTGACCCCCAACCATAAAATTGTTTTTGTTGCTACTTCAGAACAGTAATTTTGCAACTGCTATGAATCGTCATGTAAATAACTGATATGCAGGGTGTATTTTCATTCAATGGAACAAATTTGGCACAAAAACCCCATACGCCCAAATTTGAATACTGGTTGGGTTTGGGTGTGTGTGATATTGTTTGGGAGTTGTAGTTGCTGGGATTTATAGTTCACGTACAATCAAAGAGCATTCTGAACCCCACCAACGATGGAACTGAACGAAGCTTGGCACACAAGACTCCCATGACCAACAGAAAATACTGGAAAGGTTTGGTGGGCATTGACCTTGAAGTTTGGGAGTTGTAGTTCACCTACATCCAGAGAGCACTGTGGACTCAAACTATGATGGATCTGGAACAAACTTGGCACTGATACTCAATATGCCCAAATGTGAACACTAGTGGAGTTTGGGGAAAATAGACTTTGACATTTGAGGGTTGTAGTTGCTGGGATGTATAGTTCAACACCACAATAGTCAGTCTCAAGAGGTATTATGGGTGAATAAATACCTCAGTGTCACCATATAATAATAAATTATTAGTAATGAGATGCCCAAGGCTGATTTTTGGATGTAGAAAAAGCAATACACATCAAAGAAATTTTGGAAATCTATAATCAGTATAAAAAGCACAGGAATATACTGATATACTTTTTATACTGATTATAGATTTCCAAAATTTCTTTGATGTGTATTGATTTTTGTACATCCAAAACTCAGCCTTGGGCACGTCATTAGTAATAATTTATTATTATATAGTGACATTGAGATATTCATTCACCCATAATACCTCTTGAGACTGACTATTGTGGTGTTGATATTTTTTGCTTGTACTTTACAGACTTATTCCTGACTGGCTTTAGTTTTTTTGGTTGTCTTAACCATAGCCCACCTCTTGTGCTTTTGTATTAGGGATGTATAGTTCACCTACAATCAAAGAGCATTCTGAACCCTGCCAAGGATAGAATTGGGCCAAAATTTCCCACATGGAAACCCCATGGCCAACAGAATATACTGTGTTTTCGGATAGTCTTTGGCGACCCCTCTGACACGTCGTCATGACCCCCTTGGGTTGAGAAACACTGCTCTAAGGAAGGCAAAGGGGGGCAGCATCTTCTCCCAGGCACAGAAAGCGTGGAGCCGGAAGCAGTAACCAGTGGGCTATGGTTGAAGAACTGGGGCAGGGGTGCTCATTAGGTAGCTCGGGTGCTACTAGTAGATCTTCAGCCTTCTTCCAGGTGATCTTCAGGCCTCACAAGCCAGATGGGGCGCTCCTGCCATGCATGTGCACACCCTGCACGCACACGTGCTCCTGCTGCTGGCTTCCGCTCTCGCTGTGTTTTTTTCACCTGCGGGGCATTGCAGGAAGAAGGAAGCACGAGGCGGGGCCTCTGGAGGTAGCGCCCTGCCTCTCTCTCGTCCAGAAGCAGCTGTGCAGCCTCCGTTGCTGGCGAGACAGACAGGGCGGAGCGCTCCCTCTGGATGCCCTGCCTCGTGCTTTCTCCTTCCTGCAATGCCCCGCAGGTGGAAGAAGCGCTGCGCAGGCGGAAAACAGCAGCAGGTGCACGCGCGGTGGCAAGAGGGTGCGGCGGTGGGGGCAGGTAGATCTTTTGGACTGGGGGCTGGGGGGAAGCCTTAAAGGCCTACATCCAACTATCAGTCCTAACTACAACAGACCCACACATTATGGATACATCTACACCAGGCATGGGCAAACTCTGGCCCTCTAGGTGTTTTGGACTACAACTCCCACAATTCCTAACAGCCTACCGGCTGTTAGGAGCTGTGGGAGTTGTAGTCCAAAACACCTGGAGGGCCAGAGTTTGCCCATGCCTGATCTACACTGTAGAATTAATGCAATTTGACACTTTAACTGCCTTAGCCCAAAGCTATGGAGTCCTGGGAGTTGTAGTTTAGTGAGGCACCAGCACTTGGGGGCAGCGAAGGCCAAAGACCTTGTGAAACTACAACTCCCATGATTGATTGATTGATTTATTTACTTTGCTTCTAGACCGCCTCTCTCAGCCCGAAGGCGACTCGGGGCGGTGTACAACAGCAAAAACTGCTCAAGACAAACATATCAACAATTATCAATACAATACAATTTCAACATATACAAATTAGCCATTCAACGTTAAAAACACAATATCAGCGTCTCATTAATTAAATCGACTTCCAATTGCCTCGTCGTCATTCCTTAGGTCTCAATTTGACAATCATACTACATCTGCAAATGCCCGGTCAAATAGCCAGGTCTTATTTATTTATTTATTTATTGTTCATTTTTGTATTCCGCTCCTCCCAGCAGGCCAGTATGGATAACAACAGATATAACGGGCAACATGTCACAGCATGTCGACATGTGGCCCTACAATAAAAGCATAAAAACACATTAAAACACATTACATCGCCACACAGGATATGGGAGGACATACGGCATGGTTCTTAGTCCAGTGTGCCTAGTCTTAACCTTCCTGCGAAATGACAGGAGGGAGGGGGCCGATCTGATGTCATTAAAAAGGGCGTTCCAAAGCCGAGGAGCCACCACTGAAAAGGCCCTGTCTCTCGTTCCCACCAATTGCACCTGCGAAGCAGGCGGGACCGAGAGCAGGGCCTGTCCAGATGATCTTAAGCATCTTGAAGGTTCATAGGAAGAGATGCATTCGGACATGTAAGTTGGACCAGAACCGTTTAGGGCTTTAAAGGCCAAAGCCAGCACTTTGAATTGTGCCCGGTAGCAAACTGGTAGCCAGTGGAGCTGGCGCCACAGAGGTGTTGTGCGCTCCCTGAGTGCCGCTCCTGTTATCAACCTGGCTGCTGTCCGTTGAACCAGTTGAAGCTTCCGAGCAGTCTTCAAAGGCAGTCCCACGTAGAGGGCGTTGCAGTAATCTATACGGGATGTAACCAGAGCGTGGACTACCGTGGCCAAGTCAGACTTCCCAAGGTGCGGGCGCAGTTGGCGCACAAGTTTTAGCTGTGCGAATGCTCCCCTGCTCACCGCCGAAACCTGGGGTTCCAGGCTCAGCGATGAGTCCAGGATCACTCCCAGACTGCGAACCTGCGTCTTCAGGGGGAGTGTGACCCCATCCAACACAGGCTGTAACCCTGTGCCCTGTTCGGCCTTTCGACTGACCAGGAGGGCCTCTGTCTTGTCTGGATTCAGTTTCAATTTGTTTGCCCTCATCACGACTACACTGCATTAAGGAGTTCAAGTGGTGTCAAAACTGTATTAATCCCACAGTGTGGCTGCAACCTTTGTAACGAACCAAACAACTTGAACCAATGTGGACTTACCAAATTCCCACAGGGATCACAACATGGATTGAGGCCTGAAAGCAACCCCCTCCCACCCTCTTAAAGTAAGCTCAGTGTTGTCCTTGTTGCCAAGGGAGAGGAAAGACTGGGGCTCCCGCTCAAAAGCGTGGCTTGTGGGGGGGATCGCTTCCCTTTCCCAGAGAGAGAGGGGAAGGCGTTGAGGGGAGGAGAGACTCCAGAGCGAGGTCGTGAAGATTTAAAGTAGAGAGAGAGAGAGAGAGAAATAAAGCATCCCTCCACAGAATTACCTCACTTCCGTTCACTCTCTGTGGCAGCCACCGGAAGCTGCAAGCGGCTCCTTCATCCGTTCGGTGCGGTCTAGGAAGCCTCGCCGACGGTGTTTGGGGCGGACTCGGAGCCCCGCCCCTTCGCCGCCGCCGCTGCGGCTTCTGTCTCTCTGTGGTCGCCGCCGCCTAGAGTGGCTGCCTGTGACGTCACGCCCTCTGTCCCTGAGGCTGAGAGGCCAGTGGTGTTGAGGCGCCTCAGGTGAGAGGGTGGCTTGCTGCCTGCGGGGAGGGGAAGGCTCACTGGCAGCAGTCACTGCAAGTTTGTTTCTTATTTATTTAGCACAACCATCTCAAAGAAACAACATTTAGAGCAGTGTTTCTCAACCTGGGGGTCGGGACCCCTTGGGGGGGGGGGGGGTCGCGAGGGGATGTCAGAGGGATCGCCAAAGACCATCAGAAAAGACAGTCTTTTCTGTTGGTCATGGGGGTTCTGTGTGAGAAACTTGGCCCAGTTTTATCATTGGTGGAGTTCAGAATGCTCTTTGATTGTAGGTGAACTATAAATCCCAGCAACCACAACTCCCAAATATCAAGTCTCTTTTTCCAAACTGTACCAGTGTTCATATTCGGGCATATTGCCAAGTTTGGTCTAAATCCATCATTGTTTGAGTTCACAGTGCTCTCAGGATTTAGGAGAACTACAACTCCAAAACTCAAGGTCAATGCCCGCCAAACCCTTCCAGCATTTCTCTGTTGGTCATGGGAGTTCTGTGTGCCAAATTTGGTTCAATTCCATCATTGGTGAAGTTCAGAATGCTCTTTAATTGTAGGTGAACTATAAATCCCAGCAACCACAACTCCCAAATATCAAGTCTCTTTTTTCCAAACTGTACCAGTGTTCATATTCGAGCATATTGCCAAGTTTGGTCTAAAGCCATCATTGTTTGAGTTCACAGTGCTCTCAGGATTTAGCAGAACTACAACTCCAAAACTCAAGGTCAATGCCCGCCAAACCCTTCCAGCATTCTCTGTTGGTCATGGGAGTTCTGTGTGCCAAATTTGGTTCAATTCCATCATTGGTGAAGTTCAGATTGCTCTTTAATTGTAGGCAAACTATAAATCCCGGCAACTACATCTCCCAAAGAACATAATCAACCCCCCAACCAATATTCAAATGTGGGCACATTGGGTATTTGTGCCAAATTTGGTCCAGTGAGTGAAAATGCATCTGGCGTATCAGATATTTACATTACTATTCATAACAGTGGCAAATTTTAGTTATGAAGTAGCAATGAAAATAATGTTATGGTTGGGGTGTCACCACAACCTGAGGAACTGTATTAAGGGGTCGCGGCATGAGGAAGGTTGAGAACCACTGATTTAGAGCAAATTAAAAACATTCTCTCTCTCTCTCTCGGCATTACTTCGCGAACGAAGATTCTTAGGAAGGACTCACCCCACGCTTTTTACAAGCGCGTTCATGACTAAAAAGGCCAATCTGAGATAGGCAAGTCCAGTTGCAGAAAGCACAGCAGAAAGTCTCCTTGGGTGATGTTGTTTCCAAGTTGCAGTTTTTTCTGCGTTGCCGTTTCTCTTCGAGACCCATTCGGCGTGTCTTCTCGAAAGAGGCCACAGCATCGTGGATAGTGCGTCTCCATGCCTCCCGATGTGAAGCCAGGGTGGACCATTGTTGGTGATCAATCTGGCCGAGCCTGAGATGTTGTTTCAGGGTAGGGTTGCCACTTTTTAATATAAGAAATAAGGGACATTTACCTAAAATATGGGATTTTTTGCAAAAATAAGGGACACTTCATAAAAACTTGAAAATTAAACATTAGGCAACCCTAACTATACTCCTTTTGATGCAGCCTTGGCTTTTTCAGCTGCAGCATCACACTGTTGACTGATCTCTAGACTGGTGTCTAACACAATCCTCCTTTTGCATGCATTCAGGGCAATATCATCTACTTGGGCCATTCTGCAAGAAGGCACAACCCAAGTCCTTCCGACAGATGCCCGTCTGGCTCAAAAGCCCCCCAGAGACCCCCACCCGCCCCTCAGCCCCGGTGTGGCTGTGATTTGTGTGCCTGGCAGGGGGTCACCTTCCTTCCTCTCCCAGCAGTCAACAGTGAAGGTGGCCCTGCAGTTGAGGTGGGCAAGGGCACGGGAGACCTGGCTCTGGGTCTCCATGATCAGCAGCTCCATGCGGACCTGCAGCTCCCCCAGACCACTCATCAGCGGCGCCATGAAGACCGGCAGGCCCCCTTCTCCCTCTTCCTTTTCCTCCTCCCTGCAGGAGCAAAGGCTCTTGGGAAATGGAATCCCACCCCAAAGGGCCGCATGCATCTCTCAATCAAGAGGAGGCAGCCTTGGACTAATATTCCCGGCCGTGCACAGGGAGGCGAGACGAAATGGGAGGAGCCAAAAGGGGTAGCAGGATGGAGGAGGAAGATGGAAGTATGTGTGTATATGTACTGGCCCAGCCTCATGCTGCCACCTGTCCTGTCAATACAGGAGCTGAAAATAAGGGACAGGAGCTGAAAATAAGGGACACGAACTTTGGGGCCGAAATAAGGGACAGTTGGCAACCCTATTTCAAGGAGTCCTTAAATCTCTTTTTTGGGCCACCTCTCTTGCGCTGACCTGTGTCGAGTTCACCATAGAGTTGTATCTTTGGGAGGTGGTGGTCCTCCATCCTAGAGACGTGCCCTGCCCAGCGCAGATGTGTTCTCAATAGCATGGCCTCAATGCTGGTGATCCCTGCTTGCTCAAGGACAGCAACATTCGTAACATGGTCGGTCCAGTGTATATTTAGGATTGTGCGAAGACAGCGCTGATGAAAGCGTTTGAGGAGTCGTAGGTGTTGGCGATTGGTGACCCATGTTTCAGACCCATAGAGGAGAATACACAACACGATAGCTCTGTACACACTGATTTTGGTGCTTTGCCTCAGGTGCTTGTTGCTCCAGACTCTTTTGTGAAGCCTTCCAAATGCACGATGTGCCTTTGCTAATCTGTGATCTATCTCTTTGTCAATCTTGGCATCTGAAGAGATGATGCTTCCCAGGTAGGTGAACTGCTGAACGGACTTAAGCACAGATCTTCCCATGCTGACGTGAGGATGATGGTGCTCTTCCTGTGGTGCGAGCTGGTAGAGGACTTCCGTTTTCTTCAGGCTGACTTCCAGCCCAAACAGCTCTTTAGCTGTGCAAAGCAGGATGTTAGGCGCTGCAGGGCTGCTTCTGAATGGGCGACAAGGGCAGCATTGTCAGCAAAAAGCAGCTCACGGACTAGATAGTTTAGAGTCTTAGTGCGAGCCCTCAGACAGCTTGAAACAAAATTTAGAACAAATTAAAAACATTAACACATTGATTAAAATCATAACCACAAAAACATCAGTACATCTCCAAGATAAAATCATAGTCCATTGTTCCAATTCCTATGTCAGTTGCACTGCCTTTTTGAACGTCTTTTAAACTTTTTTTACGGAAGGACAAAAGAGAGGGAGCAGATCTAATGTCCCTGGGAAGGGCGTTCCATAGCCAAGGGGCCACCGCTGAGAAGGCCCTGTCTCTCTTCTCTGCCAAACGCATTTGCGACGTAGATGGAGTTGAGAGCAAGGCCTCCCCAGATGATCTTAATATCCTAGATGATTCATAAGGGGATATACGTTCGGACAGGTAAGTTGGGCCAGAACCGTTTAGGGCAGGGGTCGGGAACCTTTTTGACTCAGAGAGCCATGAAAACAAAATATTTGGAAATTTATTTCAGTGAGAGCTATATAATATATATAATATATTTTAAGACTGAATTCCACTAAATGTGAGTATATACGGGCATACTAGGAGAAAAGGATTCCCACGACAGAATGAAGGGACACTTCAGACCTGGCTCTGCAAAAGGCATGCTCAGGATTCTGGGAAGGAAAAGAGGAAGGAAGGAAGGAAGGAAGGAAGGAAGGAAGGGAGGGAAGGAGGGAGGGAGAAGGGAGGGAGGGAGGGAGGGAGGGAGGAGGGAGGAGGGAGGGAGGGGTAGAGGAAGAAAGAAAAGCAGACCGAACTATGGAAAAGGAAGAAAAGAAATGCAGGAGAGAAACTAGGAAGGGAACAGAAAGAAGGAAATGGGAAGGGAGGAAAGGAAAGAGTGGGGAAAAGAAAGGAAAGGGAGGGAGGGAAAAAGTAAAATAATGAAGGGAAAAGAAAGAAGGGGGGAGAGAGGGAAGTGAAAAGGAAGGAAGGAGAAGGAACGAAAGACTTGGGGGAAAAGAATAGAAGAGGAAGGAAGGACGAGGGAGGGAGAATGGAGGAAAGAATGAAGGGGAGAAAGGGAGGGAAAAGGAAGGAGAGAAGGAGAAGGAAAGGGTGAAGGGGGAAAAGGAAGAGGAAGGAAGGAACGAAGAGGGAGAGAGGAAAGAAGGTAGGAAGAGAGAGAGGAAAAAGAGTGAAAGAAAAAGAGGGCATTTGCGTCACTCCTCCCCGCTGCATCCTGGGAAACTGAGGCCTGGGCTGCTCTGGAGAGCCAGATGCAATCATGAAAAGAGCCACATCTGGCTCCCGAGCCGTAGGTTCCTGGCCACTGGTTTAGGGCTTTATAGGCCAAAGCCAGCACTTTGAATTGTGCCTGCTGGCAGACTGGCAGCCAGTGGAGCTGGCGCAACAGCGGAGTAGTATGCTCCCTGAGCCCCACTCCTGTTATTAATCTGGCTGCCGTCTGTTGGACAAGTTGAAGCTTCCGAGCAGTCTTCAAAGGCAACCCCACGTAGAGCGCATTGCAGTAAACTATATGGGATGTAACCAGAGTGTGGACTACAGTGGCCAAGTCAGACTTCCCAAGGTACGGGCGCAGCTGGCACACAAGTTTTAACTGTGCAAATCTCCCCTGGTCACCACCTTTTTCTTCCTTTGAGAAATAATAATAATAAATATTTATACCCCACCACCATCTCCCCAAAGGGCGTAAATGCACCCCGAGGCATAACTTTTGCTTCTAGACATTGTACCTGGCATGCAACTCAATAACACAGGATCTTGTAACTCATTGAAAGATGGAAAGCATATAGACCAGTGGTTCTCAACCTGTGGGTCCCCAGATGTTTTGGCCTTCAAATCCAGAAATCCTAATAGTTGGTATACTGGCTGGGATTTTTGGAAGTTGTAGGCCAAAACATCTGGGGACCCACAGGTTGAGAACCTCTGATATAGGCAATGGAAAGGAAAGAGAGTGTTGACTCTCCCCAGCAATTTATAATCAGCTTCTTCCATATATGTTTCATTTACATACTCAGGATTTCCCTTGAAGGAATGCATTTAAGAGAATCAGAGTTGGAAGAGACCACATGGGCCGCCTAGTCCAACCTCCTGCCATGCACAAAAAGCACAATCAAAATACCCCCAACAGATGGCCATCCAGCCTCAGTTTAAAAGCCTCCATGGAAGGGGCTTCTACTACACTCCAAGGCAGAGAGTTCCACTGCTGAACAGCTCTTACAGTCAGGAAGTTCTTTCTAATGTTTAGGTAAAATAACCTCTGCTGCTATTTGAATCCACAGCTCCAAGTCCTATTCTCCAGGGCAGCAGCCTGCTCCCTCTTCCTTATAGCATCCTTTCAAATCTGTAAACATGGTGATCATGTCTCCTCTCAGTATTCACTTCTGAAGGCTAAACATACAGGGAGCATGCCATCCTTCTGTTGTGTCAACCCCACTGGCTGCCAGTCCACTTCCGAGCACAATTCAAAGTGCTGGTCTTGACCTATAAAACTCTATACGGTTCTGGCCCTGCTTACTTGTCCAAACGCATCTCCTTCTACGTCCCTCCTCGCAGTTTAAGATCTGGCCCTGCTCTCGCTCCTGCCAGCATCGCAAATGCATCTGGTGGGGACGAGAGACAGGGCCTTCTCGGCTGTCCCCGTCCCCTCCCCTCCCCCCGGGTCGGGGGAACTCGCTTCCCAGTGGGATAAGATCAGGTTCGTCCATCCTGTCTTTCAGGAAGAAATTGAAATCGTGGTTCTGGGACCAGGCTTTTGGACAGCAGGCATAATAGCACTTTGGATGTGGAATTAGACTAAAATGGTGATATGGCTGACAATGCTGTTTTTATTGTTTTAATTAATGTTCTATTTATTGTTTTAATGGTTATATGACCTAGCCCCCTATATATTACCCTGGCCATTCTTCTAACAGGCCCCTGGAAATAGTTTTTGTCCCCGCTTTTGTCGTTTTACCTATTACAGTACTGTACTCAAATGCTGGACCCATCTCATTTCAATTTGTATCATTCTTAACCCAGCCTTTTAATTGTTCTGACCCATTGCTTTTCCATGTCTTAACAGATATGAAGAGCAGGCAGGATTTTTTCTTTTTCTTTTAAGATTTATGTGTTGTTGGTGTAATTTCATGCTTATGTTACTGTTATTATTTTTGGACCATGTTGTGACTCTGTATGTTTTGATGTTGTTGTTTGGAAACCGCCCTGAGTCCCCCCGGGGAGATAGAGCGGTATATAAATAAAGTTTTATTATTATTATTGCATTTGTTATATGTAGTGGCATCGAATTGTTGCCAAGTGTAAGCCTTCCTGAGTCCCCTTTCGGGGGTTGAGAAGTTTGGAGTAGAAATGCTGGAAATAAATAAACATGCCCAATTCTTTCAGTTGCTCCTCATTGGGATTCATCGTCTCCAGACGTTTGATCATTTGAGCCATCCTCCTCTGGACTAGTAAAACATTTATTTTTATTTCGAATCAAAAGCATTGCATAAATTAGTATAAAACTGATAAAAATAGGAGCACAAGCGGCTAAATATCTTTCGACCAAAAAGGGCAACAACAGCAACCACATTGTAGCCTCCAACAATTCTTCCTTTATAAATGAGACAGTAAAATATAACTACTATGCACTACAAATCTTACTCATTCTCTTTAAAGCAAAGATGGACAGTGAGGTACAGAGGGATGGAAGGATCCTAGATTTGATTGATGATGCATGGAGAGAAGATAAATTACCGTATGAAGATGTGGCAATCCCATTGGTAAGTTAAATATTCCAAGTATGACTCTGAATTGATACTCCCCATCCTTTTTATTTACAACCATATATTTTACTATTCGTCCAAACCGCTCTTAGTGCTTATTGCAACAACAGTATGAAAAATCAGCCAAGAACTAATACTGTAAGCCACCTGTGGTGGCACCGAAATTTAAAAGAGAATTTTTTTAAAAAAAAAACAAACTAACTAAAAACCTTAATAAATTAACAGAAACAGTAGTGGCAGTGCAGATGGATGATCATATAGATAGTTCATAAGTAGAGCATAGATGTATTTCAGTCTCATTGCTTTCATAATTTGTTGTAATACGTTACACAAAAGTAATTCCCAGATCAGTGCATTTTACTTCTCACTACATCTGCTAAGAAATGCATAGTGGTTTTTGAGATTTCTGTGTGTACATACACAGAACTTTTGTCAGCCAGCCACTGCAAATGGATTTTAAGGATTCACTCAAAATATTTTCTTTGTCTGTGATTATTTTGTTCTATGTATTCTTTTGTTCTTCAGTGCAAAGTTGTTGTTTTTTCGGCATTTTAAAACAATTTTAATATATTTCTGTACTCAGAATGAGCTTCCTGAACCAGAGCAAGACAATGGAGGAACAACAGAATCAGTAAAAGAACAAGAAATGAAATGGTCTGACTTGGCTTTGCAGTATCTTCATGAGAATATTCCTCCAACAGGAAACTAATCTATTGTCAATGGCATGTGCAGCAACTTCTCTGCAAATCTATTTCTTATTGTTCTTCACGCGGTCTTTTCAGCCTTGTTTGCCATGGAAGGAATGTGTATGTGGAAAATGTCTAGCCTTTAATCATAAGAAATTATTGTCGTAGGTCCTTTGCCACTGACGCCATTTCTATCCATTCTTAAAGGAGATCCACAATTGGCACACACTAAAAATGCTCCAGGTATCCATGGTTTTTTTTAATTAAAAAAATCTTACTATTATGCTCTTTGCTATGAACCACAAAGCTGAAGTCTGATCACGGGAATATTAAACAATGACCAAACTAGGTGGTGGTTGTCAGCTCAGTTTGGCATTTGAATTTCATGTTTAAATTTATTTTTGTTGGAGGTAGAATGCTCCAAAAAATAAATCTTAAACTTCCTATCCAATAGTAAGATTTTAGCAGCCTTTTTTTTTACTATATGCAAGATATGTATTAAGAGAGAGGACGGTTTAAGTCCATTGTCTCAGAGATCTTATGCTACATCATTTACATTTCTTCTTTGCTTTGTCTTTCTTTTGTCTATAACCATCAACTTGCTATGATGGCCCAGTATCTAGGGTAAATTAAAAAGCAATCTGCTTTGGCAAAAATGGATACCAAGACACAGATATCTGTTCAAGGCTAATAAATAAAACAGAATTACAGATTTTTTTCATGTCAGGAGCAACTTGATAAACTGCAAGTCACTTCAGGTGTGAGAGAATTGCCCGTCTGCAAAGACGTTGCCCAGGGAACACCCAGATGTTTTGATGTCCATTCTTGTGGAGGCTTCTCTCATGTCCTTGTGTGGGGAACTGGAGCTGACAGAGGGAGCTCATCCACGCTCTCCCTGGATTCAAATCTCCGACCTGTCGGTCTTCAGTCCTGCCGGCACAAGGGTTTAACCCATTGTTCCACCCGGGCTTATTACAGAAATAATTTGCATATAGTTAACCAAACTGCTTCTGTGGCATGATTTGGATAAAAACATTTACAGGGATAAGTTATGTGCTTGACTCAGTTTTATATTATGTTTATATTATATGACTTATTTATTTAAAATTGAGGCCAGAATTTATCTTTACCATTAGTATTTCCCTCTTTTATTCGTAGAAGTCTCAAATTGATTCTACACTGCTGATTGATACTTAAGAGAGAAAAATAAGACGTTTCACTTAATCTCTCTGGACTAGATTGTATAATAGAGTTTGCAAACCCGTTGCTCTGTTAAAAATGAGTTCTTTTGTACAGTTACATAGCAATCCTGTTGCCAATGGAATTGAAAGTCATATTATGACTTATGCCACCGGATTGCACTGTGTCCACATGTTTTTGAGGCCTTGATACCTCTGGATTCCCTGGATTAACTTTTCTGGAAAGAATAATGAAATGCCTCTCCTATAATCCTTCTGAAGTGTCAGTTTCTCTTTAAATGGGTTGCAAGGGCACTTACATTGTTTAACAAAATAAAATGTATGATTTTTCAAATGAACATCTGACAAGTTGTTTTTTTCCTGTATTTGACAGCCCATGTAAACTAAACCCACAAAATTTGAACAGCCCTGACATCATATGTCCTATGTATGCTTATAACAGACTTGATTATTTAGGAAAATTATATTTTACTGTGGCTGAGAAAAGATGGGATTAAAATGCATTCAGTTACTACACATGATCCACTCTTTTATCATTTATTAGAATAAAATTGAATCAATATTCAATAAATGTAAAAGGAAAACAAAATGTAGGGTGTCCTATTTCAGACGTTTCTGGGTTTTAACAGTGTTCTGTCAAATAAGCAGTGAATACCTGTACATTCAATTTCTTGTTTTACTAGGTTTACTTCCTCTTGGTTCATGTTTCCTACCTTCCCTGTGTTGTGCAAATTGGAATTTTACCTCTAAATATGTCAACAGTTGAACATTCTTTTGACTTGAGTCCAGTTGCATCATTATTTATTTGTCACGTTTCTATAATGCCCCTCTCAACCCGAAGACGACTCGGGGCGGTTTACACAGGCGGTCTCTGCCCTCAATACAACACAAGCAACAAGGCAACCCCCAAACCATATAATAACAAATTAACAATTAAAAACATACAATTGCAGTCTCAGCGTCATGTTGAAATCAGTTTCCATCACATCGTCGTCATTCCATATATCTCATTAAGCCTTATATTTCATCAGCAAATGCCTGCTCAAATAGCCAGGTCTTGACTTTCTTGCGAAATGTCAGGAGGGAGGGGGGGCCGATCCGATGTCTCTAGGGAGGCGTTCCAAAGCCGAGGAGCCACCACTGAAAAGGCCCTGTCTCTCGTCCCCCGCCAGTCGCGCCTGCGAAGAAGGCAGGACCGAGAGCAGGGCATCTCTTAAACAGGACATAGGAAGCAGGGTCGGCCAGTGGAGCTGTTTAGGGCGCTAAACAGAGCCCGGTAGCAAACTGGCAGCCAGTGGAGCTCCCCAGAGGAGTGCTCGCTCCTGTTATCAACCTGGCTGCTGTCCGTTGGACCAGTTGAAGCTTCCGAGCAGTCTTCAAAGGCAGTCCCACGTAGAGGGCGTTGCAGTAATCTATATGGGATGTAACCAGAGCATGGACCACCGTGGCCAAGTCAGACTTCCCAAGCTACAGGCGCAGCTGGCGTACAAGTTTTAACTGCAAATGCTCCCCTGGTCACCGCCAAAACCTGAAGTTCCAGGCTCAGCGATGAGTCATTAGCCACAGTGCTACTAATGGTTGTCGTCTGTTGTACTCTGTTCACTCTATAAGTACCATCTGACCTGAGAGTTTCATCTTCTAGCACCATCTCTTTCTTCACATTTTGGATTGTCTCATCTTAGAAGTTTTGTTATAAAATCCATTCAAAAGGTCTTTTCTGTGCCTCCTTCTACACATTACAAACAAGTCTTAGCTGCCGTTTCCTCTGAGAGATCTTCGACCAGTGTCATCCTCCCACCCAACACAGTACTATTGCTGCCATCAATAGTTATTTGGGACAATTCATCCGGCTCCTCAGCAAAAGCCTGCCTGACATGGGAGATGCTATCAGCTGCACTGTTGCCATCAACATAACCTCTTGCCTCACAGTAGTACTCAATCCCACCATTGTTGGAACATAGTGCCCTTAAAATGCAGCAGAGGGTGCTGTGCAGTCATTCATTACAATCCAAATGTTGCTTCTTAGGCTGTTCAAGTGCTCAAACACTTCCTTGAACTGTCCAGCAGAGGTTGCAAAAGTACCATAGTTTACCTAAATATGAACAGCTTTTGGTAAGCTTATAAACTATTAAGATCTCATTATCAGAACGTTTAGGGTTATTTGCTAGGGGTATTTTTCCACTTCTTTTTTGATTTCACAGGAAATTAAGCTTGCTGGGTCAAAGCCCTATCTGATGATATTTTATTGTTTGTTTAGGAGATGTGTTGAAGGTACATATCCACCTGCATAATAAGGTTTACAGTTACTCTCTACTCAGAATCTCCTAAATTATTTCCTACTCTCCTAGAGGCTGATAAGCTGAGAGCAGATTAGAGGAGAGTTCCGAGGAAGAATATGAAATAGCAAAATCCTAAAAAGACATTGCAACGGTACCTTTATAAGACAGACCAAAAGATATAAAATACATGGCGTACATTTTCAAAGCTTACAAACTTCATCAGGCATGGATGTTAAAACTGACTAGTGGATGTGACAGTAGAGGGTTTCAGAGCTGAGATGTAGAAGCTGGGTTTAAGATGATAGTAGAAGGAGCTGCATTATTTCTTGACCATGATGCATTTGGCACATAAGGCTGTTTGACAGAGCAACCCTTCAGACTCATGAGAAAAGGACATAAAATTTGAAAATGCCTCTAAAAATAGCCTTTAAAAGTCCAAAGATAACAAGAAAATTTTAAGGGTTTCACCAATAAAGTAACATCACTCATTTTTTTTACTCATTAAATTAGTACATTATGCTCTTATTCTCAAATAAGTGACATTAGAAGTAATTATTAATTTTTACATAATTACCATCTATTACTCTAGGTTGGGCTCTAGAGAAGTCACAGACTGGGGTTTAAAAAACACTGGCACATAAGACCGCAATTCAAAAACATCCACAACCAGTTTACTATTGTCAAAAAGGCTTTTATATTTTCCCCTTGTCCTCAAATTCTTCATTCTGCTTTTTCCATTTCTAACAAACGTCAGAAATAGTTTGCTTTATGCCACTAGGGAGTAGTTATCAAGGAAAATAGTTGAAAGCCATGCTGGGGACCTACAAGCCTTCCACATGCCTAAGAGGCTTTGGGGATTTGTGGCTGCTGTTAAGGCATGCAACATACTTTGCCCTTTATATAATAGTGGAAAATTGTAATGTGTGCTTAGCTGTGCTAAAATTTGGATGCAGCTTTAATAAAACATTGTCCTCCCAAGACTATTCTTATTTTAACAGACATATTCTGTAGTCTTCTTTTCCAGGAGCTTGGTTTTGTTATCCTGTGCCTTACTTTGAGTCTAAGTCAATATGACATCTGGGAGGCATTTCGGTTCTTGTCCTCACATAGTGACAGGGCACAAGGGAACTGGTGGGATACAGAGGATCCCCCACTGCGTACATCAATCCTCAGACACTTATAGGGAGAAATGCTCCCTCAATATGCATTTAGGACTAGGTGGTACAGAGCCCAAGTCAACTCGGAAATCCTTCCTTTTGGAATCAATTTATAATTTGGGTATTGTCTTTTTCCAGTGAAATGTCATCCCATGATTTGTCCGAAGAAAAAATATACACATGAGCAGATAACATCTTACCTTGAGTTTCTGATCTGAACGGTAACACATTGGAGTGTCTAAATTGGAATGGAAAAAAGTGTCATCTCATGGATCAATTTATTTTTTTAAACCAAACTATTTTTGACTAGAATGCACCTACATGCACTCTAGAGCAGGGGTGGGCAAACTAAGGCCCGGGGGCCGGATGCGGCCCTTTGGCTGATTCTATCCGGCCCTCCTAATGTTATATTATATTATAATTTCAATATATTATAATGCCTATATATACTGTGTATATATATATATATATATATATATATATATATATACACACACACACACTATAATATAATAATGATATTAATACTAATAATATATGAATATTCCTTGATATTAATATGTTAATATTAATGATGTGTAACATGTAGTAAATATAGTAAGTGAATAAATAAATAAATTATGCAGATTAGCATGTAGTTCCACCTTTAGGTGCGGCCCTCCATAATACTTTTTGGCTCTCATGTGGCCCCTTGGAAAAAATAGTTGCCCACCCCTGCTCTAGAGGGTATGGAGGGTATTTCCATCACCTCTTGACCCCCCCCCCGCCCCAATTTTTACAGCAAGAAAACTAATCTGCCCAAAATATCCAAAGGGCATGAGGTCTGGGAAGCATTTCCATCATATCTTTTGCCTTTTCTGGACCAATATAAGCACAAGAGAGGCTTAAAAAAATTAAGCCAGTGGAAGCAAACAAGCAGTGCCAGTCATCAGTAGCTCATCGACTGGCATTGTGGTGAAGGTTAGAGATGAGCATACTCATTCTGTTTCTCTTCTGTCTGTCTCCTTCATGACAGTGTGCATCTGCACAACGCTCATGCAACACAAGAGTTGTTGTCTTCGTTTGGTTGGGATGTTTTAAGCTACCCCTCTCACAGCCCCAATCTTGCACCAGTGACTATAATCTGTTCACTAAATTGAAGGAACACCTCCATGGAAAACACTTTTCCAACGACAACGAGCTGAAAATCAACATGACTGTCTGAAAAAGGTGGCGGGAGACTTTTATGACACAGGCATCAAAAAACTCTTGCGTGGAAGACAAAATGTATTGAACTGAATGGTGATTATGGGGGGAAACAATGTAATACCTATGCTATAATCCATGTAAATTTTATTAAAATATATTCATTCTTTGTATTTAAAAAAATCTTGTAACCTTACTTTCTGGAGATCCCTTGTATCTTGTCTTCAAAGAAGAACAATTGAATTCTCTCTTCAGGGTAGAGATGGATTGCATTACCAGGAACCCAAGCAAAGATGGATGGCAGTCCCAACAATGAGGAACAAACAGGCATTTGCAATGTCTGCCATGTTTCTTGTCATCAAATCTCTCCAAGTTATGCTATGATGTAATGTTCCTCCTAAGTATCAAATATATAGTAACTTTGAACAAAGCTGCCACTGATTTAATCATACTGATCTGTTAGTGGATACGCAGGTAAAGTGTTACATAACAGAACTAACTTGATAGTTCAATTTATATGGGTTAGTCACAAATCAAATGAATCTCTTCACCTTTCAGTTTAAGCAATGGATGGGGTTGGACATTTTGGCAGTGAAAGTAAACTTTCAGTCCCATCTGATTCCTTTAGGAAGCAGGCCATAAGAAAGCTTATGTAAATGTTTAAAGAAATTGGTTTTCTGCCCCAAACAATGCTTCTGGCTATCTCTATAAGATAGCCAGCTCTCTTTACATAAAAGCTAATTCTTATGCTGTTAGTCCTATTTTCCTGTTAGGGAGTCATACTTCAATATGTACATTTAGAAGTGCCACTAGCTGTGCTTTTGGGAGGAACAGCCTATTTATGGCTGAAACTGATTTTATAAATATAAATAGGCTTCATTTGCAAATGTTTAGTGCATAGTGTGTGGAGTCTATATAATGCAGGCCTTGGTGCAAATAGAAAACATTATATAAGGCAATTTCTGATATTAGATTTCCCAATTTACATTTTCAAATCAGAAATATCAAAGATGGGAGTTGCAGGGCACCAGAATATGGATGACTACAGACTGATATATGGCAAGAAAATTACTGCCTACAAGAGCCTTTTAATACTGAAGTGGACAAAAAGAAATAAAGTTTATGGATATCTTAGAAGAGCCTAGATGGGTATCAGAGATTCTAGTTGTCAGTCAGACATTTGGTCAATTCCAATCAAAATTGATTGCTGTGTGCTGTTGTCTACAGTAAGACTTTTAAGGGTAAGTATAACCATTTAAGATTCGGAAAGTCCTTAAGTATAATGCTTTGAGGAAACAAGATTGTGGTGTTGGTTTAACTTGAGAAGTTTGTTGTAATATAGCAACACGAGATTATTTGTACCAAACCACTGGAGACAACTTCTCTTCCCCACCTCTGTTGTCTATGTCCATCTTCTTTTCTAAGCCCTGTAGGACAATAGTACTGTTAGGCAACAACTGAACAGCTGCAGCTGGGCTCATGTCCAAGAGCAAGGAGGAAAAGGTCTTCTAGTGAACTCCCATCTTTTTGTTCATCAGTCCTCACAATCATCTGAGATTAAAATCCCCAATAATGTTGTCAAGTACACATCAAATGTTTTACAAGTGTATAAAGGACTAAAACACAGGAATGTAAGCCAAAATTGTGTGTACTGTTCCATGTGCCTTATATCTGCATGTCCCAAAGAACTAAGTTTTTCTGCAGTTTCCTGTTAACATCTTAATGATAGAGTTGCCAGCTCAGAATTGTCCCAGGTCCTGAGAACCAATGTTTGGCTCACTTGAACATGAAAATATATCTTAGCTAAAGGGCTGTTCCCAAAGTGAGATGAGGGAATTACTCTTTCTCGGGGAGATGACACATGACCTAGTCTACATACTACTAGCCAGAAGTTGGATGCAGAGCATAGTTGAGGGTGAGCCCTGGTGCCACGGTGACTGGGAAGGAAGGAGGGGTCAATTAAATATATATATCCTCTGGAGAATTTTTGCAAGTTGCAGCAACAAATATATTAATCGTTGCAAATTGTAGCAAACTACTGTTTGGCTAGCTGACTTGGAAATTTGCACTCGGACCCTTTATCCTCCCTGGAGATAAATCCACCCAAACGAAGGAATTTGTGTCTTTGTCACCCACCTGGAGACAACTGATGAAAACAAAGTCAAAGCTTGACCCTGAGATCTAACAGCCATAGGTGGTGATCCAATATGATTTTTGAAGCTGGACTGAACAAGGTTCTGACATTTTCTATGAACTATAACCACTGACTTATAATATGTCAATAGAGAAAGGGGGGGGGGAATGGAAGCAGTTCTGGCATGCTGAACTTGAACCAAACATTAGCTTATCAACAGTCACCCGAAGCTGAGGTGGGCTATCCCCTAAAGCCCCCATGTGTCTCTTAAAGCCCTCACACAGAAAGCATGTAGTCCTTGAATTTGTGGGAGAAAGTAATACAATGTTACTTCCTGTCACAATTTTAGAAATAATTCAGGTGAGATAAAGATATTTTGGAATACTGGGTAGTTTATTCTGCTGGAGAATTGGGGGGGGGGGGATACACTCACATGTATACCTCTTGTATAAAGATCTAACAATCTTCAAAAATTATTTATGATTATTATTGGAGATCTTTGTTTATGGCAGAGGCAGGGATCAACCACTATATCCAATGGTGAGGGATACAGAGCTCTGTAGCCCAGCAATATCTGAAGGTCTCCATGATTTTTACCTCTGGCTTATTTCTTTTCAGCTATTCAAACATGTGTAAGGTGAAAGTTAAGAAATCCAAAGCTCCCAATGAGATATACCCCAGACAAAAACATTATCCATGAGCTAATTATACATTTTTTAACCAGTATTTAAAGCCAAAGAATTAAGACAATCCCAAAAGCTAAATCTAAAACTGGTTTTAGTACCCAAATGTCATGCAAAACAACACAGATTTGGAATTAGCCTGATTCCGCTTTCATAGTTGATGCTACTATAGAAAAAGTTTTGTCTTGTGTGCTCCCCAGACTAGCTTCTTGGTGGTAAGACATGTGCTTGAGTCTCAATCTTAGATAAATTCATATAGAAAGAAACAGTCTTTCAGATATTCTAGCCATATAGGGTTTGGATAGGATCCAGAGTTCCTTTGGGTGGAATTCAATTTGCAAGGAAGTGCTGCAAGATAAAAGGGAGCAAGCATTTTTTGATCTTACCTCCATCCTGCTATAGACTCTGGTCTATATCTTGTTGAAAACGTATCTGGAGTTTTGGGAGGCCTCTTGCATTGTATGGGAATTTATGAATTAATGGTTATGGCAGAAATTACTTCCTTCCTTAAGAAGAAGCCTAAACCTTATCTTTTTTATTTTCATTTGTGAAAGAGCAACTGTAGATCCAGCTAAGATATAATGATTATTAATGCTTTGATGATTCCAGGCAGAATACACTGGTTTTCTAACCTGTGAATTATTTTTCCCCTGCATGTTTTTTTAAAAAAACAAACAAACATTGGACGTATTAATTAACATATGTTAATAAGTTTGTGCTCTGGTTTGCAGGTTTCCTCCCCTCTCCTATGTTCTTACTTTTTTCTCCTCTTCAGATTTAATGGAAATAACACTTTGCCTGGTTGAGTATAATGAAAAATTATGATTTGTCTTTACACCTGGATGGCTGGGGAGAGATAAGAGTGCACGAGGAGAATGGTCTCATTTTGTTCTACACTTGAACTGGCCTCCCCTTAAAAATATAAGAAATCTAACAGAAAAAAATTAATCACATCATGAAAGGTCCTAAATATAAACTCTCAATATTGTTGCAAGTGCCCAAAATTAAGAAGTTTGCTGGACTGAAGCAAACAGTTTCATCCCTCTTGGCTACCTTCTTAGTTCTGTGAGCTGCTGTTTACATTGCAAGAGTAGAAGTAATATTCTTTAATAAAGCAATTGGTAAATAATCTAGATGGCAAAATATTTTCTCTTGACATTACTGTTCCTATTTTCACTTTCTAATTTGCATTCCAGGTGGAAGCAGGTTTACTTATATTATTTATTTTATTTACCGTATTTATATACCGCCTTTCTCACTCCTGGGGGGACTCAAGGCGGTTTACAACATCCCAATGGCAAAAATTCAATGCCAACATACAATAAAACAAAGGCATCATAATAAGTAATTATTACGTATAACTATAACTTAAATTCATTCTGAGGTTGTGGCATATGTTCCAATGTTTCCATACTAAAATATATCAATAGCAGATTGAAGCCTTCTCCTGTAAGTTAAGTCTTTGCATGAACCTAGCTTCCCATCTCAGCGGATAAAGTGTGAAAGAAAACACACTCCCTGTTATTTTATTTTCAAATGAGATGAGGTCCAGGTTTTCCTCAGATCTCTTGTCAAAATACTGACTTGTCTTCTTTAAGATTATGGATGGCAAATAGTGGTAGAGGTGCTGCAAAGTTTAAATGATAACTATGTACTGTACAATATAATCACTAATGTGGTTTCTTAGATTTTAGCAGTGGTCTATCAAGCCAAGTATGTTTGGCTTGGGAAAAAAAGAAGAATAAGAGGGGACACAATAGCCATGTTTAAATATCGGAAAGGATGTTACATTGAGGAGATGTAGTTGATTCAAAGGAGTAATGGATTCAAATTGTAGGAAAAAATATTCCATCTAAATATTAGGACGGTAAGAGCTGTTCATCAGTGGCAGCATAGCCTCAGAGCATAGTGGAGTCTCCTTTTCTGGAGGTTAAGCAGAGGTTGGATAGCAATCTGTCAGGTGCTTTGATTGCGTGTACCTTGCATGACAGAATGGGATTACACTGGATGGCCTTCAGGATCTCTTCCAACTCTATGATTCTATGATCCTGTGATCAAGACATTAAGCTGAGTAGGAGACTAAGAAGGGAAAGGGATAGTCACCCATCAAACATGCAGCAAAATGGGAGGTTACTTTTGTTGTTGTGTGTCTTCAAGTTGCTTCCAACATATGGTCATCATAAGGATAAATCTGTCACAGAGTTTTCCTGACAAGTTATGTTCATGGGGGTTTCCTTTGACTTCCTTTGAGGCTGAGAGAGTGTGACTTATCCAAATGTCATCCATTGCCATTGGATTTCCATAGCTGAAGATTTGTACCTTGGTGTCCAGAGTTCTAAGGCAACATTTATATCACTATACCATGCTGGTTGTCATAATCATCAGCCTCATCACCATCCTCATCTATATAGCCCCATTACTTTGGCACTTTATAAGGAAAAGAGCAAACACAAAAGTTCCCTTCACTCTGTCTGTTTGATACTCATCCCGAGTTCTCCATAACCTTATGGTGGTGTGAGGAGTCATAACTGGGGTCATACAGAGAGAGAGACACACACACTAGCTGTACCTGCCACTCGTTGCTGTGGCCAACCTTCCCTCCCTCTTTCTCTCATTTCCCTCCTTCCTTCGCTCCCCTTTTCCTTCCTTCCCTTTTCTTCTTTCCTTCTCTCCTTCCTTCTCTACCTCTTTCCTTCCCCCCTTTCTCTTCCTTCCCCCTTTTCTCCTTTCTTCCTTCTCTACTTCTTTCCTTCCTTTCTTCGCTCTTTGCTTCCATGCTTCCTTCTCTCGCTCTCTCTTTTTCCTTTCTTTCTTTCTTTCTTTTTTCTCCCCTTCCTTCTCTCCCTCCTCCCTTTTTTCTGTATCGTCATTTAGCTTTTTTGAGTTTTTACGTCCTTTTTTAGTTTTTAAGGGGGGATTATGAGTGATGTCACTTGTTGATCTGTTTGGGGTATAGTGTCCAAATTTCGCGCCAACTCGTCCAGTGGTTTTTGAGTTATGTTAATACCACAAACAAACATTTTATACACACACACTGTAGATATAATAATTTTTATGCAGGAGTTGCTTGAGATGTGAAAATTATTTCAAATGTTCCTTCAAGATAAAAAGATTGGGGGGAAACTAGTTTAACAACATACACCAAGACAATATGAAAATATGGTAGATGATATCAAATGTGGGACACTCCTAATTCCAAGCTAAGATAAGAACCTATTTATTTACAGTGTTTTAGAAATCATATGTTCCAGGACCATTGGCTTCTAATTGAGCTGGAGGAAATGGATAAAATGTAACAAAGTTAAATATAATTCAGATCCAAGTCAAGTATCTCTTCTCTGGAATCCTGAAATTCATTTGTTTTCTGATGATACAGTGTACACAACCTTTTGTTTCTTTTAGAAACACTGTATAAAATAGCCTTCTAGCTATGTGTATAGTAAGGCATATATGAAACATAAACAGATTTTGTGTTGAGACATGGGTCCTATCTCAGAGATATTTCATAATGTACTTACAGTAGAGTCTCGCTTATCCAATCTTTGCTCATCCATCATTCTGTATTATCCTACGCAGTCTGCCTCCCACCCGGATCCACAGCTGTTTCAATACATTGTGATGTTTCGGTGCTAAATTCGTAAATAGAGTAATTACTACAGAACATTACAGTGTATTGAACTACTTTTTCTGTCAATTTGTTGTAAAACATGATGTTTTGGTGCTTAATTTGTAAAATCATAACATATTTTGATATTTGATAGGTTTTTCACATTTAGGTATATATTTTTATCCTGTCTTTCCCCCTGATACAGGTATTCAAGGCGGCATGGCCCCTGATAAATGTTCAGATATGTTCTATTTAAGAGATTGTTTAAGGAGCAAGCCTGGTGTCAGAAAATGAGACGGCATTGGAATTTTAATGCAGACCATCTGGAGTATTTGCTAACGTTGAAATATCAGTGCGATGTGGTAATTTTTGGGGTATACGCCAGGGAACAGGGAAGTGAGCTGTTGGTACTTGTTGCCCGAAAACTTAACAACAATCAACATGCTACCTCACTCCCAGTACACAATATCAAAAACAGGGAGGAAGAAATATGATGGCGTGTTTTTCCTAGTGGGGAAGGCCGGGGTGTGTGTTTATTTTCTCTCTCTATTTATTTATTTGGTGCTTTCTTTGGAAGGGGGAGGTACTTTTCCAAGGAGACCTTGAGGTATGATGGGGTTTTGCTAGGCCGGCCGCCAGCTCGCATGGAATCTGGTTCGCCATGGAAACCGGCCACGAGGAGAGCAACAAACAGAGGCAGAGGAATGTCAGCATCGCCAGCCAGGCCTCACTGGGACAGGAACAGCTCTCTCTTTCTAAAAGGAGCGACGAAAATAAAAGCTTATCCAAGGGGCACAAGCATGGCTTAGAGAATAATTTAAGCACTCGGACCCTAAAGCGGGCTAAAATGGGTCCTTGCTCTTCCAGAAACTCCAAACTCAGATATCACTGTCCTAGGGTGCACCTACAGTGTACAGTCAATGCTGTTTGACCCCAATTTAACTGACATGGCCCTTCCAGAAACTCTAAATTTGGATATTAATGCCCCAGAGTGGATCTCTGGTTGTACTGATCCATTTAGTTTGTATACTCTCACCCACCCTATTCAAATTGTATGCAATTGTGCAGGACTTGACGAATGCAAGGCTGGGGTTAAAATTGTTGGAAGAAACATTAACAACCTTAGATATGCATATGATACCACTTTGATGGCCGAAAGCAAGGAGAAGTTGAGGAGCCATCTAATCAAGGTGAAAGAAGAAAGTGCAAAAGCTGGGTTGTAGTTAAACATTAAAAAAAAACCAAGATTCTGGCAACTGTACTGATTGATAACTGACAAAGAGAGGGAGAAAACATGGAGGTAGTAACAGGCTTTGTATTTCTAGGTGCGAAGATTACTGCAGACAGAGACTGCAGCCAGGAAAAGTAAAGCAGTGGTGGCTCCTCTTGTAAACAAGAATACTCCAAACGGAGCCCAAACAATTACGAACTCAATTATCAGTCCAATTATCAAGCATATATTGTAATAACAAGTATTTAAGCAGCACTCAAAATCCCTTTAACATATATATTATTACACATAGATTGCGCCACTGAACAAATCGTTCGAGGAGAAAGCTCTCCTGATAGCATACTCACGCCGGAGAGTCCCTTAAGTAGAGCGTTCACACGTATGGATGCCATTAAACAATAGTCCTCTTTTCCCAGTTCAAGGGAGACAAATAACGTCAAAAGAGAAAAGTATTATAATCCATGCGGTCGCTCCACCAGGTCGACGATTGAATGTTTTCTTGCGCTGAATCGTTTTGCCCTTGCAGGCTTCTTCCGGACCTGGGACGCCTTATGTTTGTTGCTGGCGGTAATATTCCGGGTTAGTGCTATAAAGTAAATAATCACAATAGTCTTTCAAATATGCAAAGGGGTAGCTCCCAAGGAAAAACCACACCGGGATAAGTCAGAAATACATACCATATTCGCTAATAACAACACATGAAGCAAGGCATATAGCCTTCTGGTCAAATCACGGACAAATTCATGCACAGTCGGATCCAATATATATGTAAGCAATGAAGATCCACATAGTTAAAGCAATGGTATTCCCCATAGTAACCTATGGATGTGAGAGCTGGACCAAAGGGAAGGCTGAGTGAAGGAAGATAGATGCTTTTGAACTGTGGTGTTGGAGGAAAGTTCTGAGAGTGCCTTGGACTGTGAGAACATCCAAACAGTCCATACTTCAGGAAATAAAGTCCGGCTGCTCATTGGAGGGAAGGATATTAGAGGCAAAGATGAAGTACTTTGGCCACATCATGAGATGACAGGAAAGCTTAGAGAAGACAATGATGCTGGGGGAAATTGAAGGAAAAAGGAAGAGGGGCTGATCAAGGGCAGGATGGATGGATGGTATCCTTGAAGTGACTGGCTTGACTCTGAAGGAGCTGGGGGTGGTGACGGCTGACAGGGAGCTCCGGCATGGGCTGACCCATGAGGTCACAAAGAGTTGGAAGTGACTGAACGAATAAACAAAAATAGAGTGCATCTACACCAGGCATGAGCAAACTTCAAACCTCCAGGTGTTTTGGACTCCAACTCCCACAATTTCTAACAGCCTCAGACCTTTTCCTTTCCCACTTCAGCTGCTTAAGTTGTTAGGAATTGTAGGAGTTGGAGACCAAAATACCTGGAAGGCCGAAGTTTGTCCATGCCTGATCTACACTGTAAAATGAATGCAGTTTGATACCACTTTAACTGCCATGGTTCAGGACTATGGAGTACAGGAGTCGTAGTCTTACAAGGTGTTTTAGCCTTCTCTGCCAAAAAGTGCTAGTTTCTCACCAAACTACAGCCCCAGGATTGCATAGCTATCAATCTTGGCTGTCAAAATAGTGTTAGACCACTTTCATTCTGCAGTGCAGACACACCTCCAGTGAGCACCAGATACAGAACCTAAATATCTTCCTAAAGGGATTATTTGAAATGGGACAAATAGCACCAAAATCCTGAAGTTGGACATCTTCCATCGTATTTTAACCCCTCATATCTTTTGAATTGCATAAATATAAATGGCATAACAGTGTAATTTTCACTAACTGAAAACATGAGACTGGTTAAAACAGTAAAATAATCCATTAACAGGAAACTAAGGCATGTGTTGAGTGAGTCAGGCATTACATAAAGAATATATTACACTATGATGTTGGCAGAGAAAGTGCTCAAATGGTAGGAAGAAACACAATATGTTGGTGGGTATTTTGTCTCCCACATGATGGGAAAATGAAAATGTCCATAGTAGATATGATTCCCAGATTTCAGGTCTTGTACCTGAATCTTCAAGGCGAAAGGAGAAATCTCAGGGCAAAAACACTGCCTCAAAAGTATGTATGGATATATGATCCTTTATTGTTAGGTTTAGTGTTTTTTTGTTTGCTACACTCTAATCAGATGTTGCTAATGGTTAATTAATAATGTTTAATGCTACTAGGACCTGGCCCTATGAAATCACAAAAGGTCATACCTAGGAGTCAGATTTTGGCCCTGGGATAACCTGGCCTGGAGACTGTAGTGGTTGAGACAATGTTCAGGATAGGAGACAAGAACTTTGTTATCTCACTTTAATAAGACCCAAACAGATGATGAAGCTCCTGGTCCCAGCTATAAATAAGGGTGTATCTACATCTTGGGATTTATAGTTTGGTGAAGGACCAGCACTCTGGCAGGAAAGGCTAAAGACATTATAAAACTACAACTCACGTGACTCCATAGCATTGAGCCACTGCAGATAAACTGGTGTCAAACTGCATTAATTATATAATGTAGATGCACCCTAAGTTCAGCACCAGCTAGTAACTTTTATCTATCATATCAGAAGTGAATCAAGGGTACAGTTGTAATGTAGCTAAAAAAACCTTGGGATTATACTAAATGTCCTTTGACCAGTAGCTGGCTACTTGGAGTGCCTCTGGTGTTGCTATAAGAAGGTCCTCCATTGTGCATGTGGCAGAGCTCAGACTGTATTGTAATAGGTGGTCTGTGGTTTGCTCTTCTCCATACTTGCATGTTGTGAACTCCATTTTGTGGCTCCATTTCTTAAAGTTGGCTCTGCATCTTGTGGTGCCAGAGCACAGTCTGTTCAGTGCCTCCACGGGGAAGTCTCTAATTCAGTATCAGCCATGGCTTGAGGTTCTGGATATTAGCCTGCTACTTTTGGGCTCTTGCTTGCTGAGGTGTTCCTGCGAGTATCACTATAGATCTTAGATCTACACTAAGGCACCCCACCAAGGCTGCTACTTCCCAGTTGATGTCAGGTGCTGCAATACTGGCTAAACAGTATAATTTCTCCAGTGGTGTAGGGTATAGATATCCTGTGATAATGCGGCATGTCTCATTAAGAGCCACATCCACTGTTTTAGCGTGGTGAGATGTGTTCCACACTGGGCATGCAAACTCAGCAGCAGAGTATCAAAGTGCAAAGTCTTAACTGTATCTGGTTGTGATCCCCAGGATGTGCCAGTCAGCTTTCATATGATATTGTTTCTATTGTTTCTAGCATCCACTTTTTGCTTGAAATTCATTCAGTGCTTCTTGTAGGTCCTGGGTAACTCCCAGGTATTTGGATGTGCTGCAATGCTCCAGTGGGATTCCTTCCCAGGTAATTCTCAGAGCTTGAGATACTTGTCTGTTCTTAAGATGAAAATCTAGTAACTAAAGACAACAGAGTTTGTTATTTGCTGTGCACACAAAAGGATTGAGTCCCCCTGCTTCCATAGAGACTTGCCAATTATCTATGGCCAAAATAACTGTTTCCTATGCTTTCTGCACAATATTGGTAAAAGGGTGTGCGTTACTATGTGCTGTATTTTGTGCCCCAGTGACTATCTTACATTCTTAGGAATAGTGATTTGAGCTTTCGACTCTTGGAGGCATGGGTTCAGATCCCCATTCAGCCATGGAAAGCTACTGGATGATCTTGGGCAAGTTTACACTCAGCCTCAGTAGAAGGCAATGGCAACCCCTCTTTGAATAAATCTTGCAAAAAAACCCCAACACCCCATTATAGAATTGCCTTAGGTTTTCCATATGTCAGAAATTACTTGAAGGCCCATATGAAGACAACTAAAGAGAATTGTTAGCAGTGGAAGAGGATATACAGGTGGTAGCCTTAGTTTTGTTGAGGGAGAGTGTTAAAAGGCATTACAGTGCCATTTATATCCATGGTGCAACTTTTCTCTTCTAGCTTGTCAGTCTCAGATCAAACTGGTTTTGCATGTTCAGCTTGTGTTTTAGGTTTGTTCAGGAAAAAAGCCAAATCTGGCCCTTGGCATTATTGCAACAGATGCGTGCATAGTTTTCTCGGATAGATGATGAGTAACACGCTGTAACCTTTTCCCAGTTTCCCAGTCATCTACTCTATTCCATTTACCTGGGAGAAAGGTGCAATAAACTCCATCTATTTTTTCATATTATAATGGATGTGTGAATATCCACTTATCTTCAGGTATATTTGTGAAGCCCTCTAAGAGAAAGCAGCATTTACTCCTCCGTTCCCTTAAAGTACCATGGGAACATGTCCATTTTCTTTATTGTTCCTTCACTGCACTCTTCTTCAAATGAGCTGAGAGCAGTATGTGATGTTTCTCTACCAATTCTGTTCATTTTGTCTTCATAACAACCTTGTAAGTAAGTAAATAAAACTTTATTTCTATCCTCCCCTATCTCTCCGGGGAGAGACTCAGGGCGGCTTATGGAATTGATTCATTTGATAGTGAAATTCAAAGATGAATAAAGACTTGTATCTGGAGTTTTCTATTTGTGTATAGTATAATAATAGTAATAATAATAATAATACATCACACAGTCCTAAACACTTATGAAATGTTCGACTTGTGATTTTGTGATACGAAATCCATCTTTCATATATATATATAATTTTCTGTGTCATACTGTGTTTTTGTGTCAGTAATATACTAATAATTTGTGAGACGGAGTGAGCTCCCATCTGTCAGCCCCAGCTTCCCATGTGTGGACATGAGAGAAGCCTCCCACAGGATGGTAACACATCCGGCCATCATCTGGGCAACATCCTTGCAGACAGCCTATTCTCTCACACCAGAAGCAACTTTCAGTATATTCTCAATTCACTTCTGACATGATTCTTTATTTATTTATTTCCAACATTTCTACCCTGCTCTTCTCTACCCCCGAGGGGGGACTCAGTGCGGCCTAACAAAAGGCACAATTTGATGCCAACATAATAAATACAATATAAAACCGAAAACATACAGCATTAAAACACATTAAAATACAATTAACATTAACACATCATACACATTCTCTTAAGTTAAAAACAGTATGATGATGATGATGATGATTATGATAATGATTATTATGTGACTTCAAGTCAAATCTGATTCATGGAAACCTTAGAGTTGTCATGCTTTGAATATAGCTTGTAGCACCTCATATTCACTGTTGCTCTCCCTTAGCTAGTAGAATCTGATGCCTTTCAGGGATTTAGGCAGACACTCCAGCCAAAATACAGTTCAACAGTATTGGGATCCATTAGGAGATCTATGATATTTGCAAGCATTCCTGAGCTAATGGGAACAACAGGGGGGGGGGGGGAACCCTTTCCCCCTTCCTTTTTCAACTTCATAAAAACATGCTGGGAGAGGAGATCAGTAGTGGAATTTATGTGTGAAAGAACCTGTGGTTTTGTTTCTTGTGTGGATCACCAGTTGCTGAGCTGAACATGCACCCAGAGATATTTTGAGCCATAACTGCTTTGTGTATGTTTGTCTAAAATACAATTTTGATCTTGGTCTTGGTGAGTTGAACTGAGGCTTTGAGGTAAAAAATAATAATCATAGAGCCTGCAGGTCTGAAATCTGCCTATACCTATCTTAACCATTGTTCCGCACAGGTTCTCAAAAGAGTGTCCAATTTCCAGCCCACTTCTTAAAAACAAAATTCCAAGGCTATGTAGAAGATCCTCAGATGCCTTCTCCTCTTAAGAGAAATTGCACCAATATTGTTTGCAGTGTCAGTCTTTTTCCTGTCATGGAAATGTAGCAATAGCAAAGGCTTCTTCTTTACTCAACTTCCAGGAGGCTGCATTTGAGAGAGATGAAACAAGAAGCCACACTGTTCCACATTCCCTACTGAAACACCTTTTGCCCTATTTTCTTACTTTTTTCCTGTCATTTTCAGTGTTGTGTTGTTGTATGCTATGTTTTACACTATTGGCCTGTGAGCGAGTGCTTTTTTTTAAAAAAAAAATTGGCTATACTCAAGTTGCTCTGGGAGCCTTTTCAGCTGAAAAGCATGATAGAAATTTTCTAAATAAATAAATAACATCTGCCTCGGGCAGCTGTTAAATACACAGGCTCTCTGTGAGAAAAAATACTGGTAGTCTTGATCACTGAGAAAAAGGCATTAATGTCAAACAACACTGTTGGGACTGAGTTTTTGTGCATTGCTCCTTCCCAAAGGTAGAGCTTTACTCTTTGTATCGAAGATAACAGTCAAGGCAGTAGCAAGTGTCCAGCCATCTGCACAGAGTTGGAATGCTATCCTAATGTAAAAACGTTGATGTTTTCACTGACATCAATAGGCTTTAGAAGATCCTAAGGGCTTCCACAGCAATGACCACCCACTGAGTCATTAAGGAACTAAGGCAATACAAATTCCCATCAAATTAGCCAGAAAAATGTGTGGTCTTCAAATGACGTTAATAGCAACTTCTTGGAATTCAAAGGGATATGGGTCATTTTTTCTTCTTCTCAGGTAACTAGTGGTTCAGTCTCTCCTTACTAGCACAAATGAGATGGTAAAACCACTCTTTTTTCCAGTGCTGCCATATGTTCGAAATATTTTTCTCTAGGCTGTTTGGAGAATGATAATCCCATGGATCCTTTGGTATGTGTGGAATGTTTGCATTTCCTACTGTGTGCATGTGTTTTACACATGTCTCCAAAAGCAAAAGAGTTCCTACTCACCTAGTAAAAGTGACTTTTAATGGGCCAGACCCCTTTTCATAAACAAGACTGCGAGCCAGAATGTAATTCACTTGTCTACCATGACAATATAAAATATAGTGTGTGTGAAAGAGGAAGGAAGTAAGAGAATAGTTGAATGAATTGATTTATCAGCAAAAATAATACATGGGAGAGGTATAGCACTCCTCGTCTACACTGTAACTCATTTGGAGTGGGGTTTCCAGGCTTTGATTACCTAGTATCTATAAGATATTACAGTTCAGCACTCATGCTGGCTGCTACTGTATATTTGATCAGGAAACACTGCTAGATTGTTTTGTAAAAATCAATATAACACTGCAATATGCAGCTCAGTATAAATACTATTGTATGGTTTTACAAGAATGGAAGAAAACAGCAAAAGTTCAAAAGCTGGTTGTTTAGAGCACAGCTTCTTAAACTGCTTCCCGAACCCAAATGGTATCTCCTTAGCTCAATGTTGGGGTCACAAAAATTTTGGCAAAAGTAAAAGGTTTCTGAATGCCACCTAGACACAAATCTTTCAGCAACAACATTTAATGTTTACAGTAGAGTCCGCAGTAAATGCTTCAGCTGTACTTCACAAAAAGGAAAATCAGCCTTTTTAACAAGCCTTGCTTGTTACTGATTATCAGTAAATGTTTGCTTTTGAAACCTATTTTATATATTTAAATAACTAAGGTCACAAAAAATGCTCAGTCATAAAGAGGTCGTGAGTGCAAAAAGTCCTGGTCAAGAGCAGCAATGGGAAGAGCACAACCGAGCAGTGTTCTATTTGTCTCTATTATGAGAGGAACTGTAAGGGCGAGAAATATTATTGATAGAGATATTTACTGGAACAGAAATTATAATAAAGACTAGAAATATTTCTGATGGAGATTCTACAGGAGAAACATACATTTTTGCCAGTTTGTTGTTGTTTATTCCTTCAGTCACTTACGACTCTTCGTGACCTCATGGACCTGCCTATGCCAGAGTTTCCTTCAGGCAGTCACTACCCCCAGCTCCTCAAGGTCAAACCAATCACTTCAAGATATCATCCATCGACCCCTCTTCCTTTTTATTTCCATTTTCTCCAGCATCATTATCTTCCCTAGTAGAAGAAAACAGTTACAAGAAAAATGTCAGCATTTTGCAAATGTGTAAGAATTAGGCAAAAAAAACCCCATGAGTGGGACCAATATCTGTGAAGTGATTGTCCATCCCAGTACAGTAACCAAGCATTTCACCATGTTACAATCCCCAGGATTCCATGTGATGTTGCAATGGCAATTAAAGAAGCATTATAGTTCTATAATGGTATAGTGTGAAAGCAACCTTGGTTACATCATAGCTCTGAAGCTACAAGGGACCTGGTCAAGAGAAAGTCTAAGAACAAAGAGTCTCCAATATGGTTCAGCAACCTTCACTCATTTATTAAACATGGACACTAATGGTCTGCTTCCTATATGCATGATAAGGGATTTAAACAAATTGGCAAGCTGACATGATTTATAGTATGAAAACCAAAGCAGATATACATTGAGTATCCCTTATCTAAAAGGCTTGAGGCCAGAAGTTTTAGATTTTGGATTTGGGGAGTGGGTTGGGAATACTTGCCTATACATCATGAGATTTTGCAGACAGGACCCAAGCTTAAACACAAAATCCATTTACATTTCATAAACATAGTAATTTTATATAACTTTTTTTAAAAGTTGTGCATGAAACCAAGTTTTTGTACATTGAAGCACCAGAAAGCAAAGTTATCACCACCTCAGCCATTCATGTGATTCATTTTGGATTTCAGAGTATTTTGGATTTCGAAATCCCAGATAAGGAATGCTTAACCTGTACCTTCTTTCTCTCACACAGGACTTGCCATCTGTCTGAAAGCAGGCAATGAGCTGTAAGTGATTGATCATTGTGAAATAAAGATAGGGAAGTTGGGAGTAGGAAACAGGAAAGAGAATATCAGAAGCAGACTCTAACTAGCTGGAAGGCTACAATTTGAGAGGTGTTAAGAGATCAAAGGGAGAACCGAGTGGGAAAGGGGAAATTAAGTGATAAGGTCTGAAGCATAGAGGGGGTGGAATTGGTAAACTGAGTGTTGCCGCAGGGCAGTATTTCTCAGGCTCCTGGAGTTGGGATCCCATTTTCTCCATGTATTCTACTTTCTGGGTCTCTTTCACTCGGATATAGCCATTTGTTCCACAACAGAGAGTACACTAATTCTTGCTCTTGGCCATCTGTATGTACAGCCTGGTTCACTGATTTGAGGCTCAAGATAATAACATCCAACACTAGCATTACGAAAGATAAATAAACCAGGGCATCTCTGACTTTCCCTAAAGCTATGCAAAGAGGAACATCATTAGAACAATGGCTATAGCGCTCCCCACATTACTTTGGATTGATGAATGAGAGAGCTGTCCATGTCCCACAAATTCATTAGGAAGACATTATAATCTTCTGCTAGAAAACATATTCACTCATGTCTTGATTATGTGCAGAAGGAAGCTTTAAATATGGGGAATAGTGCTGCATGTAACAGGCTTTTAGCTAACATTATTTATTAAAATATCCTGGAAAACAGAATAACATATTCATAAAAAAGAAAAAGAAAAGAAAAAACAGGCTCACTTATCCTAACTTGTCCTAAAGGCATATCTTTCTTTAATCTCCACAAGACTTCTGCAATGAGTATTTTCAGTATAACGGCAAATCTCTACCTGGGTTAAGTCTCTACCTGAGTCTTGAAATGTATCTCCTAATTCTAGGAAGGCCACTTGAGGACCATCTCTTCAAGGATAGACAGCCAATTGTTGTCCTACAAAGTCAGAAGAATGAACCTTGTTCTTGCTTACTTCCAATTCCACTTCTTCACTAAAGTGTAGAATGAAGAGGGCGAGAAAGAGAAGGAAGCTGCATACTATGCAAGTAATGGAAAGCTTAGTACATTGCACAGGTTGTAAAGTTGTCTCACATTTAGTTATGTTCATGATAGGATACCATGGGGTGGGAGGACAGAAAAAGGAGAAACTAGTACTACGGTTTATACTGCTCACCTAAGTAAACATCCATTGCAGAAGATGACACTCTGAAATGACCTGTTCCCCCTCATTCAGGTGCAGTCTCAGTATTAAATCCCTGAGGGCTGAACCAAGCAGAATAACCTGTTTCCTCACTGATCCATCTTAAGAATGCCTCTCTCTTTGTTTGAAAACAGATTCTGCCTCACCTTTTCCTCATATCTGGGCAACACAACTCTTTTGATCTAAGGTATGAGATGTGGAAAGAGATACAGTGATGCATTCTTCTTTCCTGGTTACAATGGCAGATTTGAAGTAGGAGGTCAGCTCTCAAAAGCATCATTGGCCTAAATGCATTATTTTTTACACACTTCAGTTGAAGCTACAGGAAAAGCATTTTCCCTACAACAGTTGTGATTTGTCATTGGACAAGCTGCTTTTAAGTTGTCATTTTCTCACACACTTTCTCCTTTTGTTCTCTGCATATTTTGGATAGTATAAATTAAGTTTGAAGTACAAAATTCATTTTCACTCAATCAACTCATCAGGAGAGGGGAGAGAACACAATCTTGCCCTTCCCAAAAGACTCAGGCAAAAGTAAACTGCTGCACCATCTCCCAGTTTATCTGTTCTTCTTTTTGGGAGATGATGGCGGGATATAAATAAAGATTATTGTTATTATTATTATTATTAAGCACTATCCTGGATTTCTCATAAATGATTGACATGTTCTAGTAATTTTGGATAGAGAAGCAATAGCTGGACACAACACAAATCCGTAATGTTCTCAGATTCCCTTCCCTTTTTTTCTTAGCCTTATTTTGGTGTGCTCCAAGAAGTCTAACTCTTGTGCTTATTTAACTTCTCTGCCCCCATTTAAACCTCTTTTTATGTCTCTGTGTTGACATACAGCACTTTCTTCCAAGAACTACTCATACCTGCCATAGATAGTCACAAAAGAATATAAAGATTGGGTGGATTAGCACAGCCTATAAACTTAATCAGTAGTCTGGGAAATTAATTTTGTAGAAAACATAAGTGTGTGATGGGAAGAGGGATTGCAAATCAGGAGCATGAATGATTCTAGCAGCAATGCTATTCTGACATGTCAAGTCAGAGAGAGAGAGAGAGAGAGAGAGAGAGAGAAATATGCCTCTTTATAGATAGTTTTACAGTACACTGTTGTTTTTTAAAAGTTTCTTTTGAATTGGTAGCTTCTAGCACAGTGGTTCTCAACCTGTGGGTTCCCAGATGTTTTGGCCTTCAACTCTCAGAAATCCTAACAGCTGGTAAAGTGGCTTGGATTCCTGGGAGTTGTGGGGCAAAACATCTGGGGACCCACAGGTTGAGAACCACTGTGCTAGAAGCTACCAATTCAAAAGAAAGCATCTGTTAGCATCTGGATACCATTAATCAATCATTACTCCTTTACTATGAACTTCAATTTGAAATGCAAATCATGTCATGCTTATGCTCTTAGGGGCATTGCGTCCCCTCTCCCAATGATCGTTCAATAATATTCCCTCTTCACCACTGAGGCTGACATCATTGTTTTGAGAGAAGGGGAATCCAATAAATAAGACTAAACATTTCAACTCTTCTTAAAAGCAAAACAAAAAAATGAGTGTTTTGTTATTTAAGCATGATTGCTCAAGGAAGGTTTTTCTTAACCCCCCCCCCCCCAAGTGCTCAATATTTACTTTGGATCTTATATATCAACTAGAAATGTTAGAAATGGAAACTTCCTGTTGGGGCAGCAAATGAGAAGGCCCTAATCCCATATCCCCACAGCACCCATAATAGTGAAGGTGTTAGGACTGAAAGAAAGATTTCACCTGAGGATCTCAAGATTCAGACAGGCAGTTATTGCTAAAATTGGAGAAACTGGGAAACCTTGTTTTCTTTATTTTTTAAATTATTGTTGTCTTGTTATAAGCAGGGGTGATCCTACCGGTAGGCAAAGGACGCCGCTGCATGGGGCGCCATCTGTGTAAAGGGCACATTCCCCCGCCCGCCCGCCAGCGTCCGGCCGATGTTCCGCTTTTAGGCCTTGTGCGCTCCAACTCCGCGCCGTAGCAAACCTCCCTGCGTGCCGAATAGGGAGTGCTGTGTTTACAGGCTTCTGCGCCTGCGCACATGAGCTTCTGGGCATGCGCGGAGGGGGCACCAAAATAATGTTTGGGGGGTGTGCCAAAATAATGTTCGCTTACCATTTAAAATTACCTTAGACTGACCCTGGTTATAAGTTTTTAAGTTCCCTTTCATTGAATCCACATACTTATTTATTGTTGCCATATTGACCTTGAGTTAAGGGAATACGGTGAATTAGTGAATTAAGAGTTCTCCAAAACATTCTGTAATCTTATTCCATTAATATTTATATAGTTGGGGAAAATATTTTAGCTTTAATTAAAATATTGACTTTCCAAAAATTAACAGAGATAGATGGTATCTCTGCTAATTTTACTTTCTTCATTTTTACCCTGCCTTTCTCACCCCGCAGGGTACTCAAGGCGACTTATGAACTCCAGCAAAATTCAATGCTACATGGATATAACTCTAAAATACACCCCATCAAATTATAAAATATTAAAAACATATAATTAAAACACATAAACAATAAAACAGATTGAAAACCATATAACGTGCTTGATCTCATACTTATCCATAACCATTTTCCAAAATCCAAATTCAATCTGTTGAAGTCTAATTTCATAATATCCTATTCGTCAAATGCCTGGGTATAAAACCAGGTCTTTAGCTTTTTTTCCTAAAGACTAGGAGGGATGGGGGCTGCCTGATGTCACTATGGAGGGAGTTCTACAGCTGAGAGGCCACCACTGAAAAGGCCCTGTCTCTCATCCCCACCAATTGCACTTGTGAGATGGTACCCCTCTTAAAGATTATAAGGAATGGGAACTAACTTGTGATAGGTTTACCTACCTGATATATTTACATATCTGATATGTCTGTGGCAAATCTACTTCACTTAAAAACAGAAGCGCAATCCTATAAGTATCTGTATCTGGGTTTTCAGCAGTAAGAAAAAAATCAGAAAACAACAAGATATATAGTAAAGATAAAAAAAATCCCGTTAACATGAAGTCTAGTTGTGTCCAACTCTGGCAGGTGATGCTCATCTCCATTTCTATCAAACAAACACATGGATCTCGAGGAGATGAAGTAATGTTATTATTGTAGTAAATTCAAAGTAAATAAGTGTTAATGCACACAAAAAGTAATCATTGGCAAACGTCCATTTGTAATCCAAACGCCGTTGCGTCAAATGTACTTATAATCCACACGCCGATGCGTGGTGATGGGTGAACACCGGGTGAGGTGATCGGTGGTGTTCCGAAGTCGTCGAAAGCCGACGAGGACGCAGGTGCGTGGGCCCTTTCCACGTTTCGACCTGGCTGGTCTTTGTCAAGGCTGTGCAACAAGTAGGTAGGGGTATCCACAGTGGTGGGCAACCAAATAAGTCTGTGAGAAATTATACATTGTAAGTAGGTGGCATCTCGAAATACATAAAGCATTCCACAAAGCATAAAAGCATAAACATGGTATCATAGTTATCAATATCATCATACACCATATATGGCAATATATCAAGCATGGTAAGAAGAGGCAATTATCCAAGTATAACATAGGGCAAATAAACATACCTAGAGCATAGGGCGAGAAGTGTGTCCCCCTATGTGGTCATGGCAAATGCAAATAATCAAGGCAAACAATACAATTAAGTACACACTGGAGGTAAGGAGCACAGGTGAGGATGGGGAGTAAAGAGAGGAGCATTCAGGAGAGTCTTAAAGGGTCAGGTCATGAATTCGTAATTTCTCGTTCAGGCCGAAGGGCTGCTCGCTATTGAGTTTTAAAATCCAGGCCGCTTCCGCACGTCTCAATAGTAATTCAGCATTTCGATGCGGGGGGATAATCACCCGTTGCAAGCCAAAGAATCGTAGTGAGTCTGGTCCATGATTTTTATCTTTGCAATGTGTGTATAATGGGGAGTCTTCAGACAAACGGCGGATCCGAGAACGATCTTCAGATACCGCTGGCGGAGACAACGTTTGGTTTCACCCACGTAAATGCTTCCACACGGGCAAACGTTCCATGAAGGAACTTGATGAGATTAAAATTGACATTCAAATTGACATTCAAACTATTAAGGAAGATCTTAAAGACACGCTTACACCCACGGACCTCAACTCCATCAAGGACCAATGCGACAAACTATATCAGGAACTGAAGAAGGATAAAACCACCAAATTTAAGAGGGACTTGGGCGTGGCTATGGGGAGTCCCCTGGCTCCTTGCGTAGCCAACCTGTATATGCACCATCTTGAACAACAACACATGTACAATGACCCCCAACACCCGATTGCACACCATATCAAATTTTACAAGCGGTTCATAGATGACGTGTACATTGTGGCTTCCAAAGACATCACTCCCACTTCCCTACACGATTGGATGAACTCATGGGAACCCACCATCAAGTTCTCCTTGGAATCTAACATTAACACCATCAACTTTCTTGATGTCACCACATATGTTCACCACAACAAATTACTCATCAGATGTTTCCACAAACCCATTGAATGTAACTCCTTGTTACACTACTCAAGTTTCCACAACCACGCACTGAAGAACAATCTCCCTTATGCCCAGATGTTACGTCTGAAAAGGAACTCGTCGACACCAACAGATTATGACCAGGAGTTGAACTTACTATTCTCTAAACTTAAAGCCAGGGGTTATCCTGAATCCGTAATTATGGCCGCCAGCACTAGAGCCTCCAGAATCCCCACGGAATCGCTCCTCACTAGCAAACCCAAACAAACTCCGAACAGACTCATTTGGCCATTGACCCTAACTCACAACACCAGCCGCATCAAGCAGGTCATCAACAAATATTGGGTCATCTTGAAGGACATTCCGGGCCTTACCCAAACCCCCGTCGTAGCCCACAAGTGGTCCAGAAATATTAAAGGTGTCCAACTTTTACAACACACACAACTTAAAGCACCCTCATTGAAAAGCATTTTAACTCCCAAAACCCACCCGTGTGGACATTGTGCTCAGTGCAAGTTTGTGTTCACCGATAAACGCATTTTCAACCCGGGCACAGGACAGTACATCAACTTTCGCGGGTCATATTCCTGCAATTCGGATTGCTCGGTGTATTGATTGGTTTTCCCGTGTGGAAGCATTTACGTGGGCGAAACCAAACATTGTCTCCGCCAGCGGGTATCTGAAGATCGTTCTCGGATCCGCCGTTTGTCTGAAGACTCCCCATTATACACACATTGCAAAGATAAAAATCATGGACCAGACTCCCTACGATTCTTTGGCTTGCAACGGGTGATTATCCCCCCGCATCAAAATGCTGAATTACTATTGAGACGTGCGGAAGCGGCCTGGATTTTAAAACTCAATAGCGAGCAGCCCTTCGGCCTGAACGAGAAATTACGAATTCATGACCTGACCCTTTAAGACTCTCCTGAATGCTCCTCTCTTTACTCCCCATCCTCACCTGTGCTCCTTACCTCCAGTGTGTACTTAATTGTATTGTTTGCCTTGATTATTTGCATTTGCCATGACCACATAGGGGAACACACTTCTCGCCCTATGCTCTAGGTATGTTTATTTGCCCTATGTTATACTTGGATAATTGCCTCTTCTTACCATGCTTGATATATTGCCATATATGGTGTATGATGATATTGATAACTATGATACCATGTTTATGCTTTTATGCTTTGTGGAATGCTTTATGTATTTCGAGATGCCACCTACTTACAATGTATAATTTCTCACAGACTTATTTGGTCGCCCACCACTGTGGATACCCCTACCTACTGTCGCACAGCCTTGACAAAGACCAGCCAGGTCGAAAAGTGGAAAGGGCCCACGCACCTGCGTCCTCGTCGGCTTTCGACGACTTCGGAACACCACCGATCACCTCACCCGGTGTTCACCCATCACCACGCATCGGCGTGTGGATTATAAGTACATTTGACGCAACGGCGTTTGGATTACAAATGGACGTTTGCCAATGATTACTTTTTGTGTGCATTAACACTTATTTACTTTGAATTTACTACAATAATAACATTACTTCATGTCCTCGAGATCCATGTGTTTGTTTGATACGACTAAGCACCACGCCCTGTTTGTTACATCTCCATTTCTAACCCAAAAGGCTGGCATTGTCCATAGACACCTCTAAAGTCATGTGGCTGGCATGACTGCATGGCGCACCATTACCTTCTCACCGAAACGGTACCTATTGATCTATTCACATTTGCATATTTTCGAACGGCTAGGTTGGCAGAAGCTGGGGCTAACAGTGGGAGCTCACCCCGATCCCCAGGTTCAAACCATCGATCTTTTGATCAGCAAGTTCAGCAGCACAGAAGTTTAATCTACTGTGCCACCAGGGCCCCTAACAAGATATATACATATAACTGTGTGTGTGTGTGTATATATATAGTAATAATGTTTTATGAATGCCCAATAAAATCAGAATTTAAAAAGGGACACAGTAAACACCCAATCTAAAAGTGACTTAGATTTCCTTGACGGCTACGAATAGTCCATTGGGATAGCCATCTATCTAAAAACCCATAGTGAGAAATTCCTGAAGCAACTACCTACAAGATTGTGTTTGTCTATAAAAGACATTTATCTTTAGTAATGAGACACAGTCACAATCCATGATATGCAGGATTGAAAGTCAAGAAGGAGATAGTTACAAGTTTATGTTCTTTCTAAATACTCAGTGAAAACAATGATTTCAAATAACTTAGCTGTATATTTCTCAGTAATACATTGTTCACATTCATTAGTTATATGATGCACATGTTTCTGTATTTAGGAAGGGCCCATACGCCTTCAAATGACATATTTTTGGAACCTTGTTCAGACTGCATAAAATGAAAAGCTTTCCAGTTTTCAGATGGGGCCACCCTTATAAATAATGGACACATGGCAGCTGTCTTCATGGTGCAATCATTTACGTATACCAGTGTTTCCCAACTTTTTTTGAGCCGCGGCACACTTTTTACATTTACAAAATCCTGGGGCACACCACCAATCAAAATGACACTCTAACACAGTAATACATATAGTTAATAGGTTTTAAAAATGTATTTATACACTCAGTGTGAAACCTAGGCCTGTTCCAACGAACTCAACATAGATATCCTGGCAGGAATGGCAGAAAGACACAAACTTCCCACACAGAACTCCCACAACCAAGAGAAAATGCTATAAGAATTTGGTGGGCATTGACCTTGAGTTTTGGAGTTGTAGTTCACCTATATCCAGAGAGCACTGTGGACTCAAACAATGTTGGATCAGGACCAAACTTGGCATGAATACTCAATATGCCCAAATATGAACGCAGATGGAGTTCAGGGGAAATAGACCTTGACATTTGGGAGTTGTAGTTGCTGGGATTTATAGTACCCCTACAATCAAAGAGCATTCTGAACCCCACCAATGATAGAACTGGGCCAAACTTCCCACACAGAACCCCCAGGAGGCAAGAGGTGGTCTCTACTTGGGGAAAGGGAGGCGGGCCTTCCCAATGCATGGAGAGGGAGAAACCAAGTAGACAACGGGTGGGGAGGGGGGTGTTTGTAATTTTGTGCCTTTATCGAGGTAGGTTTCTTAGGGTTTTTATACTTCAACACACTAGACTCTCCCCCCCCCCTTCCTGGAGGTTCCAATTTCCCACGGCATGATCGCTCACGGCACACTAGTGTGCCCTGGCACACTGGTTAGGAAACACTGACGTACACATCTACTCAGAGGTAAACCTTACTGTGTTCATGAGGATTTTCTTGATGATAAGTGTATATAACATGGAGGGGAACAATGCAGGGGCATTGCTAAGTTACAACTCGTAGCATTTCTCAACATTGGTTTTGCTGACTACAGCTGCTGGGATGTGCTATCCAACAACATCTGGAGGATCATCTTATTCTTACCCGCAGTGTATAAGATTGTAGCCTTGCTCTGTTAGAAGAAAAGGTTTTTTTCCCCTGAAACTTTTAATTTAGTCAAAGATGGAAAATTTAGCTTAAGGTGACTCGGATAAGGAGAAACACATTTGAATATGGGCATAAATTTAGGATTAAAACTACTTTCTTGTAGCCCATGGATTTGAACACCCCAAGCTCTATGTAAATGCCATAGTGCTGTGGTTCTCAACTTGTGGGTCTCCAGATGTTTTGGTCTTCAACTCCCAAAAATCTTAGCAGCTGGTAAACTGGCTGGGATTTCTGGGAGCTGTAGGCCAAAACACCGGGGAACCCACATCTTGAGAACCACTGCCATAGTGGATCTCCTGCGCTTTAAAAAAAAATCGCCTTGAAGTGTCTCATTTGGGAAGGTATCTCAAAAAAAGAAAAGGAATGTATAAGCATAAATTCATCTGAATGTCGTAAAGTTGACCAGTTAAAAGAGTAATGATTAAGCAACCTAAATTATTTCATTGCTTGGCAACTCTTAGCAGAACAGGCACAGAAGTCCAGCAACATCTGTTGGAGCCAAGACTCTTTCCTTGATTTACACAACTTTGAACTTTCCCACAAAAAGCAAAGGAAAAAAAGAATGCCAGATGAAAAACTACACACACAAAAGTTGTGACCATTGTATCTAGTGCGGTATTCCTGAGGCTTCATAGCTCGTTTCTAGTGTGTAAATGTTTTGAAACACGGACCAGCCATGTCCCGAGGGAGTAAACAGCCTCACTGAGTACATTCCCGGCATCTCTCACATTCAGGTTACTGCTCTGGAATGTTATGCAGACAAAGCAGCTTATTCTTACCCAGAAGGGAGAGAAGAAGTCCTTGTTTCTGTGTTCACCCCATGCTTTTCATTTAAAATCTCAAACTGCACACAGAACTCAGCTTTCACCCCAACATTTAGAGATGAACCTTCAGAACTCATATATTAATAGCTAAAGAAGATGAAGGGTATTGGAAATAGCAGCCTTCTACAAGCCTCCTGTACTAGTTATTTGCTATGTATATAATTATGATTGCTTACCTCCCTCTGCAATTTAGCATGTAGTTTTCCCTTAATTTTATGTTGTTTGAGATTGTGGGAGGGACTGTAGACCATGTGACCAGATCCGGGACTATTCGGACTGAGACTCCATTTTAGAAGTCAGTACAGTGTGTGTTAGAGTTTGTATCTACAGTTCACATTAGAAGTCAGTCAGTACAGTATGCAGTTGGTAGTGTCAGTATGCTGCAGTGAGTACTCTGTGTGTATTGAGTCAATGTTCAGTAATGTATTAGACTGAAGAGAGTGTTAGTATATATTTGTTTATTTTTATTTATTTATTTACAGTATTTACCGTATATTCTACCCTTCTCACCCCACAGGGGAGTCGGGGCAGATTACAATGTACACATACATGGCAAGCATTCAATGCCATAGACACACAACACATATAGACAGACAGTCAGAGGCTATTTAACATTCCAACTTCTGGCCACCAGGGGAGCTGTCGCTTCACTGTCCCTCTATGACTCTGATATATGCAACAGAGAAGAGACTAGAACGAAAGCTCTAGTCTATCAACCAATAAGAATTGTACCTGTATGCTGAATACATTAAGTTTATGAGTAAATCTATGTTACTTTTAACAAAGATGACTTATTTTTGGTCTCTTGAGAGCATGATTTAAAAGTAATATATTTTATGTAACACTTCTGAAGATCTGCTATATATTTTGTGTATTGGTATATCTTTGTTCCTAACAGTTCAGAGATAACCAGGTACATCAGTCTAACAACTGAGAAGCTTACTTTGCCTTGCATGAATACTAGTGGATATTTACCACTAAAGAGAAGATTCACTCCAACAAGTATTTAACTCTTCTTAGGAAGATCATGTTTTACAAAAGGTTATTATTATTCCAAATAGTATGAATGCCAATTAATCTCCAAAAGGGTCACACATCCAAAATGCTATGGAAATTCCTAGTTTTCTTTAAAAAAAAGTTGGGGGAGGAATGCTATAGGTATCGAATCAAAACACTTTTTTTGCATCAGAGATGTAGATGCCTTCAGATATAAGAGTGCCATAGAATGAAAGTACTCCATAACAAAAAAAAATTAAAAAATGTGATGAACGTGTGGCATTGGAGACATGATTGATTGTACTGCAATTCATATTAGTACGTACTAGCCAGTATATCATGGGAGACCTTTCTCTGGAAGACACAACAACATCCAAACTTCACAAAACAGCAATACCTTTACTGGGCCAAACACAAAAGCACAAAATATACCTTTAGAGATTCCACTGGCTTCTTCATCAGACAAAGGTGTTAAAAGCATACAGGAGAAGAAAAAATTATGATGTTAGGGCCACAAACTTACATTTACATTCTACTTTTGACATTAGTTATGATGATCTGAATGAAGGGATATCAGCACAGACAGAGGCCAGTCCCCTTCTTTTGCCTTTATGATTTTTAAACTTCTTTGCCTAATGAAGAAGGCAGTGAAGTTTCAAAAGCTTCCATAATGTATTTTGTACCTTTGACTTGGCCTAATAAAGGTATCACTTGTGTGGATTTTGGATTTGTCTGTATTTTGTTACATAGTCAATATAGCTACCCCAAATCATAATCATCATCATCAATTTCTCACTTGTTAATCGCCCTCCATTAAAATGCTCCAGGCGATTTACATAAAACAATTGCATTAAAAAATACACAATACCAAATAGACTGCAATAAACATTAAAAGCTCTGCTAAGAAACCAGGTCTTGAGTGCCTGAGCAAAGGGTCACAAGTCACGCATGGCCCTCAAGTGGGGAGGCAAAGAGTTCCACAAAACACGGGCAGAGATGGAGAAGGCCCTACGTCTTGTGCTCTCGAGACGTAACTCCCTGGGGCCTGGAACATACAGTAAGTTTAGTTGGAGGAGTCGTGGCGACCACTGGCGGCGAAGAGGGGAGAGGCAGTCTCTGAGATATGCTGGCCCCTGACCATAAAGCGCCTTAAAGGTCAGAACCAACAATTTAAACAGGGTCCGGAATTGTTTCCCAAACCTATAATAAATATCATATACTGTATATACTAGAAATCAGCAGCATTAATCCTAACATAAAAAGGAAGAGAGGGACCTAACTGGTACAACCTAAGAGCATTCTAGGAGAGTGCTGCCTTGGTTCATGTGATGACTCCTTAAATATGATGAGCAGCGGCATAAAGATATTGAGGCCCTAGAACATTGTGTGATTTCTGCTTGCCACCTAATAAATCTTTGAAGGGTTTTTTTTTGAATTAGGGGCATGCTGATTTTGCTTTGTAAAAATGCAGGATATGAAATAAATAGATTGGAATGGCAGGCCATGGAAAGGAGCAGGAAATAACTCTAAGTGCATGTGTTTTTTTTGATAGGGCATAACTTCCTGGACTGGGAGGCACCCACTAGTCCAGTTGATTGTCCCCAGTTTCATTTAGTGGAAGTAAATGTTCCAAAAGGTCTTGGAGAGGGTAGCAAAAATTACTACCTAATATCACCACTCCTTGTTTCTCAAACTCAGCCTTTCCTTGCACTATAACGGAATGGGCAGTCGCTCTAGAAAGGCAAGAGACCTGGCAGGAATGCTGCATGTTATCAGCTATATTTAGGAACTGCCCTATATGTTATTGCTCACTCTAATGTGTAAAGAGGTGTGGATTAAAATCTAAAATTGATCCAACCCAGTGTAGGAAATGGGCTGGGTCAACAGAGGCAGTGGGATGTGGAAGGGGGTACAGCAGAAAAAAAACCTATTAGAGCAAAAGGATAATGCAACTTTGTAGCCAAAGCTAATTAGCTTTGATATGAGATTAGGATATTTGCATACATAAATTATAGGCACACGCATGGCCATATACACACAAATACTCAATATGCCCAAAAGTGAACACTTGTGGAGTTTGGGGAAAAATAGACCTTGACATTTTGGAATTGTAGTTGCTAGGATTTATAGTTCAACTATAATCAAAGAGCACTCTGAACCCCACCAATAATAGAATTGGGCCAAACTTCCCACACAGGACCCCCATGCCTTGAAGGAACTCGCTGCTGTGAGCCTCCCTCCAGCCTCGCACGCTCTCCCTCGCCCGGACATGCACACCATGCTGCCATGCACCGAGCACACCTGCTCTCCACTCCCCATTTGAGTCTCAGAAACAGCTTTGCCCTTGGCTGAGAGGCCAGCCAATCACAGTGGAGGAGGGTTTTTGGTGGGAGAATTTGCTGTTTCCAAAAAGGAAGAGAAGGACAGGCAGAGAGATCTTCAGCCTTCTCTACCAAAGGGGTTCCTAAAACCAACAGAAATATATGTTTTCTGATGGTCTTTGGCGACCCTCTGAAACCCCCTTGCAACTCCTTTAGGGGTCCCGAAAAACACTGGCCTAGTGCTTTTGGCAGAAACCAGGGTGGCATTGAGGTTTGAGTGTTGGACAATGACTCTGAAGACCATGGTTCAAATCCCTACTCAGCCATGAAAATCCACCAGGGGACTCTTGACACGTCATACTCTCTCAGCTTCAGAGGAAAGTGAAGGTTATCCCCTCTGAACAACTCTTGCTTAAAAAAAACTCCTATCAAAAGGTCACTTTAGAGTCACAGAAATCAGAAATGACTCAAAGGCACACAACAACTTTTCACAATCTGAAGAAAGCAAAGAAAGGAGGGCCCGTATATAAATAACATTATTAGTGGTAAATATTTTTCACATGCAGCACAGGGAAGGATGTTTGTGTGCTATTTATTTATTAGTGCTCTAGCAGTGAACCAAAGCAATAAGTTGAATTTCTCCAGTATCTACTCCTTGGAGGCAAAAGTCATTCCAGCAACCCTCTGGATGAAATACAGGAACAATCTGTCCTGGCACGGCAGGACAGGAAACATTCCACGAGAAGTAGCGCCTTGCAAAAGGACTTCACACAGAGATGTGGGAGAACCATCTATGAATGTGGAGATGGGGAGATTTCTGGCCTGGTGTGCTGGGTTTTCAATAAAACATCTAGCCAATTTATAGTAGCAGTATTTAATCTTTTGCTTAGAATCACTGGGTTGGAGGAGATCACATCTAGTCCAACACCCTGGTATGCAGGAAAAGCACAACCCGATGACAGAAAACAATAGAAATACCATGCTTAGAGAATTAAAATTTGTTGTGCGCATCATCTGCAGATAGGGTAATCAGTTCATAATCATTCCAGCCCCTGAGGTTTCCAGGCCAAAACCTAAGACCTAGAGGCAGTCCCTGGCAATGCCATTAAGACCGTTAAGACTGTATACTCTCATGCATTGAATGCCCAGCACAGTTGATCACAGCTTGTCATTTGTTCACATACAATGATTGAGAATGGAACAAAAATATGCTTGGGCAGAAATCTTAATTAACTGATCATTTATTATTATTTTTTCCGGCATTTTACCCCGCACTTCTCAACCCTCGAGGGGGGGGCTCAGAGCGGCTTCCAAAAAGGCACAATTCGATGCCAACACAGTAAAACACAGTATAAAACCCCCCAAAACTTTACACATTAAAATACAATTACATCAACATATCATACACATTCATTTAAGTTAAAAAAAACACAACAGTGTACCGTCCATAAAAAGCATTGAGCCTTATTCATCAACTTTCCATTAAAATCCAGTCTAAAATGCTGCCTTGTGCTAGATCAGGATGAAATGAAGGGATTCCTTCTTCTCACTTATTTAGGGAGACAGAATAAGGAACATTTTGAATTAGCCCATTTGCTCCTAGCCAGAAGTGGATGCAGAGCAGAATGGAGGATAAGCCCTGGCTAACCCATGATGGGGTGGGAGAAACCAATCGCCAATGCTGCAAGTCTTTGAGGTTAGCGACAAGAAATGAATTAAGCCTTGCAAATGGAAGCAAGCTGGTGCTCTACTAACTGAGCCAAGATTTGCACATAGTCTTTTCCTTTTCCTCCTCCTTATATCTTACACACATCTCCCTGTGGATTGAGGTGGAGATGAGGTGTAGAATTAAATTGTAGAATTTGCATACATTTCTCCCAACAAGAGATGACCCATGAAAAATGGAGACTCAAGGCCAGGACTTGAGATTTGTGAACTAGCTCAATTCTTCTAGCTCAGTGCTGTCCAACTTCTGCTGACCCAAGGGCCGGACTTCTGGTGAGTGATCACCTAAGGGCTGAGTGGCCACGCCCGGCCGCCGCCCCCCACCACGCGGCTCCGCCCCCTCTCCCAAAGCGTCACAATAGCCTTGGAAGCGGGTGATTTTGCCCACTTCCGAGGCTGTTGTGACGCTTTGGCGAGGGGAGGAGCCACGGGAGCCTTCCGCGGCTCCTCCCCTCGCCCAAAGCATCACAACAGCTGTTGTGACACTTTGGGGAGAGGGCGAAGCTGCGAGGAAGCCTCCGCGGCTCCGCCCCCTCGCCCGCAGGCCTGGATGGCTCACGGGGGAAGCGAGCGCCCGGTTCTCGCTTCCCCCGCGAGCCATCCAGACTTGCGGGAGGGTTTTTTTCTGGTCAGAGGGACGCGAGAGCCGAGCGAAAACTCTCCCGCAGGCCTCCCTGGAAGGCCTGCCCCCTCACTCCCCCCTGCCCTTCCCGGCGCCGCCCGGTGTCCCAATCGCCACGGCACCGGGAAGGGAAGGAGGGGAGGATTCCTCCTCCTTCCCGGCACCACGGCGATCGGGACACCAGCGGCGCCAGGAAGGAGGAAGAGGAGGAGGAGGAAGGGAGGATTCCTCCTCCCCCCTCCCTCCCCCGCCCGCGAACCGGATCGCAGCGGTGGGGCGGAGAGAGGGACAGAGGGGGCAAGGCAAGGAGGAGGAGGGAGCTGGCTCCCTTCCTTCTCCCGGCCCCGCCTCCTCCTCCTCCCCTCCCTCCCGCCCATCGCTGCGATCTCGCAGCGGCAGCGTGGAGAGAGGGACGGAGGGGGCGGTGCAGGGAGGAGGAGCTAGCTCTCTTCCTCCTCCCTGCCCCGCCTCCCCCCCCGGCCGCCATTTTTTTTTTAAAAATAGATTTTTTTAAAAAAATTTAAAATGGCGGCCGGGGGCATAGCGGGGGCCGTGTCCAACAGGCTGGGGGGCCATGTACGGCCCCCGGGCCGCCAGTTGGACAGCCCTGTTCTAGCTCATCCTTTACTCATGCTTAATTCCTTCTGTGCATATTTTATTATTTGATGTGTAGTCTGTGGATGAAATCATCTACTCACATTTCTTGACCCTGTATCTATTTCCTGCTCACTCTGCTTTTTTTCTTTTTCTTTTTGATGGTGGTAGATTGAAAGTGTGTTCCTATTTGTCGAGAGCTTTTATTCCTTTTGAACTATAATTCCATGCCTAGGGAGAACTACATCGTTTCTTTCCGTCGTTCATGTGGACCAGTTATTCATTAATCTGATACCTCAACTGGACTTGATACTGCAATCCAGAAATTAACTCTCTGGATTATTTGTCACTGACATGTTGTTTCTTATGGTGTCACTGAAAAATGTTGTCTGGTTTTCCCCATGGCTGAGCATCATAATTCTAGGTTAACAACCCTGTCTGTATTCTCCTGCCCACTGCACAACTGCACCATAACAAGAATACGGCTGCCAGACAGAGAAAAGCAGTCACATGCTCAATTCCTTCTCTTCCTTCTTTTCCCCCATCCATGGGCTCTTCCACGCAGTCATATAACCCAGAATATCAGGACAGATAATCCACAATATCTGCTTTGAACTGGGATATGTGAGTCCACACTGCTTTATAATCCACTTTAATGTGGATTTTATATGGTTGTGTAGAAGGGACCTTACTCTTCTTTAAACTGTTGTCCTGAATCTCTTGCCTGAGTGTGCAAAGAAACAGCTATCCTTCCTCTAAATTGCCTTTCATAATTTATACCAACCCAGTAAGTCAAAGTGCCCATCTTGTACTGCTCTTTGGAACAGCCAGTCTGACGAGGGAGCCCTCTTTACCCCTACATCCAATCTACCCAAAAGGTCACGTTCCTTCTCTTAATTTCTTTCTGGAAGTAGCAGAATACATGGAGGAAGGTAGGAAAGACAGAATAATGTTTTTCACATGTTTTTATTATATTTGAGAAGTAAACAGTGTAACATTGTATCTGCAGTATAACTCACGTTATTGGCCTCTTTCCCCCCCCCTTCTCCACTTCTCTGCAACCCCCACACACACACACACCAAATCTATTTTTTCTCTGTCTTCTATTGCTCAGACGGAATCAGGAAATGCTGATGGGAAACTTGAAATGTGTTAATTTCACCCAATTACCGACAATAACATAAAATTCCAGCTCATGAAGCCGAAAAGTAAATTGTGACAAAAGTAATTTATTGCAAGTGACATGCTAGGTCCTTGCTCTGAAAGATCCCAAACCCTATTCACAGTCAGAACTTTCTTACTGGGTATGTAAAAATGTAATGCTAACATTTCATAGGGACCTAAGCCTGCTAAAGGCACCAGATTCTGTGGACAATGGAGGACCTTCTTATAGCAACACCAGAGGCACTCCAAGTGGCCAGCTACTGGTCAAAGGACATTTAATAGAATATCAAGTTTGCAAACATTGTGTTTTGTTTGTTTGTTTGTATTTTTAATGCAATACAACTGTTTGGTTCACTCCTGACACAATAAATAAATAAATAACCAGATTCTAAACTAACCAGAGTCAGTCCTGGTTAGTATTTGAAGGGGAAGTCACCAACTAATATCAGGTACTGTAGATTATATTTTAGAGCAGGGGTGCTCACACTTTTCCAGCATGCGAGCTACTTATAAAACAACCAAGTCCCAAAGATCTACCTACCCACTACTCAGAGAGCCATAAAAGCAAAATATTAGGAAATTTATTTCAGTGAGAGCCATATAATACATTTTAAGACTGAATTCAACTAAATGTGAGTATAATAAGCCCCTGGCATTCCTCACAAATGGCATGGGAGCCATACACACTGTGCCTGCTATCTGCCTGGGATCTACCAGGACACCCTTCGAGATCTACCAGTAGATCACGATCTACCTAATGAGCACCCCTGTTTTAGAGGAAGAAACTGGCAAAATCACCTAAGAGCATTCTTTGTCTTTGGGCCCTTCCACATAGCCATATAACCCAGAATATCAAGGCAGATAATCCACAATATCTGCTTTGAACTGGGTTATCTGATCCCACACTGCCATATAATCCAGTTCAATATAGATTTTATGCAGCTGTGTTGAAGGGGCTTAAGAGTCCCTCCATGGAGGTGAGAAGGTTGGGGTACAAAAATTTAAAATAAATAAATAAGAAAACCCTATGAAATTCATGGGATCACCATCAGTCAAAAGATAAATTGAAAGTAAAGTACAGACACACATGCTATTGCACAGAATCACAACTTGAAGGCACTCAACAAGTAGACCTCTCTGCGAATGCTTGAATGAGGGTGTCACTTATTCTTTAAATGTCATTGTATTAACCTCAAAGAGATGCATCACTGCATCAAGGAAAAAGAGGAAAAAACAAGGTTGTGAGCTAATTCATCTGCATCTTGAGAAATGAGAGTTGGGGTGGGGGATTTTTCCTCCTGTTTCAATTAGCAAAGCCCTTTTATCTCAGAAGCATGAACTGTGAACGCGGAGGTGGTTTTCTCTCTACACAGCTTCAGCTCCATGCCTGCAGGTGCCTTTGCCCTTATCAGATGACTACCACCCAGCTGCAGGATGTGCTAACGCTTAGGGTTTTTTTAAAAGACAAATTCTATCTCAAATTCTGGAGTGGAAACCTCTTCCTTTGTACTTCAAGACTAGGAGATGTGTCTCAAAGGGCATCATTTGTCTCATACCCTTGTGAAAATGGAACAAGAAAATACATTACTAAACAGGAGGAAATGCAATCCTGGAAGGAAAGAAGAGTAACTGAAGAATAATCTCCTTGAGATGGTTTACTGCAGGGGTGCTCATTAGGTAGATCGCGATATACTGGTAGATCTCTTAGGGCGTCCTGGTAGATCGCAGGCAGGGCGGGAGGAAGGCTCAGTCCCGCCTGCAGGCTCCCGATGCCACCCAAGTGCTGCCGGCCCTGGGTTATCTGAGGTCCTTTCCACACAGTTGAATAAAATCCCATGTTACCTGATTTGAATCAGATTATATGGCAGTGTGGACTCAGAAAATCCAGTTCAAAGCAGATATTTTGTTATATGTTTCACATTTTTGTAGTGGGTAGGTAGATCATTTTGACTTGGTTATTTTATGAAAAAAGTGTGAGCACCCCTGGCATAGGGCATCCTGGTAAATTGCAGGCAGGGCAGGAGGAAGGCTCAGTCCCGCCCCGCAGGCTCCCGACGCCGCCCAGGTGCAGAAGGAGGTTGAACTGGATGGCCCTTGGAGGTCTCCTCCTATTCTAGGAACCCATTGTTATTATATCGTTGGCTATTAAGCTCTATATTAGGTGGTGAATTTACAACTATAGATCTTCAATCTCATAAATAAAGATTGCTGTACTAATGCCAGTCCATTCCTATAATATTAGAGAAGGGACTCCCCTTCCTTATAGTGATTTCTACAATCACTTATCTGGCAAAAATGGAACGTTTTTTTAGATATATGACAGTGAGTCTCAGCTAGTTGTAAACATAGCACAGCTGGGACACAGAAATAACCTATAATACACTTCATTAATGTTTATGTTCACATCATAAATGTTTACTGCTTGTTTAACAGTAAACTGCCTTTACTGTAAGCAGCATATCCATATTACTTCTTGCATGATGGGAGCAAACCCAGAGAAAGAAGTCCAGAATCCACTACAATGTTGCAGGGGATTTGGAGGTTCATCCTGGAGATTCATCCCTTATTTCATTTGGCTGGACCACTGCAGTCCAGGCATAGTACGCATGTCCAAATGTAAACATACATCAGAGGGTCTATGCATGACAAATCCCTGTAAATCACCCTGCAAATCCTCAATCAGACCTCTGAACTGCGAATGGAACAGCAGAATCACACAAATGGACTCAAAGAATGAATGTTCTCTAACATAGGAAAGGGAAAGAGAAAGGTTTCCCTTGACATTAAGTCTAGTTGGGTCCAACTCTGGGGGTGGTGCTCATCTCCATTTCTAAGCCAAAGAGCTGGTGTTGTCCGTAGACACTTCCAAGGTCATGTGGCCAGCATGACTGCATGGAGTGTCATTACCTTTCTGCCAAAGTGGTGCACTTTGGACATGGAATTGGATATGGAATTGACTGGAATAGTGATATGGCTATTAATACTGTTTTTTACTGTTTAATGAACGTTTTACTTATTGTTTTAATTGTTATTATATTGCTTTGTTATATGTAGTGGCATCGAATTGCTGCCAAATGTAAGCCATCCTGAGTCCCCCTTCGGGGGTTGAGAAGGTACGGGATAGAAATACCGGAAATAAATAATAATAAATAAATACTCACATTTGCATGTTTTCAAACTGCTAACAATGGGAGCTGACCCCGCTTCCCAGTTTCGAACCGCTAACCTTTTGGTCTGCAATTTCAGCAACTCAGCGGTTTAACCCGCTGCGCCATCAGGGAGGCCATTCTCTAACATATGGATTAACATTTTGCTGATTTATTTTTCCAAATTCCTCTCTGATCTATACTTTGCATATTCAGCCATTTTTCCCCTCTGTCAATTCCTTTTGGAAAGTGTCATACATTAATGATTCTGATGACTCCCTGTCTCACAGAGTGAGGCTGGACATGGCCACAGAGTCATAAAACCATAGTATTAGAAAGAACAAGGTCAATTGGTTTTCAGTTTCCAAAATTCCAGCCATGGTATCGTTCCTGACCTCCATGACTGTGGCCCCATCCCCTGAGACATGAATAACACCACTTCATTGTATGAAAGAACCTTAAGGTATCCCACAAACCTTCATGTTGCTGTGATTGCATTTTTTTGGTGAGAAGAAAAAAAAACCCCTTAGAGATGGAGTAATTTTACACCAGGAACAATTAAGATCTTGTCTCTGTTAGCCTGTGCCTCATCTTACAGCTATGTAAGTGGTTTTGTTTTGCAGAAGTGGCATTCTTGGAAGCTAGGAAATGTTACTCAGATTGCGAGTGTTAAAATTGGAATGTGCTTCTGTGAAAAGATTCAGAGCATGAAAGGTCTTATCATTTGGCAAAGGGAATACAGGAAGAGAAGTTTCATGAAACCCATGAAATAATAGCAGAATAGCTTCCCCACGGAAACGTGAACTCTTACAGCTGATAGAGATCCTTAGTTTAACACAATACATTCCTTTTAATCTGAGCAAGTTGATGTGCTCTTAACTTGGCAAATATAAGATTCATCTCACAGGTATAGTTTCTCTATGATGGGAAAAAACATGACTCTCTGAAATTGTGTGTGCCAGCTTCCCTTCAGAAACAAATGCCTTGAGTGAAAAATCCAACTGTTTGGCGACCCAAGGTGTTTTCCCACTGGCTTCTATTTTACTATGTCAAAACATATTTCTGTAGGTTAGGTGGAAGGCCAGGAAAATACATAAAAAGAGACTGCTTAACTCTTACCTCCTAGAAACTCCTCTGATAAGAGACAATACCATGAATACAATTGAATACTCAGCTATTTCAACAAGCTTTTGACCATGTTTAGAATCCCTTTATGAACATATTTGAGCGTCTCCAGCTTAATCACACTAGAGAACGAATCCACTTTACATCTGGTTTCTGCCTCTTACAGAATTCTGTGGTTAGTAGTTTAGTGAGGCTGTTAAAGGCTCCTCCCTAAACTACAAATCCCAGAAATCTGGGAAAAAGTATGATAGCTGGGAGCCTATGCTGGTTGCACAACGTGCATCTGAATTAATGAAGAGAACACGTGTGCGAGACAGTGCAGCAAATGAGAGAAGAAGCTGCGTCAGAGTTGTGGGAACATTGTTCGTCAGAAAGGGGAGAGGAAACATTTCTATCCCGTTTACCGTCTTCATAAGCCATTGATTGGCCCCTCCCTCTTGACCTTTAGGAGACAGCTAAAGAGCTAGTTGTAGAACCAAGTGTTCAGCCTATTATAAGCATATTTATAGTTAATGTGAAAGTTGAAAGTGCAATAACCTAGGCTATGTCTTTGTGTGATATGTGATGTTATTTTATGTGATGTGTTTAATAATGTTTAATGTTTTATCAGGGGAGGGTCAATTTTGATGTTTTACACTGTTTTGTTATCAATGGCATTGAATTGTTGCCAACACTGTGAACTGCCCTGAGTCCCCTTCAGGGTTGAGAAGGGTGATATACAAATACCTAAAATAAATAAATAAATAGTCAGAAAGCGATTTTGATTCAAATCATGGTCTCTCTCACCTTTAAGTGTTAAAACAGAACACTTAAAACATAATCATTAAAACATAGGGGAAAGTTTATTAAAATGCACAATTAAACAGAAAATAACACTTTCAAACCAGGAACAGATTTTTTTTAAAAAAACAATTACATAGTGTAATTTGGAAAGGTTACTCCTTTTTTTGGACCATGCTTCTCAGACCCCTGGGAAGGTGGACATGGGAATGGGAAAATTAACACGCTCTCAGGCAATTATGGGTGGTGTTAGATTTGTGGTATTAACTATTATAAATAAAGCACAAGTGTTTGCAAATGACTCGTAAAATAGCACAGACATTTAGGTGCGGACTCCTCTTCCCTAGGGATGATTATTCGAGTTCCAGCAGTACAGCATTTAAAGAATCTTTCCCTCCACTATAATCTCCCCTCCCAGATAGAATCCTGGACAATTAAATCACTTACTAGTCCTAGACTATAAAGTGCAGATACAGAAGCAGTCAAGTTGAAACTTGTCATTTCTTTCTCTTTCCCATTTCCCTGCTGTAAACACACACTGGAAAGGAATGTTGCTGGTATTGCCTGTCTTCTATTTACTGCCCTAGAATTACCAGCCTTCTAACATGCCATTATTTGACATGGTCTTTGATGAAATGAGTGGCAGGATAGACACAAGGAAAATCCTTTCAGTGTGTCATATCTTGTATCACAAGCTTTCTGAGAAGCATCTAGTTGTGTTAGTTCTGATAAGAAGAGTGTGGTTAAGACTCAGAAGGATGACAGGTCCTGATTTGGAGAAGTACTAGATCTGTAACAAAAATAAGAATGGCTGAATCTAATCTGACCATAGCTTCTAACAAATGTTTTCCTTTACCAATTGATGCATAATTTTGCCAAAGTGTGTAAAGGTATTGACATCCAATGGACTGTAGCCAGATTGCTAACTGGAGCAACATACAGGAAGCACACTACCCCCTTGTTGTGTCAGCTCCACTGGCTGCCGATCCACTTCCAAACTCAATTCAAAGTGCTGGTTTTGACCTATAAAGCTCTATACGGTTCTGGCCCAGCTTATTTGTCTGAACGCATCTCCCTCTACGTCCCACCTTGCAGTTTAAGATCATCTGGGAGACCCTGCTCTCACTCCCACTAGCATCGCAAATATGTCTGGCAGGGACAAGAGACAGGGCCTTCTCGGCTGTAGCCCCCCGCCTGTGGAACTTGCTTCCCAACAAGGTAAGATCAGCTTCATCCCTCCTGTCTTTTAGGAAGAAATTGAAGTTGTGGTTCTGGGATCAGGCTTTTGGACAGCAAGCATAAATAGCGCTTTGGATATGGAATTTGATTGGAATTGTGATACGGCGGTTAATACTGCTTTTATTGTTTTAATTAATGTACTATTTATTGTTTTAATTGTTGTTATATTGCTTTGTTATATTTAATGGCATCAAATTGTGCCAAATGTAAGCCGTCATGAGTCCCCCTTTGGGGGTTGAGAAGGATGGGATAGAAATACTGGAAATAAATAAATAAATTCAATAAGGGTATTGACTTCATACTGGTTCTGGAAAACTAGTAGGTGAGTGTTGGACTCCAATGCTTGACCATGAAAACACACTAGGTGACTGTGGGTAATTCACACACTCTCTGCCTCAGAGAGGAAAAAGAAACACATTATACCTTTGCCTTAGGGTTGTCACAAGGTGCAAAGTTCTAAAAGTTCAATTTGCAAATCAAAATGTTGTGGTCTAACTTTAGAACTGAGATAATGAGACTACACCTGGGAATTAATTTCATTGGACACAGTAGGAATTCTTTCTGAGCAAAAGTATAGAATCAGGCTGTGCATCACCTTCCATCTGCATAATTTGGCAAAAGTAGGTCATGGATGGGAATGTAAATTTCCTCCAGATGTAGTCATCGTACTTCTTGTATTTTTCAGCTTTTTACCATTCTCTAGTGTTACATGCCAAAGGTTCTAGGAAAAAATTAAATCATGGCATGAGTCTGCTATAAAATTCCTTCTGAAAGCCCCTCATGATCTCATCGGCATGTGGTCTTTTTTTTTTAATATATAGAGCAATATCATATTGATATTTTGGAAATGTTTTCCAGCTAATGCTCACTAAACCACTAAAATATACATTACAGACTAGAAGGAGAAGATATTTTCATCAATGTTGTATTCAATTCCTCCAACAAGACTGTTATTTTAAAGTCTTTTTTTTTTAAACTGAAGCCATAAGAGTCACATTAATTTCCAAGAAGTGATGGCCTTATCTAACAAATGGGAGTTCTGGAAGAGACTGGTAAACGACATTAAGGCTATGAAGAACCGTGGAGGTGGGAATGCCAAATATAAAAATGGGGGCAGTTCAGTTCTTGAATGCTTCCTTAGCATACTCATCTCATCTTTTTTTCTTAATGTTTAGCTGGAATGCTGCTGATGGTGAGGTGGTGAGGGGAAAAACTGGTTTGAATGGTTAAACTGTGTGTCACGGGGGACACTCATGCAATTTAGTCTTTGCAATCTACTTTGGTTTCTGATTTGATGTCTTACGTGATTTAACATGTGGCAACTTTAAAACTATGTGGACTCTTTTGTACAAAAACCATAAAAGGCAGTAACTGCAATTTCTTGCTTTTAAATTCTCACGCGTTGGATTGATTTTAATTTTCTTCTCCTTTATTTCTCCTCCTTTTTCTGGCAATGCAGGTGGTCTGATTATCAAGAGAGAACGTTGACAATATGTTGACAGAAGCTAAACTGAGCTTCTAGGCAAGTTATATTCCACTATCTCCACAGTCTGGGTTGAAGAAGGCTTATCAGTAACTGTTACAAACAACAAGTTGCTTGTAATTGGTTCCTGAGCTCAAAAATGAAAGTATAGCCACATTTCTTTATGATTGTAGCTTGACAAAGAACAATATTTTCCCCCAAGCCTCTTGAGTACAAAACCAAGGCGTTCCCTTTCCAAGGAGAGAAGTCAAGAATGAACAAGAGATGCAGAGCTATACTAGCAGCCCTAAGATTTTCCAGTTTAGGACTGAAATAGGAATTAAAGACATCAAAGCAGGTAAAATATGCTAAAACAATGCCAGCAGATGCTTCTTCAATGCAAGCTAAGCTTCACCTGTCACTTCCAATTATAACAGATATGTATATTATAGTATCTTGATGATGCAATTGTTCCCAACTTTAATTTCATTGCTGGAAGTAAACATAGGTGTCTAGTATTCACACATTACACAGAACATTATTTTCATATTGTGCATACCCATATGTATTATTATTTACCTTATTTATAGCCTGCTTTTCTCCCTATGGGGATTCAAAGGCGCTAACAACTACACAATCTAATGAAAATGTAAAACAAACAAACACTTTTTAAAAAAACAAACACAATTAAAGATTGGTGTGTGTATATAGAATTAAAATACAGTAAAATACAATATGTACAATTAAAATTACATTTAAAACTGACCATTCTCACCCACAACCTCCACAGCAGCATGCCCTTCATCTTTGCCGAAATGCCCACTGGCACAGAAATGTCTTCAGCTGCTTGTGGAAGGTAAGCTAAGCAGGGATGGAGCCATCCTAGTCACCCTTGGAAGGGAGTTCCAAAGTCTGTGAGCAAAAGACTCTCTCCTTTGTTCCAACCAAATGCACTTGAATGGGTGGTGGGACAGAAAGAAGACCCTCCCCAGGTCATTGCATGTATCTGACAGGTTCATAGATACAGTCCATCAAATAACCTGGATCTAAGCCATCTCAGGCTTTGTAGGTCAAAACCAGCACTCTGAATTGTGCCCAGAAATCAACAGTGACCAGTGGAGCTGTTGCAACAGAGGAATTGTATGCTCCCTGTAGCCAGCCCCAGTTAGCAGCCTGGCTGCTGCTCTTTGGATCCAACTTAAGTTTCTGAACACTTTTCAAAGGCAGCCCTAAATAGAGTGTATTACAGTAGTCCAACTGGGATGTAACCAAGGCATGTACCACCATAGTCAGATCTGACCTCTCATGTGCAGTTGGCACATAAGCTTTAACTGTGCAAAAGCACTCCTGGTCACTGCTGATACCTGGGCCTCCAGATTCAGAGCTGAATCCAGAAGTACTCCCAAACTACAAACTTGCATTTTCCATCCTGCACAAGCTGAATCCTTATTCCTAGATCTATCTTTTAATTGACCATGACCACCTCTGTCTTGTCTGAATTAAGCTTCAGTTTGTTTGCCCTCATCCAGTCCATTACAGTTGCCAGGCACCACTTTAGCCCAAGGACTGTTTCCATAGAAGGTGGGAAGGAGCGGTACAATTAGGCATCATCTGTATATAGATGGCACCACACTCCAAAACTCCAGATGACCTCTCCAGGCAGTTTCATGTAGATGTTAATTAGGGAGATATAAATTTTAAGGCCAGCTATTTTAATATGCACACATTTGATAACCTGTATTGTGTTTTATGTGTGACTTTTATCTGTATTATGTTTTTTTGTATCTGCCTAAGGTTTGTTAACTGTAATAAAGGCAATTGATTGATTGAAATAGCATGGGGGGCAGAACCAAACCCCCATGGACTCCACAGACCAGTGACAAAGGAATTAAACAAGAGTCTCCCAGTACTACCTTCTGAGAGTGTCCTCCAGGAAGGAACAAAGCCAATGGAGAACAGTACCTTCAAGCCTAGTCCCAGACCCAGAAGGATACCATGGTTAATAGTTTCAAAAGCCATTGAAAGGTCCAGGCGAACCAGCAGGGACACACTCCCCGACCACCAAGACGACCAAAGCTGTCTCTGACCCATGACCAGGCCTGAAACCAGACTGAAATGGATCTAGAACAGGAGTGGGCAATTACTGGCCCTCCAGGTGTTTTGGACTTCAACTCCCAGAAATCCTTGCCAGTTTACCAGCTGTTAGGATTTCTGGGAGTTGAAGTCAAAAACACCTGGAGGGCCGGTAATTGCCCACCCCTGATCTAGAAGATAATCAGCTTAACCCAAGAACCCTTGGAGTTGGAAGCCACCACACACTCCAGTACCTTTCCCATAATGGGAGTGAGTGGTCTGTAGTTTCGTTGTAGTCTTGTTCCTTCAAATCAGTTCTGTTTTATAGTAGGGTAGGCTTATTCAGAGGAAGTTTGCCATTGCTTTACTCTGAGGTTGAGAGTGGCTTCCCAAGATCACCTAGTGGGTTTCTCCATGCTGATCAGACATATTTAAGAAAAAAGCACTGTTTAAAGCATTCATCATGCCTCCTCCACCACTTGCTTTTCTATGTTATCTAAGAAGGTCTAAAGATTCACTGCAAACATGTTAGACCAAATGTACTTATAACCCTGCACAGATCTGGGGATGTTATCGAGCAATTTAGGGCAGTTCGCAAATAGTGAGATTCAGAATGCGGAAACCGAATCTGTCCCTGGCGAGGCTTAAAGCTAAAATCGAAAGTTCCCAATCAAAGAAGTCTCACCAGTGGAAGCAGAAGCCACCAAGGTAATTTATTTGATCCTGCCAGAAAGGATGACAACCACTCAAACACCGGGGCTGCCGACCCCCTGGACCCTCCAGACGCCCGGCCGGCCAACAGGAGGGGAAGAGGCCGGTTGGCGAGGAGGAGGGGGGGAGGCCCCCCGCCCCTGAGCCCAGGCCGAGATGATATTTTCGTTCGAGGACCTTTTGGGGCCCAGGCGCCGGGCGTGACCACCGGCTATCCCTGAAGCCGCTGACCACAACCGATCTACCGTGCTTGTCCCTACCGGCCAGGCTACGGGACGAAGGAGGCCGGCCTACACTCTTTCTCCTTGGCCGGCGGGGGTGCCTTCCTTCGCGCCCCCCCTTCCTCCCTCCCTTTGATGGCCTGATGGGTCTAGTTTAGGCCCCAGTCCACCCTGTTGCTGCCTGACCCTGACTCTGTTCTATCTCCCCTATTCCTTGTGTTGTGTATTGTCTAGTTTGTCTTTTTATTTTGTATTATTGTTTCCTGATTTTGTAAGCCGCTGCGAGCCGTATGGAGTTAGCGGCATATAAGCCTAAGGAAATAAATAAATAAATAAATAAAGAAGCTGACATACTTGTACAAATCAAACACATTTTTTAATACACCGAAACCGCTTCTTTTTCCCGTGCCTGCTCTGGAGAGGACGGCTTTGTGTTGATTGGCTGAGCCAGTGCTGATGTCACTGCCAGCTGGGAGGATTCCCTCTGTGGGGTAGGAAGACAGCACCTGGCAGCCAATCAGAGGTCTTTCCCTGCTTTCAATGCAGATTTCTGGCTCTCCAATCGTTGGCTGGGGCCAGGTGGTTATGGGGAACAAAGGTAAATATGAACTTGTAAGTGGGCAATAGTATCTCAATTTCAAGACTAACAAACAAGGCCATCAGGTCCTTGGGATTCATTGTTTTTCAGAGTATCCAGTGAGTGACTCACCAAGTGGGTCTGACGCCCATGGCACCTGTGTCCATTGTTAACTGAGTCATGATATTGTCCAAAATGATGGGATTAAGTGATCTGTCCCTGGGATAGGGGAAATGGCATTCAGGGAGAACAGTGGCAGAGCATCCCAACTTCAGGGTGGGTGCCATATGATAATGAGTCCTTTTTGTCCAGGTTGCCACACAAAAGAAGGTTGGCCCAATTCAGGGTCCGGTTATCCGGGGAAACAGAGGAGATCAAGATTGTGAAAATTACATGTTTGCACTGTAACTCTCAGGAGATTGGTTTGGAATTCTGGAAGTTGCAGTCCAATCAAATCACCTTTTCCATGTTCTGATTTTAGGCATAAACACTGTGGGGTTTTGCAATTTGAGGACAGTTATGTAAGCTAGCTACATTTTTAAAAGTACTGCTGTCCAAAGAGGCAGGTGGAGATTAATATCACATGCTGACATGAAACATCTAGCCAGGTTTTTTAAATAACACTTCATAAATCTGAAGAGCTGGATCACATTCCATGAAAACTTATACAATAATAAATCCATTCGTCTCTTAGATTCAGCAAGACTCATTGTTTTTAACATTTGTCAGCAACTACTATTCAAAATGGATTGGCAAACTAGAATGTTCCCTAGTTGGGACAGTACACTTCTCAGATCCAGTCCTGAAGTGACCTAACACTTAAGAGAGACTAAACCTGCAACCCTCTACATACTTTCCAATTTAATGTGGCTTAACTCCATAAGGTTTATTTTCGAGTAGCAATTAATACTACAGCCTGTAGGTTATAGGACTAGTGCTCCTGCGTGCATCTACTTCAGAATAAAAGACATTAACTCAATGGGATATAAGAGCCCCTGGTGGCGCAGTGGGTTAAATCCTTGCGCCAGCAGGACTGAAGATCAACAGGTCAGTGGGGAGAGCACAGATGAGCTTCCTCTGTCAGCCCCAGCTCTCCATGCGGGAACATGAGAGAAGCCTTCCACAAGGAGGGTAACGTCCTGTGGACAACATCCTCGCAGATAGCCAATTCTCTCACAACAGAAGTGACTTGCACTTTCTCAAGTCACTCCTGATACAAAAACGTGGGCTATATATACACAACTCACTTAACAAAGTAAACATGTTCCTGAGCATTATTTCATCAACAGAAAAAATTACACTAGAGGCCCAAAAACAAATCTTCTAGACCCTAAAGTCACCCAGATCCCATCTGATATTGGAAGCCTAGCAGAGTCAGTTCTGGTTAGTACTGGAATGGGAGACTGCCAACCAATCCCTCGTGTTGTAGGCTATATTTCAGAGGAAGGAAGACCAAAACCACATCTGAGTATTCCTTGCTTAAGAAAATCTTATGAAAGTTAATTGACATATGGCACATGTATCAAATATAAGGCCCATGGCCCGAATATGGCCTATCACGTCATTTTATCTGGCCCACAAGGTTTTCAACATCAACATTTTATAAAGTCGTGCAATTCCAAACAGCCCTTTGAAAGTGACCATAAGACTGATGTGGCCCTCAGTGAAAGTGAGTTTCACACCCCTGACTTATGTAGCCAGGGAAGGGGGGGGGGGGCTGAGTCTGAGTGAGAGAGGATCTACTCTAGCAAACCTTTTGTATTGTTATCCCAACACCCCCATGCGTATGGGATATATTGAGCATGGTGATCAGATCATTATATGAATAAACATAACAGTTTAAATAATGTACCAGTAAGGCCTTCTCACAGACCAATCTGAGATTTGGGGGGCTGAAGCCCCTCAAGCCCCCTGCTACATCCCCCCGCTACATACCAGTGAGTGACTATTTCTTTGTCGGGCCTCCACTTTCCTTATGGTTTCCTTTTGGTGCGCAAACTTGTAGATCAATTCTGAGGTAGCTGGTGATTCAGATTAATGTTCTCTTCATTTTGTTATTTATTCATGTTCAGTAAGGGATTGCGGAGAGACGCTGTTTACCTTACCTCAGGGGTGCTCATTAGGTAGCTCGGGAGCTACTAGTAGATCTTCGGCCCTCTTCCAGGTGATCTTCGGGCCTCACCAGCCGGATGGGGCGCTCCTGCCATGCGCGCACACATCCTGCGCGCACGTGCGCTCCTGCTGCTGGCTTCCATTCTCGTGGTGCTTCTTTTGCCTGTGGGGCATTGCAGGAAGAAGGAAGCACGAGGTGGGGCCTCTGGAGGGAGCGCCTGCCTCTCTCTCGTCCAGAAGCAGCTGTGCAGCCTCTGTTGCCGGCGAGACAGGCAGGGCGGAGTGCTCCCTCTGGATGCCCCGCCTCATGCTTTCTCCTTCCTGCAATGCCCCGCAGGCGGAAGAAGTGCTGCGCGGGCGGAAAACAGCAGCAGGAGCACGCGCGGTGGCAAGAGCGTGCGGCGGCGGGAGCGTGCAGGAGCACACGGCGGCGGGGGCAGCTAGATCTTTTGGACTTGGTAGCTTTAAGAGTAGCTTGCATGCTGAAAAAGTGTGAGCACCCCTGCCTTACCTGATGTGAGCTATAGTAGGATCAGATGGAATAAAATACCAATATCTCCCAGCTCAATCTTGATTTATTGCATAGTTTATTGCAGACACTGCCTTAAACCGACAATGAACATATGGGTTTGCCCCGTGTTTCACTATTCTCCCAATACTAATGCCGATTTTTTTATTTTTAAAAAAACAAAAACCAAACAGAACATCAGCTAGACTGGAGATGAGAAGGAAAAGAGAACTGAGACCTCTACTATCAGAGGCTTCATTAATTGAGCCATGAACATGCTTCCAAACACTCATGCATACACCCCTAACATCTCCAGGTTTTATGCAGATGTTTTGTTCTGGCTGATATTTGACACCTGCGTTCCATTAGAAAAATGCACGGAGACTGGTTCATTCCATCAATGGTATTTTTAGGGTTCTGTTTATTTATAAAAGCCACTTTAGGAATGTTTTTCATCTTGTCAAATTAGAACATTAGTTTGACTGCAGGCAAAAGGCAGCTTATCAACAGAATGATGGATATGAGCATTCATGAATTACACAATACTTGAACATAAGACCAAGGACATCAGTGAAACCCTTTCACTCATTTTGAAAATGCAAACGTAAGCTTGGCTGCTGGAGTGGAGGGGAGACAGGCTGGCTGGGAAACTCTCCCTGAAGCACAGGTGGCTGCTTTTTGAACCAAAATATGTGTCCCTGTGCCACTATTCAGAAGAAAAAGAAACAAGCGAGGAGACATTAAAGGTCTCCGCTGACCTCAGGCTGCTCACTTTCCCACCATCTGCTCCCTGGCCTGTAATGTCAGGAGCTGGGAGGGACAGGGAGAGAGATGAAGCACATTTCCTGTGATTGTTATTGCAGCTTATGCCAGAATTTCACAGATTAATACAGATGGCACCTCTAAAGGACAGAGAAACATTTGGGAAGGACAAAGGCTGAAGTTAACAAGCCTGTGAAAGAATGTGGAAGGCTAAGGTGTCTAAATAGACTTAATGGAGAAATTCCAGGCCAGGAGCGGGCAGGCAAGCAGGAACAGAAGGGCAAACCTTCATAAAGGCCAGGCTTTAATCATGGCATAGGTTTTATTGTTGTTGTTGTTGTTGTTGTTGTTAAATTTTAGTGTAGTTAAGATCATGCAGTTTACTCTTTTTTGAGAACTTGGAAAACATACTGTTTTGGACACCTTATCTCTAATTTTTTTAGCCAGCTCATGTAATCGTTTATAAGACTTGTTAGCAATGTCAATCAGAATAATACCCAATTTCAAGGTTACTCTTGGAGCTTTTATGATGATTCAGTGAGCTCATTATCTGTCAAAAGGTTGTATACTATATACCTCATAGCATTGGTTCTCAACCTGTAGGCCATGGCCCAGCAGTGGGCTGTGAGAACGCAAATGTGGTCCGTGAACCTTCTTCTTCTTTAGTTATTTATTGTATTTTATTAATTTTATTTCCGCTTCTTTCTGCAGAGCTAACCAGCTCTGTGCCTTTTCTCCCCTTATGGTACTAATGTTGGAGAGTGGGCCCTGGTCAAGTGGACCCTGGTCAAAAAAAGATTGCAAACCACTGCACTATTTTTTTTCAAATAATTTTTATTGAGAAAGATATTATTTATAAGTATGTGTTTAAAAGAAATTGGGATGCCTGGGTATGGAAAAATTAATGGGCTAGGAGTGCCCTACGTTATAGGTGGTAAGAAAGAGAAATAGGAACTGGGGTAAGATAGGAGAAGAGGGGAAAAGAAAGAAAAAAACTGGGTAATATTAGGCAAGGATTATGGAGAGGGGAGGTTAGAGAATTTGGCTTCCAATTGTCTCCACTGTGGTTGTCTTTGTTGTTTCCTTTCTGGTAATATACTGCTTTCTCCTCTTCTAACTTCTTCTGGAGGACACTAATTCTTTCCATTCCCCTTACAATTCTATCATCATTTTTATTTTTTCTTGTGCCATGTAGTCTTTTATCGGTGACCAATCCATTGCTTTCTTCTTCCCCTCTTGATTCCTGCTCATCATCTGTGCACTATTAAGACTGATTATAACATTTCCCAAGAAGAGTTTGTGAGTCGGGTTCTAATTTTATGTTAAGTCCTGCTTATAGCATCAGCTTGGAAATCTTGTACATTTGCTAACATAAATGTTTTACCATAAAGAACAGCCATACCCATTGGATACTGGGAAAACTACACAGAGCACTGGGTATGTGTGTAAATACCCAGTATTTACTGTTATTTTAAATTCAACTTGACTATTGTCCTATTACGAATGTTTAACTCATTCCGCTTTGCCTGTAAAGTGCATTGTTAGAATCTTCAGTTAAAGTATTTGGAGAAAATTTTTAGAAAAAGTATTGGAACTGTGGTATTAGAGGAAAGTTGTGAGAATGCCTTGGACCGCGAGAAGATCCAACCAGTCCATACTTCAGGAAATAAAGCCTGACTGCTCATTGGAGGCAAAGAAGAAGTACTTTGGCCACGTAATGAGAACACAGTAAAGCTTAGAGAAGACAATGATGCTGGGGAAAATGGAAGGAAAAAGGAAGAGGTGCCGGCCAAGGGCAGGATGGATGGATGGTATCCTCGTAGTGACTGGCTCGACCCTGAAGGAGCTGGGGGAGGTGATGGCTGACAGGGAGCTATGACATGGGCTGGTCCATGAGATCATGAAGAGTCGGAAGCAACTGAACAAATATACAACAAAAACTGGAAAAAGAAAATGGGAATTGACCTCCAAATGAAGAAATGAACTTTTGGTCGGACTTTAGAAGAAGAGATGGCTCTGGAAAAGGGATGCACAGGGATGAAAGAAAATAAAAGAAGGGGAAATGTATAGTCTATGTCTATATAACTGTAATTTTTCCCTCAAATAAAAATGTTGTTATAAAAAAGAATATTCAGTTAAATATAATCAATATGCAGAAGCTTTTTAAAAAAGTAGACATGAGAATGACTTGTTCAAATGAGTTGTAGTCATAAGACAAATCGCTTTCACTCCAGGATTTTGGGGGCCATTTCCCTCCCCATCCCATGAAATACTTTTGTGTTTTTGCTTGGGAAGCTAAAATCCCTTCCAGAGAATGTGGTTTATTAAATGCCAAGTCTTCTGTGGGTGTTTCGTACTTTCTCTCTCTCTTTCTCTCTCTCTCTAAGGTGCTGAATACCAGCTTTTTAAAATGGGAGCTTAATGTTCCATATCTAATTAGCAATTTTGTCTGCACCTGCCTCTTCTCTCTTTCTCTTTGCTTCACATTGTCATCCTTCTGACCATCTGCTGTCTCAAAGTCCATACAGATGGCAGTAGCTATGCGTCTGGAACAGCTCAGCACGCAAGTGTGTCTCGGGGAGAACAGATCGAAGACAAGAAGGGGCTTATTTCAAATTCAGTTGCAAATTGCCCCCCAAAACAGCAGGAAGGTTGAGTGCCAGCTACATTCTCCCGTGCCCAGAGATTTCTTTTTTAATGCCCTGAGAAGTAATCCGAGCTTTTTCTTGGCATCTTTTGTTAAGCAGCAGGCTGCTGACAAAATACAGGAGCTTTTGTTAGTCCTGGGGAATGTACACATGGCACTTTTTGGCAATCCCCGGGCATTCAGAAACAAGGAAGCAATTTCCAAAAGCAAGGCCCAGTTCTTAAAAATATTATGGAAGCAAGTATAATTGAAATCAATTGGATTTATCTCCAAGTAATTTCCTCCCGTGTTCACAAATTATGAGGCTTTAAGCAGAGAAATGACAAGACCTTTAATCTTTGTCTTTGGGTTGCCAGCTGCTAAACAACACAGATTCTGCATTTCATCCATGACAGTGAATTCTAGGTTGTTCTCCAGAAGTGTGCAAGAAATAAGGTATCCATGAAGATGTATTTTGAGGCCAATATCTTAGAACTTCTCTTTTTTTAAACCTTCAAAGGCTCATTCACAAGTTTGCCAAAGTCAGAACATTATTCGGGTCAAGTTATACTGTATTTATTTAATTATTTGTGGCATTTCTATCCCGCCTTTCTCTATCCCAGAGGGGACTCAAGGTTGTTTACATGTAGGCAACCATATGAAGCCATAGGATATGTACTGTATAATTACAGATATTTAAATAGAGTTATAAAATACATTAAAACAGTTTAAAAACATATAAAACAATGCATTAGCAGTTAATCACATGATCTTCAAATGTAATCCTGCCGTTCCAGTTAGTCAGTGCACATCAATTCCATCAAGTCCCGCCAATCATGCCTGCGAGGAAGGTGGGACCAAGAACAGGGCCTCCCCAGATGATCTTAGACTCCAAGATAGTTCATAGGAGGAGGCACATTCAGAATTAATGCAGTTTGACATCACTTTAACTGCCATGGCTTAAAGCTTTGAAATCATTGGATCGGCATTTTTGTTCTGCCAAAAAGTCCTGGTGCCTAACCAGACTACAACTCCCATGATTACATAACATTGAGCAAAGGCAATTAAAGTGCCAACAAACTGCATTAATTCTATAATGTAGATGCACCTGCCATTTGTATTTTCATTTTCCTTTGTCATTATTCATGCAAGATAACCACTTGCACAAAAAACAGAGTATGCTCAGTCAACAGCATACTGTGAGAAATAATTTTCGGCATGATCGTTTCTAAAGTATAATAGCATTCTTTGTGTACATCAGACTAGAGGGGACATCTTTCTTCAATATTTGCCCCTTCCATATGCAAGCTTTAAAATTACTGCGTGGTGGTATTCATCCCTATGTACCAAGTCCTTTTATTTCTCTCTACGCAGCCATATGGGTTCATGCTGGTGCCGGGCTTTGTCTGGTCAGTCAGAAGGATAATAGAAATCATGCAAGTTTTTGAGACTGGATGTTAATCAATGAATGCACTCACTTGCTATCAAAGGTTTTTTATACCTTTACAACAGTTGCTGTAGCTGGCTGTAGTTATAAACCAGTCTTTCTCGATATACTATGAAGTGGGGTACACACAGATTGAAAGAAAACATGGCAATACAGTTAGTGAACTCAAAATAGAAGTGGCATATGACTTCTTTTTTCATGTCAGGAGCGACTTGAGAAACTGCAAGTCAATCCTGGTGTGAGAGAATTGACTATCTGCAAGGGCATTGCCCAGGGGATGACTGGATGTTTTAGTATCCTGTGGGAGGCTTCTCTCATGTTCCTGCATGAGGTAAATGACTAAAAAGCTTGGTTTGAAGGTCCTGCCAAAATAGCTGTCTGTGAACCACTGTGTTAACTTCAACAGCACAGTAACACAGCAACAGAAACAAGCATTCTGTCATTCTCCCAACAATCATTTGAACAAGATTTTCCTGAGAGCCTGTTTAGAAGGACAGCAGCAGAAGAAACGTGGCATGCAAAGAGTATATTAGGTTGCACTTTGGAAAATATAGATCATGGTGCTGTGGGAGTAGAGAGAAGGCATGGGGGATAACTGCTTTTAGAATATCAAAAATGTCCCTATCTCATTTAATTCATTTTGATTCCTGACTCTCTAGTTCAGAGGTTCTCAAAGTGTGCTCCGCGGAGATCTTGGGGCTCTGTGAAGCATATTGAGGGGCTCCGCGGTTCCATCCTCCCCAACCTCCTCCTCCCCCATCAAGCCTCCCCCTGCCTCGATGCCTCCCTTGTCACCAAGATCCTTTCTCCCTTGCTTTCCTTGCTAACAAAACCATATTTCCCTCTCACCACTCAGAGGGTGCTTTGATTGTACTTTTTCTACATGGCAGAGGGGGGTTGGACTGGTTAGTCCCTGGCGTGTTCCACTGAAATACTGTTAAGTTTGTATTGGTTAAAACTGTTCTTCATTGTAAATATTGTATTGTTCCTTCTTTCCTTTCTTTGTAATACAAACAAGATATATGCAGTGTTCTTAGGAATTTGTTCATTTTTTTCTTCTTCTTCTTTCAATTAGTCCACACAAACACACTCCACTGGACCATGCCATCTATCAAATTTTAAAACAAAATTAGTCAAAAGGTTTTTCCCATGCCAATGCTGTGTGTGTGTGTGTGTGTGTGTGTGTGTGTATACAATATATATATATATATATATACACACACACACACACACACACACAGTATATGCGCAATATATAACATAATATATAAATATTTATTGGAGCTCCACGGCTGAAAAAGTTTGAAAACCCCTGCTCTAGCCAGTTATTTTGGGCAGTTCATTTGGTAGATGTTTCCTCGTTGGGCTTCGTTCGCCCTAACCCTTAGAGTGCTATGATCCCACTTTAATTGCCATGGTTACATCTTCTGGAATCCTGGAGTTTGTATTTTAGAGACTACCAAGCAATTCAAGGTGCTGGTGCTGTAAGCTAAATTTCAATGGAAGGCAATGGCAAAGTACCTCTGAGTATTCTTTGCCGAAGGACACTGAACTTCCTGGGGCCACCATAAGTCAACAGGCAATTTGAAGGCACTAGAATTCTTTGTTAAAGAACTCTAAATATTGTTCCCAAAACTGCCAATCGCAGGATTATATAAGATGGAAGCAGGCAACTGAAATGGAATCATTATGTTGTTATAATCCAAAATGAATGAGTCTCTGGAGAAACAGTTGTTGTGGGTAGAGATATTTTGTCTCAAATTCTTGTTCAAGTGGTTTTACTGATTTGAACAAATTCAATAAACCTTCCTGGTAAGTTGTTAACTACCGTTGGTCTGCATCTTTATTTTCAATTACTGTTTCAAATTATTAGGAAAAAGAGACAATGAAGCTGTGAGAATTTGGGAGAGCAAAACGTCCTTACTCCCTTTATAAGCAAATACTATTGTTGACGTATTCCCCTCAAATTCAAATCAGAAAGGTATAATTTTCAGAAAATCATAAACTCACCAGATGCTTACAAAGGAATGGAGCCCAGCCTAACAGATAAAGCATAGCAAAACAGCCTTTTCCTGACTTCTCATGCCAGAGGTCCCAGGAGAGAAAACCAATGAATTTGTGACCTCAGTCTTTGTACCGAGACGGCTGCTTGACGCTTTGGATGATAATATCAGGATTCCCATAGTGTGAGACTTTTCCTCACTTCCAGTTAAAATATCCGGAGTATTAGTCTGACAGAAACCAGAAGCTACTCTCAACAGTTGACACCATTTTATCATGAAAGGCTTAGTTACTTGTAGTTGACCTGTCTACAAGACCGTTTCCACTTATGGTGCAAAGTCTTGCCACTTTGGTGCATTCTCTGGATAACATCTTATGACATTTGCACCTAAAGAGATCTGTATGACTAATTATTTTCCTTTTTGTTAAATAGGCCAGTGTAAAAAAGGCTTCCATACCATGCATTCTTCATAATTATTTTATGTCATTGGGAAAACGTTATTCCCTCTTCCAGTGAATGTATTATTTGTTTACATTTGTGTATTACTTTAATTCGAGTATGTTCAAGCTTTTCCCCTCTCTTGCTTATCCTCACTACATCCCTGTTCATCATATAGATTGAGCTGAGAAAAAATGATTGACCTAAGGCCACCTGGTGATTTTCATGGATCAGTGGGAACGTGAACCTTGATTTTCCAAGTCTCAATCTAATCACTACAGCAAAGCAAAGAATGTTCTGTCTCGTTCTGATAACAAAGAAAATCCAATTTCCTGGAAGGAATGGTACAGTAACATAATTTACATAGATATACATTACTTTATTTGGAGCCCCTGGTCACACAGAGGGTTATACTGCTAAACTGCTGAACTTGCTTACCAAAAGGTCGCAGTTCGAATTTGGGGAGCTCCCACTGTTATCCCCAGCTTCTGCCAACCTAGCAGTTCGAAAACATGCAAATGTGAGTAGATTAATAGGTACCACATGACCTTGGAGGTGTCTACGGACAACGCCGGCTCTTCAACTTAGAAATGGAGATGAGCACCAACCCCCAGAGTCGGACATGATGAGACTTAATGTCAGGGGAAACCTTTACATTATTTTAATGCCAATCTTCAAAGAGACATGCTCTCTCGGCATTACTTCGTGAACGAAGATTCTTAGGAAGGACTCATCCCATGCTTTTTACAAGCGCGTTGATGACTATAAAGGCCAATCTGAGGTACGCAAGTTTGGTTACAGAAAGCACAGCAGAAAGTCTCCTTGGGTGATGTTGTTTCCAAGTTGCGGTTCTTTCTGCATTGATGTTTCTCTTCGAGACCCGTTTGGCGTGTCTTCTCGAAAGAGGCCGCAGCATTGTGCATAGTGCATCTCCATGCCTCCCGATGTGAGGCCAGGGTGGACCATTTTTGGTGATCAATCTGGCCGAGCCTGAGATGTTGTTTCAGGGAGTCCTTATATCTCTTTTTGGGGGCGCCTCTCTTGCACTGACTCGTGGCGAGTTCACCATAGAGTAGTATCTTTGGGAGGCGGTTGTCCTCCATCCTAGAGATGTGCCCTGCCCAGCGCAGCTGTGTTTTCAATAGCATGGCCTTAATGCTGGTGATCCCTGCTTGCTCAAGGACAGCAACATTCGTCACATAGTCGGACCAGTGTATATTTAGGATTGTGCGAAGAGAGCGCTGATGAAAGCGTTCAAGGAGTCGTAGGTGTTGGCGATAGGTGACCCATGTTTCAGACCCATATAGGAAAATACACAACACGATAGCTCTGTACACACTGATTTTTGTGCTTTGCCTCAGGTGCTTGTATCCCAACAATTGAGTATTCTACTCTAGGAGTTTGGGTTTTTTTCATGTTAGGAGCGACTTGAGAAACTGCAAGTCGCTTCTGGTGTGAGAGAATTGGCCATCTGCAAGGGCATTGCCCAGGGGATGCCCGGATGCTTGATGTTTTACCATCTTTGTGGGACGCTTCTTTCATGTCTCCGCATGGGGAGCTGGAGCTGACAGAGAGAGCTCAACCTGCTCTCCCCAGATTTGAACCTCTGATCTATCGGTCAGTAGTTCCGCCAGCACAAGTGTTTAACTCATTGCACCACCAGGGGCTCCGGCTCCTACTGCAATGACCCACTGGATTAGAGACACTTGTGTTGACTGTCACCAATGTGATAGTCCATTCATATTGATATGTAAGAGTTCCCCATACTGAACTGGTAGTGGTGTGCATCCCCCCCCCCAATTTTTTTTATCTGTTTGTTGTGTTTCTACATGGTTTGGCCTTGTGTTTACTTCTCTCCCTCTCATCTTTAAATAACAATAAAATGTGATAAAGAAATACCATGGACCCGAAGCCCCACTGAAAATTGTTATTTGCACTGGGTAGGAAACTGCTATCATGGTCAATGACAACTTCCATACTGGTAGAAGCACAGGTTAAGCATCCCTTATCCATATTTCCAAAATACTTTAAAATCATGCACCTAAGTGGCTGGCACAGAAACACCTTTTCTTTCTAATAGTTTCATAAACACAAACTTTTATCTCATGCACAAAATCATGAATAATATTGTGTATAAAATTAATCTCAGGCTGTGTATTTAAGGTGTAGATGAAACATAAATTAATGTCATGTTTGGTCCCAAGCATTTCAGGTAAGAGATAATCTGTAGAAGCTTCAAAGAAAGGAGGGAATCGTTTCTAACAAACTGCTCAACCTCTGAGATTGCCTACTTTGATGTGGGTGAAATGTCAGGAGGGAATGCTTCTGGAACATGGCCATACAGCTCAGAAAATTCACAGCAACCCAGTGATTCTGGCCATGAAAGCCTTCAACATCACAAAGGAGGGAATAGTTTTTTTCCCCCTCCTGCCACCACAGAAATAAAGGTTTTAAAAGAAACCACTTGTCCTTGTAGTTAAAACAAATATGGAAAAAACTGGAAAAAATAACAATACCAAAGACCAATCTTTGCATTAGAGGTAATGTATATTTCAGCAAAATTAAAGACACAAAATGTGCTGTGCAATGTACGGAGACTAGACAAAAAAAAGAGCAATGTCAGAAGATCAGTTTGAAAAAATATCTTTAATAGACATCGGTTTGAGTCTGGTTGATTTAACTATCCATAAGCTTCTACTCTTACCACTAACACCACTAAATGTTTGTATGTCCATAGAGAAAATTCCCTGACCTCAGTAGGCGGGTCCAGTGTACAGATGCCACATGAAGGAGGGTGCGGTGTGGAATGTCTCATGGTATCAGTTTTGTGTGGCTTTGGTGGAGTTTGGATAATGATACAGCAAAATCTTAACAACCTTCAAAACAACCAAGGAAGAAGGGAAGAATAATCCATCTTCTCTGGGGTTAGAGAACTGTTTGATTTTGGAGGTTTTTTCCATATCAGGAGCAACTTGAGAAACTGCAAGTTGCTTCCGGTGTAATCTGCAAGTCGCTTTTGGAGTAAAACCCCAATAAAGTATTTTGGTACCACCTTTCATTTATTAAAATGTAAATATAACCCCAATCACTCCCATACCATAGAATGAAGTAGGATATATATAAATCCATACCATGTACAGTGTTCCCTCACTACTTCACGGTTTGCTTATTGCGGATTCGCTGTTTTGCGGATTTCAAAAAATATTAATTTAAAATATATATCATGGTATTTTCACTGTTTTGTGGGTTTTTGCCACTGCTGCTCTCCAAGGCACTTTCCTACTCAGTCCTCTCCCCCTCCAGCCTTGAAGGGCCTTTCCTTCCTTTCCATCACTTAATTTTAAGTTTATAAAGACTTAAAATAGCGTATAACTGCTAAAATAATGTATAAATATTAAAATAAATAGAGCATCCCTACATTGTGGTTTTTCACTTATTGCGGGAGGTCCTGGAACCTAACCACAGCAATAAGTGAGGGAACACTGTATTCCCCTTTCTTTTAACATGTGTTTTCAGAAGAACTTATAAGGAGAAGAGTAAAACCTCATCAAGTTCATTCCAGGAAAAAAAGTTTAGGATCTTTTCTAAACATTTAGGGGCATTTTTCTTGAATATTCCCATATAGCAAGACTGTCACATCTAAAACTAAATCTAAAGAGGTCTGAGAACATTTCATGTTGGGTTGCTGTAGGTTTTTCAGGCTATCTGGCCAAGTTCTAAAAGCATTTCCTACTGATGTTTCGCCTGCATCTATGGCAGGCTTCTTCAGAGGTTGAGATAAGCAACCTCTATGTGCATTTCATGTTGGATAAGCAAGAAAAACGAGCCAACTTAACAAGTCCAAAAGCTCTCTCTTATACACCAGTGGGCAGCATTGTAGCCAGGAAAAAAATTCAAGGGGGGGGGGGTTGAAAATTTTGATTTAGCGAATCATGAAGAGTACTTCCATAACACAAAATAACTTAAATATTATGGTTCATTCTTTACTTTATATAGACTTAATTAAATCAATTTAATTTTTGCTTCTCATAGACTTAGCATGGGGATTTGGTTAACCAGTTAAATTCATTAGTAAACCAGGGTTGTTGTTTTTTGTAACCTGGTTTACTCATTTTAACTGGTTAACCAGTTAAAATACCCCTCACCCTACCCTACAACCCTGCCAGTGGATACAATCACTCTTTCTCTGCAAAGAGATGATAGAACAGATGGGGCTTTTGAAGCCTAAGGATAGAGCATATGGGTTTTTTTTAGAGCTAAGGTGGGTGAATGTGTGTCCATCTGTCTGTCCCAGTGAAGCTTTTTCCATTCCAAAGAGACTGATGTTGAAGCAGACCTCCTGCTGGGAAGGAATGGTGCTCTCCATCCCCCTGCTGAGATAATGGGCCAGTGAGAAAGAATATACAGCAGGGAATCAGTGATGTTCAAGGAAAGGCATGGGAGTTAGTCTTTGACCTGAGGTGAGCAAATTGCTGCCTTTTGTCCCCATGCATTGTATTGGGAACAGAAGAGGAAATAGATGCATTCCAGACATTAACATGTCAATGTAAACAGAGGAGGGAGTGGGAAAGGAGGAAAGGGTGGGTGAGTGTGGCAGAGAGAGGGAGAAAAGGCCTTACTTCATACAAAGGAAGGCCTGTCTGCCTGCCCAGACCCCCCCTTCTTCCCCCCAATATTAAGGGGAATGATTTTTAGTGAGGCTAAAAAACAGAGGTTGCTTAAAATACAAATTACTTTGGACATTAACATTAAAGCTACAACATTACAGTCAGCCCTCTGTATCTACAGATTCTGTATGCATGGATGCAACTATCCATGACTTGATATATTCCCCCAAAAATAAATTCCCAAAAACAAACCTTGGTTTTGCCATTTAGTACAAGGGACCCCGTTTACTATGAAACTGGAACATCCATGGATTTTAGTATCCACAGGGGCTCCTGGACCTAAATTCCAGCAAATACCAAGGACTCACTGTTCATTCACCTACTGTGATTAGGTTTGCATGCAACCAACGGAGGTTACTTAAAAAAAAACAACAGTGTCAAAGTGTGCAAAAATGTCATACTTGGTTATGTGTAGTGGCAAGGTTTTAAGCAAAGGAAATTTGATAAATGTGCATGCCCATATATAGTCTAATATTCCACATGTAAAGATGAACATATAGCATCACAGAGTTGGAAAGGGTCTTATTGGCCACCAGGTCCACTCGCTAGCTCATTCCAGGATCTCCAGTTAGAGCGAGGGTTCTCAGTTTCAGAGCCCTTTTTGAAAGAAAAGTTTATCGTGAAGCACCAAGAAAATCTTGGACACAAGGGGTGCATTGCATTTCAAAATTTGACAGATTGGCCAGGAGCCCCTCTCAAGAAGCACAACCTCTTCTTTAGCCTGAATTCTAGCATTTTGTTGTCACTTCCCCCTGATGGCCCAGTTTATTTGATTCCAGTAACTAATTCCTCCCCTATTAGTTAGGATCCAGTCCAGAACTACTGATCCATTTGTTCCTTTGTCCACCTTTTGAAAGAGGACATTATCTTCAAGACCCACCAGGAATTTGGTGGAGAGCCTATGATTAGCAGAACTAGTCTCCCAGCAGATATCAGGACAATTCCCCATAGCTACCAGTTATTGCTTCTGAGGGCCCTTCCACACAGGCATATACTCCATAATATCAAGGTAGATGATCCACAATATCTGCTTTGAACTGGGTTATCTGAATCCACACTGCCATACAATCCAGTTCAAAACAGATCATCTGCATTTTATGTGGCAGTGTCTTTCAAAAAGGATTCATCCACCACTTTGGTTTGCTTTGGTGACTTATAGCAGTGCTGTCCAACATCTACCGCACCAGGGGCCTGATTGCCGGTCACTGATGACTTGGGGGGCCGAAGGGTCTGACCCCCGCCCCTGGCTCCGCCCCCTCCCCGGATCCGCCCCCCCCAGCTCCGCCCCCCATACTCAATATGCCCAAATGTGAACACTGGTGGAGTTGGGGGTAAATAGACCTTGACATTTGGGAGTTGTAGTGGCTGGGATTAGTAGTTCGCCTACAATCAAAGAGCATTCTAAACCCCACCAATGATGGAATTAACCAATCTTGGCACACAGAACTCCCATGACCAACAGGAAATACTGGAAGGCTTTGGTGGGCATTGACCTTGAGTTGTGGAGTTGTAGTTCACCTCCATCCAGAGAGCACTGTGGACTCAAATAATGATGGATCTGGACCAAACTTGGCATGAATACTCAATATGCCCAAATGTGAACACAGATGGAGTTGTGGGAAAATAGACCTTGACATTTGAGAGTTACAGTTTCTGGGATTTATAGTTAACACACAATCAAAGAGCATCCTGAACTCTTGCAACAATGGAATTGAACCAAACTTGGCATATTGAACTCTCATTACCAACAGAAAGTACTGAAAGGGGTTGCTTGGGAACTGACCTTGAGTTTTGGAGTTGTAGTTCACCTACATCCAGAGAGCACAATGTTGGATCAGGACCAAACTTGGCATGAATACTCAATATGCCCAAATATGAACAGGAGAAGGAAGGAAGGAGGGGAAGAAGAGAAGGATGGAGGGAGGAAAGGGAGGAGGGAAAGTGAGAAGGAAGAAAAGATAAAAGGGTGGCAGGAAAGAAAGAAAGGAAGGTTAAAGAGGGGCAAGGAGGGAGGGAGAACAGTTGAAAGGAAGGACGAAAGGGTGGATGGATGGGTGGAAGGAAGGAGAAAGAGAGGAGGAAGAAGGGAGGGAGGAAGGGAGGAGGAAGGGGTGGATGGGTGGAAGGAAGGAAGGAGAAAGAGAGGAGGAAGAAGGGAGGGAGGGAGGAGGAAAGGGTGGATGGATGGATGGAAGGAAGGAAGGAGAAAGAGAGGAGGAAGAAGGGAGGGAGGGAGGAGGAAAGGGTGGATGGATGGATGGAAGGAAAGAAGGTGAAAGAGAGGGAGGGAGGAAAGAAGGAAGGAAGAAAAGAGGAAAGAGTGGAAGGAAAGGAAGGGAGGAAGGAGAAAGAGAGGGAAGGGGGAGGAAAGAAGGCCGGGTGGCAGTTGGGGCTCCTGAGGTGGCGGCGGAGGAGGCGGGAGCGCCACCGCGAACTGGGCCAGGCCTCTGCCACCACGAGTGCGCCAGTGCACCGGCGCAAGTGCACCTGCGCTGGCGAGAGTGCGCCTGTGCCAGCGAGAGTGCGCCGACGCCGGCGAGAGAAAAGGACAAATTTTTTAAACAGATATAATTGTTCAAATATAGCCTGAATTTTAAAAAAAGACCCAGGTTATTTCTGTCTTTGAAGGAGGGATAAAAACAAAGTGACCATCAAGAAATGTGTGCAGCAAAAGTTTGTGGATTCGTGAGGAATGTAATCTCTCATCCAGAAACAAAAAGTCTTCCCTATCAAGATGATGGGTCCAGGCAGCTTTAGACTAGGTACTGGGACCATTTAATCACATCAAAAGTAATCCTCTTGTCAACAGTTAACATTTTGGGGGGGGGGGATGGGTTTGTACCTAGCTTTTGAGAAAATTCCACTTTCATTTTGCCATTACCTCTGCTAGGTGGAAGATTCTGGGGAATGTAATCTACGCAATTCTCCCTTCTGCAGAGGTTCTTCCTTCAGGAGTTTTCAGATATTTAGACAGAAAGTTTCAGTGAAGAAAAAATTGTGTTCTCATCCACCTGCAATCCACCTGCGCTGTCTCCAGAGTTTAGAAAATTTCGTATACGTTTTTGGATGACACCTCCCAGACTTCAACTAACACAGTGGTTCCAACCTTTTTTGTCTAGGGACTACTTTGATCAGGGACCGCTTGAACAGAGACCGCTTGAACAGGGACCACTTTGACCTGGGACCATGCTCCAACATTAGTACCGAAAGGGTTACGAATCAGTTTTTGGTCAATTTTAGATTTGGTCTGGTTATTTGGGAGTGCAGATTCAGAAAATTGCATTGGATAGACTACATCAGCTTTACAGAACATATGCCATCCAGTAGTCACCATTTGCTCACCCACAAAAAACCATATTTAATAATCTAGAGCTAATGTGGTAGTAGTATTCTTCATGGGTAGTCAGCCTTTCATGGCACTGTAGCTTCGCAAGATCAGCTCTCACTACCACCCTCCCAACATTTTTGCTCTTGTGGACCACTGGTTGCACAGGTTGGGAACCACTAGACTAGCAGGACCACTTTGGATTCTACTGCTATGCTGGCTAAGGGATTCTGGAACATATGGCCTATAACAGTAATTTTCAAAAGAACATTCTTTAAGTCTCTTCCATTTGTTACCAATTTATTTGTTTACCTTATATTCTTCTTGTACAGCAACAACATGAATTAAAACAGAATATAGCTAAGAATAAAGGAGTTACATGGGATTCAAGTCCATTTATTTGTTCTTATCCAGATTTGGGTAAGTTGGCTGTAATTTTAATTTGGTGCTTTGGGAGTTTATCCTGGCCAAGAAAAGAGACAAGTAAATAAAAGTAAACATAATACCCCCAATAAATGGTTGCTATTCCAAAGAAAAAATGAGAGCAGTACTCTAATAGGAAAAAAAAGTTTTTTTCATTGTTTTTATATTTAGGCTGCAATCCTATGCAAACATTCATGAAAATAAACCTTCTCAGAACACAAAACTTCCAAGTAATACCCTAGAGCAGACCTGGGCAATTGCCGGGGTTTTGGACTTCAACTCCCAGAAATCCTAGCCAGTTTACCAGCTGTTAGGATTTCTGGGATTTGAAGTCCAAAACACCTGGAGGGCCGGCAATTGCCCAGGTCTGCCCTAGAGGTAGCAGATTATGACTGATCTTGGAGATAAAGCTGGACCAGCTCTGGTTACTACTTGAATGGGAGACCACCGGCAAATGCCAGGTACTCTAAGCTATATTTCAGAAGAGGAACTGGACAAACGATCTCTGAGTATCACTTGACTGAAAAATCCCTATAAAATTCATGGGATTGTCATAAATTGATAGGTGACTCAGACATCATAAGATCCTTTGATGGAAAATAGTCTGGGAGTATTGAGTGAGCCCCAGGCATGTAGCCAGGGGGGGGGGCTAAGGGGGCTTCAGCCCCCCCCCCCCCCAAATTCTCAGGGTGGTCCGCGAAAAGGCCTTACTGGTACATTATTTAAACTGTTGTGTTTATTCATATCATGATCTGATCACCATGCTCATTATATCCCACATTAATGGGGTTATTGGGATAACAATACAAAAGGTTTGCTAGGATAGACCCTCTTCCACCCAGTCTCAGCCCCCCCCCCCGAACCAAACTCAGCCCCCCCCCCCGAATCAAAATCCTGGCTACGGCCCTGGTGAGCCCAAGAACTAACTGACAAAAAAACCACATCAGGCATGGTTGGAAATGGTAGCCATAAATCACTTTTCCCCAAGTGAATCCCTGACAAGTTATTGCTATGGTCTCTTTCCTGCTGTGCAGAGATTTGGCCAAAGGTTGCATTGGAATGTGGCATCCATTCCCTGTAAAGGAGATAAACTAGAAATACTATTGCAGGAAGCAATCCCTCACTTATCAAGGATGAGTTGCTAGAAGATGAATTCTCTCATGCTGGAAGTATTCAGCAACAATATAAGCAGCCCAGACATGAAAAAAAAACTCCCAAAAGGGATCAGTATCCATCAGCAGAATACTACCAGCGGCAGTTTGTTTTGCATGTACTGGTATAAGAATGCTACAGCCGTACACTCCAGTTCTCTGGATTTGACCAAGATTAATTTTCTATTGTCCCACTTTTTCAGCTGCTTTTGAAATGTATCAGTTTTGCTCTTTTCTTTCCCCTTTCCCCTTTGTTGTAGTTTACTTCAAATGCTGCAAACTGAGTTTAGAGTGCAAAAATTGTTTGTATTCAATTAACCTGGGACAATCTTGCCCTTCCCTGTAGGCTCATCAAACTGCTGTAGCATCTCCTGGTTTGTATGCTCTTCCTCATGAATGCTTTGTGTCATATCAAATACATTCTGATGTTGGTTGGCCACATGTGTTTAGATTTTCTATCTGTGAAATGTTGGACGGTATGCAATGTGTGGAAGGACCTTCTGTCATAGTCAATATGGATAATCTCATTATCAACCCAATACCATGTGTCTTAAATTGTATAAACAACACTAGAAACAAGCATTGTTATTCATTTAATTTATTAGATGCTCTTTTCTAACAAACAAAAAAGTCAAAGTATCCCTTGATATTAAATTATATAGAAACTTAAAAACAAGAACATTTAATTAATTGGCACATTGTTGGTCTCAAAAAGCAAAACAGCAAATCTTATTCCTTCAGGAACATGGGAATAAGGAAGTGCTTTCATCTGGGATAAAAGAATAACACATTGGGGCCAAGTGGGCCATAGACAGCGGGTCAGAATCAATAAGACTATCTACCTTCCAAGACTCTTCAGATGCTGATTTCTGTCTACAGAATGATTTGTATAATTGTATTCTTTTTCTTAAATGGAATTAACAAGATATATCCTTTCCTCCAACTTAATTTCCCTCTGAATTCAGGAAGTGTTCTTTTGTAGAGGCAATTTATTTATTTACTTATTTACTTTATTTATATTCAGCTCTTCTCACACCAAAGGTGACTCAGAGTGGATTACAGTACACATACTTGCAGACAATCCCTGCAGTTCAACATATATAGACATATATAGACATACATAGACGAACATAGACGAACATAGACGAACAGAGGCAAACTTCTGTCAAACTTCTGGCCACCAGGGGGAGCTGATGCACTCCTCATCTCTCTCAGCGTTTTCCTTCCAGCGTCCCTTGTTGTTCTTCCGCAATCCTCAGCTATTCTTTATGGCCTCATAAATCAGTCAAAATTTGCCTCCCCACTTAATGTGGTACCTTTATCTCCTACTTGACAAATGAACTGTCTTTTGGGCTGCAAAGGTTACTACTATTCAGTTGTTTAGAGTGTGCTGTTGATTCAGGACTAGTCCTATTGCGTTTTCTGTTCCCCATTTCAACAAGAGGGAGTAAGAAAAAACAAAAATACAGGAGCCCATTAAATCATGTCCTATCCTGCCCATCCATCTTCTCCCTCATATCGAGTTGAAAGAGGTGTCAGGAACCAGTTCCTATTTGTGGAGTAAGACATAAAGTTGTCATGTTTCACCAAAACCTCAACATCTATTTTCTGTCTCCCCCCCCCTTTTTTTTTTCCTTTTCCTTTTCTTGAATGTAGCTCAAGATGAAGAACGTTTCAGGATGCAGACAGGTTCATCATAGGAGAGGCCAAGTATTGGTACCCTGAGATATCTGTTAAAGTCATGGGTTCCTAAAGTAATGCAACAGGATTCTGTGACAATACTGAAACAAAGCCTTCTGCTTTTTTAGCAGAGTTTAGACTGTGCTGAGTGTTGAATGCGAGCTGGAAAAGATTAGATCGCTTCATGTAGACATCCTTTCTCACGGAACCATTTGTCTGACAGCCATATGGAAGGAGGATGAGAAAGAAAACTCTAAAATGGATTGCCCAGCTTCTTTGTCATATAAAACATTGAATTCAATGTGGCTTTAGCAAAAAAACAAAAACAGACAAAACTCAGAGGTGTAAACAAACGATGGGCATTCAAACATCACCTGAAGGCTAGTAGCTGGTGACTAAATTATATGTTGGTGTAATAATATTAATTTTTAAAAATTGGGTGCAGGGAAATCCCAGGTCCTTCTCCAACTATTTGGTGATTTAAAATTAATAAATAAACAATTTTTTAAAATTGCTGACATCCTAATACATTATTTAAGGCTGTAGAAGTTGTGTTCCCTTTTTGCCCCCATTCTGCTTCCAAACTAAGAACATAAGAAGAGCCATGCGGAATCGGGCCTCAGCCCATCTAGTCCAGCATTCTGTGTCACACAGTGGCCCACTAGTTGTACACAGGGATCTCTAGCAGAAAGGAGGGCAAAACCCTCACCTGCTCCCGATCCCCCACAACCAGTACCCGGGGAAATCCTGCCTGCCTCCATCGACACAGAGGTGGCACTTGGATGTCCATTTCAGTAGCTACTGATTCCCTTGGTATCCATAAATCTGTCTAATCCTGCCTTGAAGCTGTCCAGGCTGACCGCTGTCACAACCTCCTCTGGAAGTGAGTTCCATAACCCAATGAAGAAGAAATATTTCCTGACTCTATTTCATTAAATGGCTGAGATGTCAATATGTCTTTCTAACTTTCACTGATAATTGCAGAAGATAAGAACTTAGATGCAGATAATAGTGTAAAAACAATATGAGCTTGGTATCTGTGGTACTAATGCTGTGGTCTCACTTACTCACATACAATTGCATTCTCTCTAGGCAATTTCTAGGTCCTCCAGCATAATTCAGTAATATGCCCCCTCTGGAAGTTAGCCATAGAATTACTCTGGAGGATGTAGAAATGCTATACCTGCTATACCTGCAGGTATTTTCTAGTTTTCCAGCCCAATTTTGTGGTATGCTTCACCTGGATGTCATTCAGTTCAATAGATTTTGCTTTTCCATAGCAAATCTTCAGAGATATGAGGATCATATGGTACAGAGGTCAACAGAACTACAATGGTTCCTTTTCTGGACTATAAATCCCAAAATTCTGGATTAGTGGTCAAAACACCCCTATTTTTCCAATCTCCAATCAACAGTTGATAATCATTAGTGTTTTCCTAAACTCTTCATGTATTAACTTCCTACTGCATTCTTGAGATGGACATCTGTTCAGTGGTCTCTCACATTTCCACATAGAACAACGAGAAGCTGGAAGGTGAAAGAAGCTTCTTATTATGAAACTATTATTGTGCTGGTGCCAAAGGACATAACAGAACATGCTGTCTCATATTATTGTGCATTGTCGATGACCCTCTCGGTCTGGAGGGTCAAACAAATGGAGAGAAATGGGCACTCATTTCATAACACGAAGGTCAAAGGATGAGCACCTGCTCTTCATAATGTGGGAAGTTTACTGTGTTCCGTTTTGACACATTCAATTTTTATTTTACCCAAGAGAGCTTGGATTAGGATCTATTCAGAATATTTGGTTAAGTGTCAGAAATAAAGACCCAAAAGGAAATAGCAATGCAATTTGTAATCCTTTATCACTGCTGTGCTGTAAGTTCCGTTCTGAAACAATGATTCTGAACCAAGCTGAAGTTATTATTTCTGCCCCACCTCCTGGACAGATGTCGCTTTAGTTTTAAATGGGACTTCTGGTTTGCCAGATATGGATAGTTCAGGCATTCTCAATCTTTGATACTCCAACTACTTTTTACTTTAACTTCAAGAAATCTTGGCCAGTATGCACAATGATGTTGGTTCTGGAAGGTGAGGTCTAAAACATCGCTGTGCTAAATTTAGCACAGCGATAAAAAGGTTAAAACAAAAAATTGAGAGTATAGATACACATAAGATTCAGCAAGGCATAGATTTAGCTAGTCATGGAATATAGGTATATTCCAAAGGAATTTAGGGGTGAAATGGTAGAGCAGGTTGGTTAATGTGTGGCTATCCTAAACGGGGATAGTCGAAGTATGGACTGCAGGCTGTGTTTACTGTCTTCAACCCTTTCCCTATGACTCCCTTGGTATGGCTTTTTTCTGGCAAAAAAAGTATTACACATCTTCTAGAGCAGTGGTTCCCAACCTTTTTTTGACCAGGGACCACTTAACCAGGGACCACTCTCCAACATTAGTGCCAAAAAGGTTACAAATCAGTTTTTGGTCAACTTTAGATTTGGTTTGGTTATTTCGGGTGCTGATTCAGAAAATTGCATTGGATAAACCACATCGGCTCTAGTTTCTGATACAGATCATATGCCGTCCAGTAGTCGCCATTTGCTCGACCACAGAAAACCTTATTTAATAATCTAGAACTGAAGGGGTAGTAGTAATCTTTTGTGGGTAGTCAGCCTCTCCCCTTGCAACATACCCGTTGCCTCAGCACTATAAGATGATTTTACGAGACCAGTTGCTCTCATTGCCGCATGGTTTTGAGGCAACAGGTGAGGCCATGGACTATATTTTTGTTCTTGTGGACCACTGGTGGTCCATAGACCACAGGTTGGGAACCACAGAGGGTACCATTCAGCATTTAAGAGACTTCAAAAAGGGACTCATGTTTGTGTACTGTTTAACAAACACAGGAAAAGTAGACTTCTGGCAGTTTGTTGATTTGCTTCCCAGCCCAGATTGTGCAGCTCTTGGGATCAGAAGATCTTCTTTGAAACTTTCCTAAATTGCCCACTCTCCCTAAAAACATTGATAACCTACTATGCTGGATTATTCCGATGCCATTGCACCCCCCAGAGCTCAGGATGAACTAGATACCTCCCCCACTCATGTATTGATCCTCACAACTAGTATATTCTTAAACCCTTCAATTATTTTGCATTCTTAAGATGAACATCTGTTCAATGATCTCACATTTCCACACTTACTAGGCTGAATGGTCCAAGGTCCCCGTCAGCCTAGCCTATCACTAGCTTTGCATCACTGCACAAGCTTTAAAAAGGATGGGGGAAGAATTAGTCCCTTGGAGAAAAGTCCTTAGGGAGAACCATCTCTCACTGTAGGAACAAACAGAACTCATGATTTCAAAATCATTCAGGATTAATAGAGGGGTGTTTGTTTAAAAAGTCTGTTGAAGTCAAGATTGTGTTTTTGTCAGCCAGAGCACGTTCAAACAGAAGGCAACATTTTATTGCTACATAATTTTTATAAGAATATTCATGTATATTTTATTACCCCAGTCCCTATTCGACTGCCTGGAAGAACAGCTGGATTTTACGTTTCATGTATGCCAGATATAAGGTAGCAATAAAACAGAAAAAATGTTTTACTGTTGCTCTTATAAGGTGAATTCACAATGACTCAATGGCTGATGGTCATAGATTTTGGATAGGGATTATTTATTTTGCACATAAACATTTAGAAATTAAACGTAATAAACAGAATTCTGATCTGGCATGACTTTGGATTGCCACTCTAAGCCAACATCCTTCAATATATAGCCTCCAACTATTTTTACTGCATGGCCCTTTACTTTAAAACGTTTCTCCACTGCTGCTTTTATTTAAATTTACAAGAGAACAAGAAAACATTTGATTGTGAATATTTGTGATGCAGATGTTTGTATATCACCACACTGATATGTGAGATTTATGTATTTTCCCTGCTTATGGAAACACCCTTGTATTGCAGTTCATATATTCCACATCTATTTCTTCTTTAGTCAATATGATGACACTGAACCACATGCCACAATAAAACAATTGTGTAACTTGATTACGCAAGGTCTTTCCATGGCAAACTTGTTTAGTCTCATACTGCCACAAAATTCTTTGCCTTTTTGCAGTTCTCCAGTATGTTGAAAACATTGACCTCAAATACCTTATCCATGATGAACAAATTACAGCCCAGCTTGGAAAATGGATTGCTACTGTAATTTCAAAGTCAGAGATGGCTTGGGCTTGAGGTTTCTAATGGATTTTTAAGATCAAACATATTTTGTATGGCAATGAAAACTTATGCTATTACTTCCTCCTCTCAGTTAGACTCAAAGAAGTTACAAGACCTATTTGCTATATCTTTGAATACATATTTTGTGTATGAGTGCATCGTGTTTTTGGAGTTTTACATACATTAAAACATCTGTACAATGTACACTATTTATTCAAGGACTCCGGTTCTCAAAATTTTGCAGGGATGGTCTCTTAGGTAAATATTGTTTTGTAATGTTTATATATTATAAGACTGAGAATTAGTGGGAATGGTAGTCTAAAATTTGGAAGGCCACATGTATCTCATCTCTGTCATATAGAAATGTAGCCCTACATTTATTTATCGTGTCAAAAGCGGATTGAAGGTACAGTTATAATACATTTTAAAAGACACAAACAAAGTTAAAAACTTGGCATTATGCTAGGTTTCCTTTGAACAGAAGCTGTCAACTTAGAGTGCCTCTGGTATTGTTGTGAGAAGGTCCTCCACTGTGCATGTGGCAGGCCGCAGGCCACTTTGTAGTAAATAGCCTGTAGTTTGCTCTTCTCCACACTTGCATGTCATGGACTCCACTTTGTAGCCCCATTTCTTAAGTTTGGATCTACATCTCATAGTCTATATAATGGCTAGACCAATATAGACATTGGATCATGCAACAAATGCATTAACAACATTGCAATCCTACCTTTCAAGGGAGATTAGGACTGGAGTAATGGCCATGGTACCACAGCAGTTAAAACTGCTAGCTGCAAGCAAAGCCGACCGGAACATTAGCAGTTCAAAGCTGTGAGTTGGGGCAAGCTCCCAACTGTCAGTCCTAGATTCTGCCAATCTAGAAGTTTGAAAGTATGCAATGCAAGTAGATCAATAGGTACTGCCTCGGCAGTAAAGTAAAAAGGGTGCCCCATGCAGACATGCTGCCAAAAAGATCGGAGATGTCTATGGACAGCAGACTCCTCAGCATGGAAAATGGAATAAGAGTACCTCCCCATGGCTGGAGTTGAGCATCACCTCCAGACGCTAGAGATGAAAAAGGGGAAGGCCTTTACCTTATTTGTGTATTGTATGTCATTGTTCATTGTGTAAAAGTCATTGAATGTTTGCCTTATATGTGTACTGGGATCCGCTCTGAGTCCCTCTGGGGAGATAAAGCGGAATATAAATAAAGCATATTATTATTATTATTTGATTCCACATGTATAAAACCTTGAAAATCTGTTTTATAAAGTGTCTTAATAAATTGAACTGATCAAGCAAATAAAGACTTTCCAGATAAATGTTTAAGATCTTTTGATAGTGCCTTCCTCCATATGTAAAATAGAAATAGGGAAAGACTCATACAGTGGCAGAGCTAGAAAAAGGGTACTTTTCTGGACTATAAATCCCAACATTCTGGTTTAGCGGTCAATTTTTCCAAGCACCAATCAACAATTCATAATCATTGGCCTTTTCCTAAACGCGTTTTTTGTTCCTGCTTCTTTGTTTTACAATACTTTTCTGTTCAAAATCTGCCAGAGCTTAAAACTGGGCATTTTCCCAGATGTTATATGAAAAAGCAAGTTTTCACTAACTAGAACAAGGTTGGACATATATTCTATGGGTTGGATCCAGGCTTAGTCATAGAGGTACTCAGAGTAAACCCACTGAAATGAGTGGAATACAAATTAGTCCTGGATCCACTCCAGGTATGACTAAGCCTGGATCCAATTCATTGTTTGTTTATTGTATCTATGTTAAACTTTTTCTGTTTTTCTTGTTCTTTTAAAAATAATATTGCCAGCTTTGCAGCCCAAGGGCTTTCCTACACAATCAGCTCATTTTGCCACAAATGCACTTTTGTTTCTCATTTACTGCACCTAATCCTCATGATCTCCACATGGTTATGCTTCTGTTGCCGAAATACACAATTTTTTGTAACTATAAGAGTGAAATGCTTTATTTTGTTTTATTATTTGTTAGCAATTCTAGACAGCCATTCATCGTAATGGATTTCAGGGCCCCCTGTAATACTAAAAGTCAAATACAATATACACCATTGTATTGGACTTTTAGAATATAATACAGAAATCCAGAATATAACATATTTCAGTAAATGTTTGTTAAAATGTCTAGACCATCATGAATCATAATTGATTCCACAGCAGTGGATATTCCTAAAAGTTATACTGATTTTTTTACAATACAATGCAAAATCCGAAACATAACTGATTTCTAAGATTGGATTTATAAAATGTTTTAAAGGTCTCGGTAAAAAGAGCAGTACCACAAACAGTGTCCCATAGTTTCCACTGCCTCAGCCTCACAGGAACATAGGTGTTCATCATATGGCACTACTTTGTTCTATCTTTCCTTCAGTACAGCAGAAGGGAGCACATTGAATTTAGCCAAAGAGAACATCTTCCTATGTTTTGGGATAATTAGATTGCCTAGGTACTCTGCGGGAAGAAGCACCCTCCTGTTGTCTTTTAAGACTGGAAGAATAGAGGCTGTGTTTAGATAGTTTCACACATGTTTGCTGTGTGTAATGTTTGAATGCATTAGTGTTCTCAGCATAGAAAATGGGAAACGTGTTTCATTTTTTGTTGTTTTTGATTATAGCTCCCAGCAAGATGATTCTGGTAGCTGTATTCTACTGATTCCCAAATTTTGGTCTTCCAGATGTTTTGGACTACAGCTCTTGGAATTCCTGTCTGTTGCCCAAGCTGGCTGGGGCTTCGGTGTTGAAGTCCAAAACAATTGGAAGACCAAAGTTTGGGAACCTTTGCGTGGAAACACCCCCCTAAGCTCTGTCACAGGAACATTGAAATTAGTGAACTTTGAACACCTGGCACACATTAATTTCTTTACTCTTTCTAAATGGTTTATTGAATTCATCAGAGGTAAAAAAATTGAAGTATACGTATGCCTATGATCTTAAAGAGAATTGGTTAAAGATGTTCCATAGGTGGTATATAACCCCTCAAAAAATTGGCATTATGTATAATAAAAGACATTCGGAGTGTTGGAAATGCAAGTTACATGTGGGAAGCTACTTCCACATGTGGTGGTCGTGTCCAAAAACCATTGAATTTTGGAGAAAGATCCACAAAGAAACCCAATCTATACTACAATTAAAATTTCCATTAAAGCCGGAATATTACTTATTGGGGTTAAGTGATAATGAATTAAAATTAGATGAAAACAAAGACATACTTCTTACATATATGTCAACAGCAGCCAGAATGGTTTTTGCCAAAGAATGGAAAGCCGACCGGATACCCAAATTGGACCAATGGATAGACAAGATTTATACCATAAAAGACATGGACAAATTAACTTTTTACTTGAGAAAAAAATACGGAAAATCCAAGAAGACAAACAGATTGGACTCTGTTTGAAGAATATATGAATACAAAGAAAGTGAAAGACTGACAGGAAACACCACTCAGATGATGAATGGAGGCCACCATGTATATATTTGTTATTCACTCACTATTCTCCCCCCCCTCTCTCCTTCTCTTTTTCATTTTTATCTTTCTACCATACCCCTCCCCTCTCTGCCCCACACACCCTATCCCGTAACCAAGGAGACCCCCCCCCTTTACTAACTATATTTGGGAAGTTTAGTCACTTACTATGTGCTCTTTTCATGTAATGTATCACTACTACTTAAAAACAATTTTAAAAAATTAAAAAAAAGAATTCATCAGAGGTACTATGCTGCCTGATTTAAACATCAACAAACCCATTTTGAAGACCAGTTTGACTATCTGGAGCAAATGGAGAAAACAGTTACTGCCACAAAACTCCCCTCTGATGCCTGTCATCACACACTCTTTATTTTATCATGAAGATTTTAAAAAAACTCAGTTTGCGGACTGGGAAGAAGCTGGGCTATACGGAGTATTAAATGCCTTCCCTCCAAAATAAATGCCTAACCCAGCAACAAATATTAGCACAGGGCTAGGGTTCCAAATTCACCAATTGTTACATATTTTTAAAAATAAATAAATAATCAAACATGGTAATCCCCCTCTTACTGTCATTATAATTTTAATTAAATTATACAATTTTCAAGCTAGAAGTTTGGTCCCCATCATATAGTCAGTATTATTTTCTCCTAGTAACTCTTAAGATGTACAGCTTGAAACTTCAATGGGAACATGATTCAGGACACACCAGCACCGATGGTGACTGAGATGGAGCCTTGAAATCAGCATCACTTAAGTCAATTTCAGCATATCCTAAGGAGACAACACACAAACACCATTATAGATTGTACTTAACACCAATAAAGATATCACAAATTACCAAAAAAATACATATCCATAGTACTGGAGGGAGTGCGATTTATCAGGAAGCTGCATGTATCTTAGCGTTCTGAAAAGTTATCTTTCAAGAAGTATACAACATTACCAGCCAACAAGTTCAGTTACTTCCAATTATTAATTATCTGTTTCTAATGCTCAATTATCACACAAGGACCTAATTTATTAATTTATCATATCAGAAGCAAACCAAGGGTACAAGGACCTAATAATATCTAGGCAATTAGTAGCACAACAATAGAAACCTGGAAATGGACATAATATCACCTCATGCCATGCAAGAACATGGAGCTTACCTGTTTCAGAACAATTAATACAATGAGTCAAGGAATTAAATAATTAAACAGACTTTAAAAAACTTTTATAGAAGCTTGATCCTTTTTTATTTCATGTGCTAATCAATCAACAGTTACAAGAAGACAAGCCTCAAATGTATATGGAATAATGCACTTGATCGAATTAGACATTCATTCCAGAGACCAGGTTAAATACTGTAAATTGTATCAATTCTTTGCAATAGTGTTTATTTGTAATTTTTTTTGTTTTGTACTTTGTTTTTATGTTCATTTTCCTCAATAAAAGTACCCAAACCCCCATTTATAATAATTATTTTGTGAGAATGAAAATCTATCACTCCCTAATATCATGATTTCTTGAATTTAATCCTCTACCACAAAATCGCTTTCTTTGTGTGTACAGAGTGGGCCAAAAGTCACAAAGGGGTTTCACTATTTAATACAGAAACTCCTTTAGTTTTGTATTTAATTTTCAATACCATAGTGTCATATGTAGTATGTGTTGGAAGCAAAATTACATTACATTAGGTGTAAAATGTCTCCATCCCTGCTCTCAAAAAGTTATGAAAACATCTGCTGCCTTTATGACTTTTGGCCCATCCTGTATATAGAGATATATGTACACACAGAGAGACATATCCTGCCATCTCAGTAGAATAACCTTGGTGGGAGAGAAGGAATGGTTTGGGAACTGGCAATTGGGGAGGGGGGAGCACAGGGAAAGGAGAAAGGAATTCCCAAGCTGCCCCCTGGAATGTTCTTGTAAGTCAAAGGATATTGTGCCTTTTTGTTAGTTGCAAACAGCCATCACCTGTCAAATGGGGCAAATGCAAGGCAGTGGGATGGGGAGGGGGGATGGCGGAGAGAAGCCTCATTGTGGGTTGTGCAGCGAGAAGAGCAGATGGCAAAGGCGGGTTCTTTCTTTTTAAACCAGCCTTGTTTGGCATTAAAGACAACAGATCCTATCACAGCTTTGATTAAATAAGATTTATTTCCAGAGGCAGCTGGCAGGCAGGATGCTTATCCTCTGTCAATAAATGCCCTTCCTCTAGCAACAAGCTGCCTGTGCCCTCTTCATACACACAATTGCATGTGTGTGTGTGTGTGTGTCTGCAAGTCGTCTGTCGACCTATGGCAGCCCCATGGATTTCGAAGGATTTTCTTAGGCAAGGAGTACAAAGAGGTGGTTTTATGAGTGAATTCCTCTGAAACATAACCTATAGCACTTTGGATTCATTGGTGGTTTCGCATCCAAGAACTAACCAGTGTTGACCCTGCTTAGCTTCTAAAGGCAAAATGTGGTGTTTTTAGGGTACAGCGGGTATAAACACTGGTAAGGGGGTGTACAAGTACATGAAGTTAATTGAAAAGAAGAAAACTACACCAGATTCTAGAATTTATAGTTTCATAAATGTCTTTATAACTTCTTTCTCCAATACCACAAAAACATTCTAAACATTGACACCCCCTTCCCAGTGTTTGCCATACAGAGAAAATGCCATACTTGAAAACAACACTGTGCAGAGGTTTATAATCCTATAAACTCTTTGCTATGCTGCTCTTGCTTTGTTTGCGTTTGAATTTTTACAATTGCAGAATTCAGACGTATTTTTCTGTATAAAGTTCCCAAAATTCCCTTTCTAGCCTTATTTTTAAGAGGAGGCTTAAAAGGTAACATTGGTAAATGTGTTAGCTATCTTGGACATCCTGAAATGGGACAAAGAAAGGGAACTAAACATTTAAAAATAAATAATGGGTACTAGGCTCAGGCTGTCCTTGGATTGATGACTCCTGAGATAGGATTCCGGTTTCGCTATCTACATTGTACTGAAAGACTGACAATACTTTCTCGGCAGGGAAATGAACACATTTTGTTAAGAAGCAGTGTGCCATCACATCTCCAGGAGGCCAGGAGGTATGGGACAAAAGGTCTAACAGAAGAGTCTACTTTAGTCATCTTGATTGTCCAAGTGCTGAAAGAGGCCCTCTCCTGTAAGGGTGCATCTACAATGTCGAATTAATGCAGTTCAACGGCACTTTGGACCTCACCAAAAAGGCGAGGTGAAGTGTCCCAAGAAAAGAGGGAGCAGCAGAGCTTGCAGCTCCCTCTCCACAACGCTACCCCCATCAAAGTCAACTTCCTGATAGGATGGTAACCTGTAGCTGAATTTTACTTCATACAGCAAGTTGGGAAATCATGTGACTGAATGCTTTTCCTTAGTTTTTCAGTTAAATGGGGGAGGGGCATTGATATAAATGGTCCCCGGTGGTGCAGCAGGTTAAACTACTGAGCTGCTGAACTTGCTGACTGAAAGGTTAGTGGTTCATATCCGGAGAGCGTGGTGAGCTCCTGCTGTTAGAACCAGCTTCTGCTAACCTAGCAGTGCAAATGTGAGTAGATCAATAGGTACCTCTCCGGCGGGAAGGTAAATGATTCTCCATGCAGTCATGCTGGCCACATGACCTTGGAAGTGTCTACGGACAACACCGGCTCTTCGGCTAAGAAATGGAGATGAGCACTAACCTCCAGAGTCGGACACGACTGGACTTAATGTCAGGGGGAAACCTTTATCTTTACCTTATTATTGCAGGCAATTTCCTTCATACAGAAGCTAACGCCTGATGGGTTTGGAATTAGAGGAAGCAGCTCCAAGAAAACAGCCAGTCTGACTTCCTGGGATATTTGGAAGGCCCACTAAGCAGAGTCCCTCTTACTTTACCTTCCTAAAAGCATGGCCTCTACATTCATGCACGCTTATTCTTTCCTGGTATTTGGGAGACCAGCAGCCAAAAGCGGATTAAGGACTGTCAACATAAGTGTCTACCCAGTAGGGTACTGAGGTAATTTTAGACTCTAAATATAATGGCCTTATGGGGCTCTTCAGATGAAGGCAGGAATCATGCCAACTTGCATATGTTGTTTGATTGCAACGCGAGCCAGCACAACCATTGGTGAGAATGCTGGGAGTTACTGTCTAACATCTGGAGGGATGCATGATTCTCATACTTCCTCTAGATCAGGGGTGGGCAACTATTTTTTCCAAGGGGCCACACGAGAGCCAAAAAATATTGTGGAGGGCCGCACCTAAAGGCGGAACTACATGCTAATCTACATTATTTATTTATTTATTCACTTACTATATTTACTATATATTACACATCATTAATATTAACATATTAATATATCAAGAAATATTCATATATTAGTATTAATATCATAATTATTATATTATAGTATATATATAAGCATAATATATTGAAATTATAATATATCATATAACATTATATTATTTATTATATTATTTTATTGTTATAAAATTATTATACAATAATAATAAAAACCACTAAAATAAAATAATGCTTCCTTATAGTCCCCTTCTCTGGAGATTTTTATGCAGAGGCCAGGCAGGGGAGGCAAGCCAGGGGCCCTTAGGCGGGCCAGATAGAATCAGCCAAAGGGCCGCATCCGGCCCCCGGGCCGCAGTTTGCCCGCCCCTGCTCTAGATAGTACTCAGAGCTTGGAAAAATTACACTTTTTGATTCCATCTTCTAGAATCCCCCCCCCCCCCCAAACAGCATGGATTGGCCAAATTTGCAGGGAAAAAATGTCTAGAAACTATAATCTTTTTTTATAATAAAACTTTTCCAAACTCATATTGCTTTTACTTTGATGTAGCCATATGAAAAAAGCAATGCTGCAATATCTAGGATAGTTTAGTGGGAGAAGCCATTTCAGAAGGTGACGTTTCCAGGAGGAAGATCTCCCCCATTCATTCAATCTAGCAAGCTATTTTGAAAGGCAATGAGGTAGCTAGCTTTTTGAGTACACAAATACATCTGACTGTCTCTTCATTGGATACCCAACACCCAAAATATTCTTCTTGTACATTTCCACTAGGTCAGGTCACCCAGTTAGCACAGGTCAAACTTAGAGGTATGCTTATTTCAGGATGGTAGAAAAGACAATGGGCCCTTTCAGATCACAGAATTTCAGGATGATAACTCCTATTGATCGTGCAATGACTGCATCCAATAGAACAGGCATGGGCAAACTTTGGTCTTTCAGGTGTTTTGGACTTCAACTCCCACAATTCCTAACAGCCTCAGGCCCTTTCCTTTAAGCGGCTGAGGGGGGAAAGGAAAGGGCCTTAGGCTGTTAGGAATTGTGGGAGTTGAAGTCCAAAACACCTGAAAGACCAAAGTTTCCCCATGCCTGCTATAGAATCTGGGGATTTTTAGTTTAGAGAGAGGCATTTAGAATTCTTTGCTCAACAAATTACAAACTATAGGATTCAAAGTATGCAACTATGGCAGTTAAAAGCACTATCATTGTGAGATAATTGTGTCAAGTTAAAGGCCCCTGGATTTGCAAGGACGGGCAAAGCAATACATTATTGGAAGTGAAGGTGAGGTATGCAAGGTTTTGTGGGTGGCAAAAAGGAGTGAGCCCTTATATCATGGAAAGTCAGGGTAAAATTAAAAAATATATTTGTTAAAAGTAAATCAAAGTACTGAGAGCATCCTATGTTTCCATATAAGATTTCAGTTAAACTTAGTGGGATCTGGTTCTAAGAAAATTGAGTTACTTTCCTCCCTCCCTTGCTCTTTTCCATCCACCCCAAATTCCTTGAATTCTTCATTACATTAACAAATGAGCCCTTACATTACGATGTTATGCTATGTGGTTACTTAGAAGTAAACAGCTACAGAGCTCCAGGCTGCAATCCTGGTCAGTTTCTCATGCGAATTTAAGAATACATCTGAGCTGCATTTCTTTTTCCTAGGGAAGATTCTGAACTCTTAAAGGCACAAAGGAGGAGGAAGTGTCAACTGTTCAGAATTTGGCATTTTGGCAAGGAATATTGTGTTCTATGCGATGACCTAGTGCTGTTATTGAAGTTGTTACTACAAAGTAATGGTGTTTACTAGTTCCTTGGTTTCTGGCACAAGAAAAGTAAGGCAGAATGCCTACATTGCCTACAAAACTTGGTAAACATGCTTAACGGAAAAAATAAAGTGTAAAGCACACATTGGGACTTATTCTGAGTTGACCTTCTAAGAAGTTGTTTTGTAATTCTTACCAAAAGTAATCTGTATGGATGACTGTTTGCCCACTCGACAATGTTAGGAGCATGTAACCTGCCCAGCACTGAAAGTAGTTTGATAAGCATTCCCTCTCCTTATGTAATATTAATGTCAAGTACATTTGTTGAGAAGTAAAAACTCAGCGTTTCAGGCCATGGTTTGTTTCAACCCCCCTCTTATGCCAGCTCCATTGGCTGCCAGTCTGATACCGAACACAATTCAAAGTGCTGGCTTTAGCCTACAAAGCCCTAAATGGTTCTGGCCCAGCTTACCTGTCCAAATGTATCTCCCGCTATGAACCGTCTCAGAGATTAAGATCATCCGCAGAGGCTCTGTTTACGGTCCCGACTACTTCACAAGTGTGATTGATGGGAACAAGAGACAGGGCCTTCTCAGTGGTGGCCCCTCGGTTATGGAACTCCCTCCCCAGTGACATTAGATCAGCCCCTTCTCTCTTAGCCTTCAGAAGAAAGGGGAAAAACTTGGCTGTGGGATCAGGCCTCCAGAGAATACTGCACTGCAATTAACAGATTTGGAATATACGGAATGACTATGGAAAGGCTTGGACTACAAATATGGATGGCGTGATTTTAATATGGAATGGAATGGCAAGAATTGGACATTGTGCCACATACAACCACAACATTCCTGTATGTGCAACTTTCCTGGCTGTTGCGCTATGGCAAATCATTTGTCCCAGATGCATAGCAATGGGTAGGCAATATGGGATTTTTGTTTGTCTGTTTGCTTCCTTTAGTTTCTGCTAAGCTTGAACCATGCAGTTCAGTACAAACCTTACATGTTTTCAGTCAGAAGCTGGCCCGTAGCTAGGATTTTGATTCAGGGTGGGGGTGAGTTTGATTGGGGGGCTGAGGCTGGGTTAGAGAGAGTCTACCCTAGCAAACCTTTTGTATCGTTATCCTAATACCCCCATGCATATGGGATATATTGAGCATGGTGATCAGATCATATGAATAAACATAACAGTTTAAATAATGTATCAGTAAGGCCTTCTCACGGACCAACCTGAGAATTTCGGGGGGGGGGAGAAGCCCCCCCCCCCGCTACATGCCTGGTCAGAAGGAAACCCAACTGAGTCTACTCCCATCAATATGTATAGGAATATTACCACAACAAAATTTTGGATCCTTCTTCTTTGCTTGGGCATCTGAATAGAGTGCCTTTCACTAAAATTTATGCGAAAATAAATGTATCTGTTCTTAACTTGCCACAAAACAATGTTGTTTGTTGTAACAGAGTCAAAACAGATTTATTTTTTTTATAAAAAAACCTGAGATGGGACTTCTTTTAAACTGTATGGGCTCTTTCTGAAGCTGCTGAAGGACCCCAGCCATCTTTATGCAGCCTTGGAGGAACCCTTCTTATTGATGACATAAGATCAATAAGGGCTAATGTTTACCTTAATGTTGTTGACACACTTTTATACATCATTTCATGACATTAATTCAGTTTTACTAGCAAACTGGAGGTTAAAACAACTCTTTTTAATACATAAGGACACACATAAATTATAGTAAGAAAATTTATGGGAACACAACATCTTAGGAAAGCCTTTTACCTACTGTTCATTTGAGAATTTTCACGGCAATGGAGAAAGTAACCATGGGATGTGGAGGAAAAACAGAATATCTAGGATGAAATTGTCCCCGCATGAAAGCTTTCATTTGGGTGGGGGGCAGTATGGTGTCTGTGGAGAACACTGGTAGGGTTTGGGCTACATGTTCATGGTCCTCACGATGATCTGCAATGTCAGTGGAGGGAGAGACATGGGTGTCTCCTGCTCAGTGGGAACTATAGCTTTTTGTGGAAGTGGGAGTCTGTGTGTAAGTGGACACCTCTGCCACATACACACGTGTATTTATTTGGTAATTATTTATTATTATATTTATTGTATATTTATTTATTCATTTATGTATGTATATACTGTATATATATATATATATAATTATATATATATATATATATATAATTAGATGTATTTATTATATTAGCCATCCCCTGCCATGCATTGCTGTGGCCCAATCTGTGTATATGTGTTTTGTTTGTGAATATATGTGTATATATTTGTGTATATGTGTATATATGTGGTTTAGTGCATGCATTGTAATGTGTGTGTGTGTGTGTGTGTGTGTGCATATATATATAATTTTTTTAAGTCTCCTCCACTGTGTTTTTCAGTGATGGTCACTGGTTGGCCTGGTAGGTGTATTTGGTGTCAATTGTCCAGCGGTTTTTGAGGTATGTTAATCCCACAAACGAACATTACATTTTTATTTGTATAGATTACTAGCCGTCCCCTGCGTATGTGTTGCTGTGGCTCAGTCTGTGTATATGTGTTGTGTGTGTGAATATATATGTATGCATATATTTATGTATATGTGTATATATGTGTGTATATATGTAGTTTTGCACATGTGTTGTAATGTTGGGGTTTTTTTGCATTTAAAGTCTCTTCCGTTGTGTTTTTCAGTGTTTTTATGAGTGGTGGTCACTCCTTGGCCTGATAGGTGCATTGTGTCCAAATTTGGTGTCAATTTGTCCAGTGGTTTTTGAGGTATGTTAATCCCACAAACGAACATTACCTTTTGATTTATATAGATCAGGGCTGTCCAACTTCTACCAGACCTGTGGCCGGAATTCCGGTTACTGATGACCTGGGGGGCCGAAGGGTCTGCCTCCGCCCCTGGCTCCGCCCCCTCCCCGGCTCCGCCCTCTCCCCCGCCTTGGAGGTGTCTGTGGAGGACACCGGGGCTTTGACTTGGAGATACAGATGAACACCAAAATCCCAGTCTCAAGTACCAGTCCCTGCTTTGAACTGGATTATATTGCAGTGTGGACTCAGGGCCCTTCACACAGCCATATAACCCAGAATATCCAGGCAGAAAACCCCACAAAACAATAAATACCTTTCTCTAATGCCTTTTAATGCTTATATAAATAATTCTGGCCCAAAGCCCCCTCACCCAGCCTCATTGGACCTTACTGCTAATTCCATGCAGGCCTTTTCCATTTTTTTTACTCCTTTCTGTTTTACACCGGTATACTTTCACAGGCCAGGGCGGATATGTGGCAGCCACTTTCACAGGCCAGGGCGGATATGTGGCAACCACTTTCACAGGCCACAGCGACCAGCGCGGGTGATGGACCTGCACCAAACTTGGTACACATAACCCCCCCACATGACCCACGTATTATGGGATTTGTAGTACTTTCCAAGACTTTGGTTCCCACAGACCACTGAGGCCACCAAAAAGGACCAATACAGACCACACTCAGCACACACAGCCCCCATGACCCACTCTACGTCCTGGTGCAGTTCGGAGGAGGGTGGACCATGGATGATGGGACTTGAAGTGCCTCTACTCACTTCCCAAGTCCGCTGCAACCCTCATCCAATCACTGATCGAGACCAAACTTGCCATACATAACCCCCATGACTGCCTTCACGTCCTGGTGAGGTTTGGGGGATGACTGACAATGGATGATGGGATTTGTAGTACTTTTACACCCCTCTGTCCCCACAGACCACTGTGGCCCCCAACAAACACCGAGAAAGTCCACACTTGGCACACAGAGCCCCAGTGACCCACTCTACATCCTACTGAAGTTTGGAGGGGGACAGAACATGGATGATGGGACTTGCAGTACCTTCCCTCACTTCCCAATCCTGCTACAAACCTAATCCAATGACTGATCAACACCAAATCTGGCACACAGAGCCCTCATGACCCACTCTACAGCCTGGTGCAGTTTACTGTGAGACGGACCACGGATGATGGGACTTGAAGTACCTTCACTCACTTCCGAAAAACAATGCATCCCTCATCCATTCACCAATACAGACCAAACTTAGCACACAGAGCCCCCATGACCCAATCTACATCCTACTACACTTGGGGGGGGGGGGTGCACACAGAGATGATGGGACTTGCACTACCTTCAGTAATTTCATGATACCACTGCAACTCCCAATAATGATGGATCAAGACTAAACTTGGCACACAGAGCCCCCATGACCCACTCTACATCCTGCTGCACTTCTCAAATAACCCGGGCAGGGCCGGGTCCCCAAGCTAGTAATAATAATAATTACAATGGGTTCCTAGAATAGGAGACCTCCAAGGGTCATCCAGTCCAATCTCCTTCTGCTATAAGGAGAAAACACAATCAAAGCATTCCTCACAGATGGCCATTCAGCCTCTGATGATGATGATAATAATAATAATAATAATTACAATGGGTTCCTAGAATAGGACGAGACCTCCAAGGGCCATCCAGTCCTACCTCCTTCTGCCATAAGGGGAAAATACAATCAAAGCATTCCTCAGCCATGTTGAATCAAACCTAAACTCTCATGAGAGCAACAGAAAGTACTGAACCTTGAGTTTGGGAGTTGTAGTTCTCCTCCATCCAGAGAGCACTGTGGACTCAAATAATGATGGATCAGGACCAAACTTGGCAGGAATCCTCAGAAGAGGAGGAAGCCGGAAAGGGAATGGATGAGCACCCCCCACGTGCTCCGAACTCGGCCCCGCCCCTTTTTTGCTCTGGCCACGCCCCCTCTCACTTGGTGCACTCTCTCTCTCTCCTTCACTCTTTTGTTCAGGTGGTGGAAGGGGGAAGGAATGAAAGGGGGAAAGAGAGAGAGAAGGAGGGAGGGAGAGAGGGGGGAGGGAAGTAGTAGGAGGAGGAAGGGAGCCTGTTCCTCCTCCCTGCCCTGCCCCACCCCGCCCCTCACTACCCCCCCCACCACGAAAAAAAATATTCAAAAAATATTCAAAAAAATATTTTAATTTTTTTTAAAAAAATCTTAAAAAGCAGATATCTTGCAGGAGGGTAGGGGGCCGTGGGGAAGGGGCTGGGGGCCGTATACAGTCCGCGGGCCGCCAGTTGGACAGCCCTGATATAGATTATTATCTTGTCGACAGACTTTCCGGATAACCCTCGTCCATTGCCAAGCCTTTTGTCATTTCTTGTTACATTGGCATGATACACCTCGTACGTGGTGTCCAGAAAAGTTTGGCAAACTTTGGTCTACTACCCCAGTGTTTCCCAACCAGTGTGTCGGGGCACACTAGTGTGCCATGAGCGATCATCAGGTGTGCCGTGGGAAATTGGAACCTCCAATACCCTTTCTTCCCCCTCCTGCCAATCACTTTTTCTTCTCCACTCGGGCTCCCTTTTTCCCAGCCTCGCTTTGCTTGCTTTGCCTTGCTTTGCTCACACTGCCACCTCACTTTGCTCAGGAGGAAAGGGGGGAAGGAGGAAGATGTGACATGTGCGGGCGCTAATGCGCAAACTTGCCCCATGTCTTCCTCCCCCCCCCCTGAACACGCTCATGCTGCCCCCTTGGATCAAAATGGCGGCAGAAGTGGCAGTGTGAGCAAAGCGAGCAGAGCCAGGCTAGGAAGAAGGGAGCCTGAGTGGAGAAGAAAAAGTGTTCGGCAGGAGGGGGAAGAAAGGGCGCGAAGGGGAAGGGGGAGGAAGAGATCTCTGTTGAAAGCTGGCATGGGCAAACATGGACCTTCCAGGTGTTTTGGACTCCAACTCCCACCATTCCTAGCAGCCTCAGGCCATCCCCCCCCCCCCCAGCCACTTAAGCAGGAAAGGGCCTTGGGCTGTTAGGAATGGTGGGAGTTGAAGTCCAAAGCACCCAGAGGGCCGAAGTTTTCCCATGTCTGTTTTAGGGACCTTAAAGTGGTAAGCCTCCTTCCAACATTGTGATTCTGGATAGAAAACAAACAACAACATAACATTGTTTGAGTCCACAGTGCTTTCTGGGTGTAGGTGAACTACAACTTCCAAACTCAAGGTCAATTCCCAAGCAGACCCTTTCAGTACTTTCTGTTGCTAATGAGAGTTCGAAATGCCAAGTTTGGTTCAATTCCATTGTTGCAAGAGTTCAGGATGCTCTTTCATTGTGTGTTAACTATAAATCTCAGAAACTTTAACTCCCAAATGTCAAAGTCTATTTTCCCCAAACTCCATCTGTGTTCACATTTGGGCATATTGAATATTCATGCCAAGTTTGGTCCTGATCCAACATTGTTTCAGTCCACAGTGCTCTCTGGATATAGGTGAACTACAACTCCAAAACCCAAGGTCAATGCCCACTAAACTCTTATAGTATTTTCTCTTGGTTATGGGAGTTCTGTGTGGGAAGTTTGTGTCTTTCTGCCATTCCTGCCAGGATATCTATGTTGTGTTCATCGAAACAGGCCCAGGTTTCACACTGAGTGTATAAATACATTTAAAAATGTATTAACTATATGTATTACTGTGTTAGAGTGTCATTTTGTGTCATTTTGGTTGGTGGTGTGCCCCAGGATTTTGCAAATGTAAAAAATGTGCCGCGGCTCAAAAAAGGTTGAAAAACACTGGTGTAGAAGAAGGACTCCCACAATTGGGGTTTTATAAGAGGGGGGCCTGCCTCTCTCTCTCTCCCTCTCTCTCTCTCAAGAGGGTCCCAGGCGGCGTGTGGGGATTGGGGGGGGCAGGGGAGCGTGGCGAGCGGAGAGGAGTCTTGGCGACCTTGCCGCGCGCCTCCTGCCGGGCTTTGGGCCTCTTCCACAAGGTTATGCTCTCTGTGTGTTTCTCTGCGGCCAGCTGCCTGCTTTTGATCCCGGGGGAAACCTGAAAACTCTCGCATTCCTGGCATAGCAGCGCCGGCCGCCGCCTCTCGGGCAGCCCTGCCTCCCTGGCTCTCGCTGCAGCTGGAAAAGGCAGGCAGGCAGGGAGGGGAGGGGCAGGGGGAGGGACTGCACTGAAAGTCGCCTTCCTTCCAGCAGGGGGAAAAAGGAGGAGGAGGAGGGAGAAGGCAGTCAAGCTGGTCACATTCGCACACACAGAGAAAGAGAGAGGCAGGCTCGCATTCACCAAGGCGCATTCACTGCTCAAGGAGCGCACGCACACCGCTCTCCGGCCGGGCTTTACTTCTCACGCCCAAACCAGAGGAAAGGCACCGAGTTTGGGCTTTTTGGAGGGCCGGGACTACGCGTGGAGAAGGCAAGGGGGTTCCGCTAGCATGCTCCGGTGAGTATTCCCCTCTGGAATGGTTCAGAGCGCAGCCACGCGCCTGCCTTCCTTCCTTCGTTCACGCCTCCCCCAAATGTGCCTGTCTGCTCACGGCAGCCTTTGCGGTTCTTGGAAGGCTCACTCAACCCAAGAAACGCGGTGCCTTCTTTCAAAGCGAATCGTATCTATAGCAATGCTCGAAGGCTTTCATGGCCGGAATCGCAGGATTGTTGTGAGTTTCCCGAGCTGACTGGCCATGTTCCAGAAGCACGCTCTCCTGACGTTTCGCCTGCATCGATGGCAGGCATCCTCAGAGGTTGTGGGACCTCGCAGGCTCTGAAGGATGCCTGCCATCGATGCAGGCGAAACGTCAGGAGAGCATGCTTCTGGAACATGGCCAGACAGCCCAGGAAACTCAATAGTAGTTGTTCATAAGCTGAGTAAATCCATGTCTTCTTGAAGCCTTGGTGTGATGCGCTCTTCAGCAGCCCAGATGATTCTTTGGAGGCTAAATAAATATATATATGTTGAAGTCAAAATGTCTCTCAACTTTAACAGTTCATACTAGCTGTGATTCTTTGAAGGCGAAGGCAAAAGATATCTATTGAAGTCGGAATGTTATGCAGCCTTTAAGATCCCAGAGTGGGGACTCTTTGGGGGCAAAAAGCCGGATCCACACGGAGTGTATGATACGGATCGACGCAGACCACATTATTTATGTATATCCCACTTTACCTCTCAAAGCCGCTCACAATCAAAAATATTGCAACTTAAAATGTATAAATATACAATAATAACACAGTATATCATTTCATATTATTATTAGATTATCAGTAGTGCTGTATTTAATATATTAATATTATTTTATTAAAATATTCTTAATTATTATTACTATATATTACTCTATTATAAGTATTATATTGTATTGCATTAAAATATTATTCTTAATATATGTATATATATTTATATTACAGTATTATTACTATATATTACTATATTGTATTGCGAGTATTATATTGTATCGCATTGCAATATTATAGCTACACATAACTATATTGTATTATTAGTATATTGTATCACATTTGAATACTATTACTATATATTACTATGTTGTATTGCGAGTATTATATTGTATCGCATTGCAATATTATTACTACATATAACTATATTGTATTATTAGTATATTGTATCACATTGCAATATTATTACTATATATTACTATGCTGTATTACTAGTATTATATTGTATTGCATTACAATACTATTATATGTATATTTAATATATTATATTATTAGCATATAACAATATTAGTATTATATATATATTATTACATTGTACTATACCACTATACTGCAATATTATTAGTAATATTAGGAACAATGTGTTGTTTGGCAGTGCAGCTCCATGCCTGAAGTTGAAATGTTCTGCGCCCTTTGAGAAGCATTAGTAGCCTTTGGTAATTCTTGGAAGGCTAAGTCAATCTATGGTGGAGTGGGATTGTTGCACTCTTGGTTTCTTCAGTCCCTTTGACTGGCTCTTGTTCTTGCCCGCTTTCTTGGCCTGGGTTGGTCTTGAGAAAGTTGGGCGAGCAAGGAAGGCCTCAATGTAGAGCTGGAGAGAGCAAGGGTTGCTTTGAAGTCCTTCCTGTGCCATTCTTTGCTTAATCCAATGCGCTTGTTGCAAATGACATTGGCTGTCTGTTTGGAGGTGTTGGTTGTTGAGTTGGGGGGTTCAGTTGTTAGGATGCACCCATCTATACATTTTGCAAGGAGGCTTTGTGGTTATCTGGAGATATGTCTAGTTTTGGCTTTTGTCTCTTCCCGGCTGCTGCTGCTTCTCATAGCTGCGCGAGCCCTGGCTTCTCACTTCGCAGGAATGTTAATTGCAATCCAAACCCGGATGATGTCAGCGCAGAGCTATGTGGAAAACAAAGAGCGGCAGCCACGAGCGAGAAGCAGGCAGGCAGGCAGGCAGCAGGCGGCAAGGCAGAGGGACCAGGCGGAGGGTTCTCCTGCTCTGTTGCCTTGGACATAGAAGGACTGCATTGAGAAAGTCGGCGGGAAAGAGGAAGAGGGATGCTTCCCTTGGGAGCCATTGGAACGAAGGGTGCATCTGCACCAGCCATGGGCAAACTTTGACCCAGTGAAGTTCAATAGGGACAAATGAAAGATACAGAATGGGGAATGCCTGGCTGGACAGCAGTCTATGTGAAAAAGATCTTGGAGTCTTCATGGACAACAAGTTAAAACGTGATACTAAACAAGCCAATGTGATTTTGGCCTGTATAAATTGGAGCATAAATCATGCCACCCCTCCATTCTGCCTTGGTCAGACCACTCCTGGAATTACACTGTGTCCAGTTCTGGGCACCACACTTCAAGGGAGATGTTGGCAAGCTGGAATGTGTCCAGAAGAGGGTGGGTCTGGAGAACAAGCCCTATGAGGAGCGGCTTAAAGAGCTGGGCATGTTTAGCCTGCACAAGAAAAGGCTGAGAGGAGACATGATGAGGGCCATGTAGAAATATGTGATAAGGAGGAGGGAGCAAGCTTGTTTTCTGCTGCCCTGACTAGGATGCAGAACAGTGGCTTCAAACTACAGGAAAGGAGATTCCACTTAAACATAAGGAAGAAATTCCGAACTGTGGGAGCTGTTCAGCAGTGGAACTCTCTGCCCCTGAGTGTGGTGGAGGCTCCTTCTTTGGAGGCTTTTAAACAGAGGCTGGATGGGCATCTGTCAGGTGGTGCTTTGAATGCGATTTTCCTGCTTCTTGGCAGGGGGTTGGACTGGATGGCCCAAGGCTGGGGGGGAGGGAGGCTTGAGTCTATTAGGAATTGTGAGAGTTGAACTCCAAAACACATGGAAGACCGAAGTTTGCCCATGCCTGAGCAACACACCTGGATTCATAACACTTGAGACAAGTATTTCCCATGGCACAAAGCTGTGAGGTTTTAGGGAGATGGGAGTTTGCTTAGGTCTTTAGCCTTCTCTGGAACAGGAGTGCTGGGGCCTTCTCAAACTTCAACTCCCAGGATTCCATAATACTGAGACATGGTGTCAGACTGCATTCATTTGACAGCATTAGTGCACTTGAAAGGGCAGATTCTTCAGCAAATATGCACACGCCACAATAGTGAAATATGGCAGTTAGGATGCATCTGCACTCCCTGGGCTCAGTGCTATGGAATCTTAGGAGCTGTGGAGTCATTAGCACACTTCTGTGAAGAAGGCTGAAGACCTTGAATAACTGCCATAGTTCCCAAGAATTGAGACAAGGCAGCTCATATGATGTCAAACTGCATTCATGGAGGCATTGAATGTTTGCCGTCGTATGTAGGAATCCACCCTGACTCCCTCTTGGGGAGATAAGGCAGAATAAATTAAATTATTATTATTGTTCTATCATATAGATCAGTGGATCCCAATCTTTGGTCCTCAGCTCCCACAATTCCTAACAGCTGGTAAGCTGGCTGGGATTTCTGGGAGTTGAAGTCAAGAACCCCTGGAGGATCAAATATTGAGAACCACTGGTAGATGTACCCTGAGATAAAGCGCAGTTCTAAGAAAGTACACCAGCTTTGCTGTTATTGAGACTAAGGGTGCATTTACACCAGGCATGGTGTAGGAATTGTGGGAGTTGAAGTTAGGGATTGTGGGAGTTGAAGTCCAAAACACCTGGAGGACCTAAGTTTGCCCATGCCAAATCTACACTGTAGAATTAATGCTGTTTGACTCCACTTTAACTGCCATGGCTGAATGCTGAGGAATCCAGTGAGCTGTGGTTTTACAAGGTCTTTAGCCTTCTCTGCCCAAGAGTGCTGATGCTTTACCAAACTGCAACTCCCTGGATTTCATAGCAATTGAGCCTTACCAGTCAAAGTGGAGTCAAACTTCATCAATGTAATTAATTGCACCCTAAGGCAATGGTTTTGTCCTTTGCCAGGAGGAACCCCCATTAGCCGCAGTGGGATTTGTTGCCTGGGCAGGCAAACATGAAGAGGGTCACCAAGGCACAGTCTTTTGCTGGAGTCCTTTCCAAAAAGATTTTAGTTTCTTCCTCTCTTTCCACAAGATCATGTTGCTATTCAAGTAAGCGAGTGTTAAGATTGTCCTGTCAAAATGAAGATGGCCATAGTGAATATTATTTTGACAAATCAACAAGGCTGTCCTCCATTTTTCCTTTATCCCTGCCACATTTCTTGGAGATCTAAGGGTGGAACATACCAGAAGTGAAATGTAAACCTTGACTTTTGTGCAGTTCAAAGTGCTGTGGAAATAACAAGATAACAAGGTTGTCTTAAAATTACTAAGAAATCCACTCCTTTTCTGAGAGAAAAGTAGCATACAAACACAATGAATAAATAAGGTATAAAGCTCAATTTCTTTCTTTCCTCGTTTCTATCCAGGAGTTACACTGGGTATAGGGCTTCTAACCTAAAAACAGTACAACGGTTTGATTTTGTTGTGGTATTAAGAGGGTGGGAGGATCAATAAAAGGACTCTTGCAGAATTAATCAATCTCTTGTTTATCTCAAAAGCATGCTTTTCCTGAGTGTAGCAGAGAATCCCTCCTTTGGAGCCCATTTTATGCTTTATGTGTATGCATGGGCCCTTCCACACAGCCATATAATCCAGAATATAGGGTAGAAAATCCCACAATATCTGTTTTGAACTGGGTTATCTAAGTCCAGACTGCCGTATATTCCAATTCAGATAATGTGGGATTCTACTCATCTGCATGGAAAGGGCCCCTCTCCCCTACAAGTATATCAGCATCTTTTGTGTATAATACGCCAAATATTATAAAATGTGTTGTTCTGGAGCATGCGCAGAGCACCCTCCTTGGCTGTAGCCAGCCTTCAAATGTCTAGGATCAGAAGGCAAGGCTTCAAGGACAGAGGGAGGGCATCCTTGATTTCCAGCTGTAGATCTTATCTTTGTTAGAAATTGGCTACCAGTTGCTTTGCAGCCCCTACACTGCCTTTCTTTGTGAGTGCTCTCATTTCAAGGAAATGAATGTTTAGTCAGAAATCACTCCAGAGACCATTTTTGTGCCCAGTTTCCCATTCTTGGGTTAAATTAAGTATTCCTTTGTCCTAGAGGAGAGACTTTTAAAATAAACTATTTTCTTGTGAAAGATTAGGGCACCCCTGTGAATGAAGGTGGAGACAGGAATGCTGTTTTGCAGCCAACCTGTAGTAGATGGCTATGTGGGCCGGGGTAGGGGGAGGAGGATAGGAGAATCCCAAATTTCAGAGAACCTTTCCCTTCCAAAAAGCCTTGTAATAATTTGGTAGTCTTGAGCTAGAACTTGTTGTATATTTACTGTATAATATTTACTCAATGTGAGAGCTTGGATAACAATTCCCAGAATCCTTAGCCAGCATGGCCCTGGGTCATTCTGCCAGGGGATTCTGGGGGCTGATATACAAAAAAGTTGCTGTTCAAAGCTAGTTTATTTTAGGGGGCTGTTTATGCACTTTCATAAATGTTAAAAGCTTACTCATAGTATCTACAAAATTGCCTCATTGGGCAAAGGGTGGGGTTAAGATTGGGGAACCTTCACCTTTGGTTCAGTTTCAGATAGATCTTCTAGACTGGTGTGCATCAGGTCAGTTGTATGTTTTCATTCATGTCTTTCACTGGAGGAAGAGCCTAATTTTAGAGCTGTATGTTCTAAAATTGGTCCAGTAAGGCCAGTGTTCAGGGCTACTGGGTTTTATAGTCTTAACAATATCTGGATAGCCATATTTCCCAATTCTGTCATAAAGAAGGATCCTGCTATTGGAAGAAAGCCATTGGAACCATATATGTTTGTTTATTCTGCCAAACCTCAAGCTCCCTTGAGAAGTTTGTACTAGGTATTAATGAGCAATTTGGACCAAAACCAGAAAGCCAGCAAATAACTTCCTTCCTTCCATCCTTCCTTTTAAATTTTTTTGCATGTATCCTTTACTTGTCCTCCACCGTGAAAGTGACTCTACACCATTACTTCATTATATTCCCACAGTGACTGTACTAGATAGGCTGTATTGGCTCTATGAAGGTGTGAATTTTAAAAAAACGCACCTGGATTTTAGTCCCTCAAGTCATTTTGTCTCTTTAAAAACAGGCCACATTGGGAAACTTTTTCAACACTCTCTCTAGTCACTGAACTATGATGCCTGTTGACCCTTGTTCTCTTTCTTTTCAGAATCATTTGGCAAGACATTGGTTGCTAGATTCCAGAGGAAAACTTTTCTTATTCTTTTCTCTCATATTTGGTGCAATTGGGACATACTGGTGGACAAACACAAGTTGAGAATGAGGACAGCAGAGGACTCCTCTGGGACTGTCCTTCACCGCTTGATCCAGGAGCAACTGAGGTATGGCAACCTCACTGAGAATCGTACCCTCCTGGCAATCCAGCAGCAGGCCCTGCGTGGAGGTGGTGGTGGAGGAGGAAGTGGTGGTAGCCCACGGTCCTCCCTGGAGAGTCTCACCCAGGAGGAGAGCCAGATAGTCCAGCAGTCCACACGGCAGGAGCCGCAGGGCCAGGAGCACCATGGCGACCACTTCTACCTGGAGAATAACATGTACCACCTCTACCAGCCTCAGCATAAAGGAGAGGAGCTCCCCACCTACGAAGAGGCCAAAGTTCATTCCCAGTATTATGCATCACAACGAGGAGGTCAGCAGGCTGGAGCAGCCTCATCTGGGGCTCAGGCTGAAGGGGGGCCACGCCGAGCCTGTGTTTCTGATGCTGGTGGCAAACACCAGGATGAGTCGCTGAAAGAGCTGAAACATGGACATGTGCGATCGCTGAGTGAGAGGCTCCTGCAGATGTCGCTTGAGAGGAATGGAGCCAAAGCTCAGAACCACATGAGTTCCTCTCACAGTTACCCTCAGCTGTCAAGGCAGCCCCAGCTCTCTGTCTCCAGGGGGAAACCCACAGAGGCTCCCGTGTTATATGGCCAACCTCCAGAATATCCCTATCTAATCCCTTCCCAGGAAGCATCAGGTGGTTACCTCCCAGACCCTAGGCACCACTACAGAGAAGATCAAGGATTTCAACATCCTGAAATAAGGTAACCTTGCCCTTATATGCCAGCTGTCACTATTCTGCCCCCTTCAGGTGTTTTGTGATCAGCCCTCCCTCATTATTCCCAGATTGCCTGGATGGGGACAGTGGGGTTGTAGTCACCCAACCTGGTAGGTGTAGACTGGGGACTGTTAGTATATACCTTCTTTGCTCTTACACTTCCTCGTGGGTTTTAGTGTGGTTGAAAAGTGAGGTTCTTCCAAAAAGTTGAATCCATTTCAAGTTGCCAAGTCATCTGGAAACACATTCTTGGCTGGGGTTACCAGGCCTTCTAGGATCACAAGCTTGATCCAGCCACTGAATACTTGTTGGCTTCATATGATTGTCCGTTCCATCTGTTTGGATGGAAATTGCTTTCTTTTTTTTCCTAGTGAAGGAGAATAATTGCATTACATAACCAATCTAGATGGAGACACATTGACTCAGAATATTGGGTTCTGATTTAGTTTGAAAGACAGGAGCTAGTTTAGAGTTTGCCTGTCTTTTTCCAGATTTTTCCAGATTTACTTTTTCTCGTGGCAACAGCTTCCCCTCTCCCATGAGTTGATTTGTAGGTATGGATCACTTTCTTTTGAGAAGGGGTTATAGTTTTGAGTAATAGAAGGAAAAAGAGACTGTTCTTTGTTTAAGGGGGAAGGTATGTTTAAATTACACAGACATGTTTAAAGGAAACAATCGAACAATCCAGATCTTGGGCAAGTAAGTTTTTAGGATGACATCTTCTGCAGGCAAGGAGATTGGGCTTCTTGTCCTTGCTTGGAAAAGTGATGTCCCTGAGAGGAGAAGGAGGGAACATCTGTTTTGTGATCAGCAGAAGCTCTAGGTGGTTGCATAGTAAACGTGCTGGATTTCATTTCTTCTTCTTTGAGGGAAGTTAAGTGCTTTAGGAGATAACCCCAAAGTAACCAGAGTAAGCCTGCAAAATATGAATGAGGACTTAGCTTGGCATCCTGTCTCTTTTGCATATCATTGGCTTCCTGAGATTATGAGTGTTGCTGCCAACAATGGCCAAGTATGCAGATGGCTAATCTTGGATAAAGTATGGCATTTTTGAAGCCATTGTACAAACGGCTTTCCTATTTGCATAGGAGTAACATAGTTTTACAGAGCTCTTCAGAGCGCATTTATAATGAGTTTTGCAATTGCCCGCCAGGGTTTGCGACTTACTGGCAAGCAGTAGCTTTTGAGAGAGCTGAAGGGAACTGAATCCTAGTTTTCTCACAGTGAGGCAAAGTGTCGTGAATGCTGACAGGAAGAGATAATGTTGGAGACAGGAAATAGACTCTTTCCTGGGGAAACAAAAGGAGGGGGTGGTGGCAACTATATGTTGAATGGTCAGTGCATTTATTCTTGTATGTTCCAACATCACAAGAATGCCAGAACGAGTCTCCACCAGGCAAGTTTCAGTCGGATGAGGCCATGTCTTCTCAGGAAGCACCTTCCCATTAAGGCACCATGTTGAATTCCAAGAATTCCAAGAATTTCAAAGCACTCTTGCAGTTGAAGGCTATGTAGCCAGTTAGCAACTGTATTGATTATAAATTTTCCAGAGTGAAAACAAGACTTCTGAATGTTAGAGACATTTCTGTATTTACTGCATGTTTATTTCAGTGTCCCAAACCAAATTTTGACTACAGTCAGCCATCCACATTCACTGGAGTTAGGAGCACAGGACCTCTGTAAAAGTTTTTTTTCATGTCAGGAGCGACTTGAGAAACTGCAAGTTGCTTCTGGTTTGAGATAATTGGCCATCTGCAAGAACGTTGCCCAGGGGCACCCAGATGTTTTGATGTTTTACCATCCTTGTGAGAGGCCTTCTCTCATGTCGCTACATGGGGAGCTGGAGCTGACAGAGGGAGCTCATCCACACTCTCCCTGGATTTGAACCTCTGACCTGTTCGTCTTCGGTCCTACTGACACAAGGGTTTAACCCACTGTGCCACCAGGGGCTCCTCTCTGTAAAAGTGAACAAATATGAATAAAGAAATTGCTCTGTCGGAATTTCTGGGTCCTCCAGCATGTCTCTATGACCAGTTTCTACTGAAAACCAACTATAAAATCTCTTTGGAGGACCCAGAGATTCCTAACAAGATGTTATGTTTAGAAATCTAGGTCCTCCAACAGGATTGGAGAAAGTTGACCACAGAGTTACACTGGAGAGTCTGGAAATTCCTAGAAAGAATATTTTTGATCAAATTCACAACAGTTAAACTGAAATGTAGAGGGATGGCTACTTTGAAACATTTATATTTATATTTATATCCCATGTGAAATTGGTATGTTTTGTTTTTCTTGACTACTTTGTTCATTCGAATGTGCCACCTTATGCTGTTCACCTTGGCGTAACACCAGTGGAACCACAGTGAGACAATATTAAATCTACTGTCTAGCTGTGGTACTTGACACTAAGTTCAGCAAGAAATCAAGTGAATACATTTAGTATTATCAGCAACTTCAGTATTTCCCTCCAGATAAATATACAAAAAGAAAGTACTTTGGAATAGCATATTCTCCTGTATGAATTTTGCAATGCAAATTTATTTGTGACTGAAGGTTGGTCTAAACATCAAAAACTCTAAATGGGGCTGCGTTTTATGTTTTGGTTAACTGTCTCTTTCAACAACATTCTGTGCCCATCTGTGTTTTCCACAGTTGCAAAGTGCTGAGTGATAATGTTTGCTTTTTAAACATAGGGAATTCGGTAGGAGTAACTGCATCGACATAACTTCTTGTACAATATATTTTGGGTTGGATTGGAAAAGGCACTTGTCCTTACTCAAGCTCTGATCTTGACCGTTCTGATTGGCCTTCACTTTTGTTGGGAGTAAAGCTCAACCAAAGAGTGGTTTTTGAGAGTAGATTTGATGGCACAAACTGGTGCTATAAAGTTAGTGCGTTATGAAACAAATCTCATATATTGTGATTTATTCAGTTATGTTTTGTGAGTATCAGAATGGTGAGTTTTGATAGCAGATTCTATGGCAGGACTTGTGTAATACTAAGAAGTTAAAGTTACTTCTTTGTGCTCTAAATGGCTTGAAGCAAAGTCAGTAGCGGCATGGGGAGTGGGGAGAGAGTTGCCTTCATTGGATAATCCCTTCCTTGAAGAAACAGAAATTCAAGATATAAAATCCTTATGGCTCAGTGACTTGCATTGTTCATTTGACTGCACCATGTATGTGAGCTAAAGCTCCCTGTTTGTGCAGGACTAGAGCGGTGTAGGGGGGCAATAAATAACATTCCCAGTTGCAAAATGCTTCTCTTTAATTCCCTGCCATCTTCTTTCTTTAGGGTAATGCAGACCCAGATGTCCCAAGCTTTCTTGCCACAACAAGCTGCCATGTGCCACAGCCCTCTGGCATCACTCTCTTCAGCAGGCATGGAGGCCCTTATGTCAGCCCAGGCGGCTTCTGCCAGTAACCACTTGTCCCAGATGGAAGCTGTACTGATGGAAAATGAGAGGATGCTGAGAGAAAATGACAATCTTCAGAGGGAAAATGAGTTGCTGCGGCGGGAGCTGGAAAGCTATAGTGAAAAAGCCAGCCGAATCCAAAAGGTAAAGGAGAAATCATAGCTCTACCTTTATCAGCAACTCAAACTCCCCAGAGAGCATGAAATAGATTCAGATCCAGATGTAGGTTGAGTGGCCATACAGTCATCCCCATGCCCATCAGTTGTTCATCATGACACTGGAGTTTAAATCAATTTGTTGTAAGAAGCTAGTACTTCCTCTGAACTGGTATAGGTTAAAATGTGGTTATGGAGATTCAAGCCCTATATTATCTAATTAGACATTGGAAGCGCAAAAGTGAGTTGTCAACCTTCTGTGTCAAACTGACATTCCTTGCATACTTTGTTAGAAGAACCAAGTATGTAAAGAATACAACAGGGCTGTCCAACTTCTACCGGGTCCAGGGCCGGAATAGAGGTCACTGATGACCTCGGGGCCGCTCGGCCCCGCCCCCCAGGCCCCACCCTCAGGCCCCACCCACTCCTAAAGCTGTCATTCTCCCTCCTCCTCCTCCTACTCTTTCCCGGGCGCCACAGCCACGGCGCCCGGGAAAAAGGAGGAAGAGGAGGAGGAGGGAGATTTCTCCCTCCTCCTCCTCCTACTCTTTCCCGAGCACCGTGGCTGTCCCGAGCGCCACGGCGCCCGGGAAAGGCACGGCGCCCGGGAAAGAGGAGGAGGGAGAGCAGAAGACGGCGCCAAGGGCAGCGCGTCCCAGGCCTGGCGTGACGCGGTGCCCTTGGCGCCGCCTACTCCTTTCGGCGCCCCCCCGCCCTTCCTAGGGCGGGAGCCGCCGAGGCAGGGCAGAAGGCGGCACCAAGGACAGCGTCACAGGCCTGGCGTGACGCGCTGCTCTTGGCGCCGCCTACTCCTCTTTTCGGCGTGGAGAGAGGGACGGAGGGCGGTGCAGGGAGGAGGAGCTAGCTCTCTTCCTCCTCCCTGCCCCGCCTCCCCTCCCCGGCCACCATTTTTAAAAAAATTAGAATTTTTTTAAAATTTAAAAATGGCGGCTGGGGGCATAGCTGGGGCCGTGCCCAACAGGCTGGGGGGGCCGGATCCGGCCCCAGGGCCGCCAGTTGGACAGCCCTGGAATACAACTATCCCTAAACTGATATTTGAGCCATCTTTAAAATTAAAATTGTTTCTTTTGACCCTTTCCTAGTTTTTCTCTTTGGTTTGGCATTAGTGCATCGCTATGAACTGGAATAAATGTTGCAGCAGTGACAGAGAGCCAAAGAGGCTTTTTTTAATCACAGGGTGTTCCTGGCTGTTCACCTATCACCAATTTAGTGGGCAAGTGTTTTTATGAAGTAAGAAGGGCTTCCCCCATTACTTCGTTGGGAAAATAGTTTTTTGCTACAGTTGTTATGGTGAGGAAGCTCTTTCTATGTCAAAAGTTGGAAATTAGAAGTGGAATTATACCAGGAGTACTTTTTCCCACCTAAACCTAAACCCCAGTGGCACAGCGGGTTAAACCGCTGTGCTGCTGAACTTGCTGACTGAAACATTGGCTGTTTAAATCTGGGGAGCGGGGTGAGCTCTCACTGTTGAGCACCACCCCCCAGAGTTGGATACAACTAGACTTAATGTCAAGGGAAAATCTTTACCTTTACCTTAAACCAATATTATAGACTATGCTAGTTTTCCTTGACTGGTAGTGGGTCACCAATAATCCAAGCTGAGGTTTTTCCCTATAACTACCATCTGATCCTTTAAATTAGAAATAAACTTAGAGAACTATGGAACTATTTTGATTAATTAATTCAACAGCTTCTTTGGACAGGGTTTTATGTCAATAGTATCCCGATTGTTCTTCCCTTGAGGTCACTGGTTAAAATTTTAATGAAGATAATTTGATCTGTGTAGTAACTAATAGGTGCGGGGCAGTGATTTCCAAACCTTGGTACGTACTCCAAATGTTTTGGATGTTAGTGCTCAGAATTCATGACTGTTGGGGCTACTGGGAACTGGATTGTGAAACAACCTGGTAGCCCAAAGTTTGGGAACCACAGGTGTCAAAGCGTACAGGTGTGCTACAGAAAGTTTGTGAATGAATGGTATCTAAGTGATGACAGTTAGGACCAGAGTATGGAAGTGTTACTTTTTTGGACTACAACACAATTACCCGAAATTGCTAGCTAAGACTGGTTAAGAACAGCTGTTTCTAGGAAACAAAAGGACAATTTTCTTGAAATGTTCCTCTTGTCTGTTTATTTTCAGAAGCAGCTGTCATGAAAATAGATCTTTAATTTCTTTTCTTTCTTAACATTATCTCCCTACCAATTAAACAGCTGTGGAATGCAAGGACATATTATCCAACAGGTTTTAAGCTGAAGCAGTTGTTGAGCGGAGATTAAAAGGGTCTATTCACCACCTCTAGTAACAGTTGTGCCTTCTTTCTCTTTATCAGGCCCCCAGTCTTTTGGGGTCTGCACCCAGCAGGTCACAAAACCTTTTGTGCTGAGATGCACAAGGAAAGGCCTGTTGCAGCCTGGCTTTAAGCAGAGCCAAAACTGCTCCTCTCTGAACCAGCTGTGCTATTTGTGGAGCGTAGAAAGCACATGCCAGGTCTACAGAGTTGGGGATGAGAAGTGGATATGCCAAGCCTACAAAGCAGAATAAAAATGGCCGTGTAATTGGATGGCAGAATCCTGCAAACTAGGATGGGGGACAGAAAAGAAGGAAAGGGTACAGAATGCATGCATTGTGATATTTCCTAATAGTGTGAATGAATTAAGTTTACTTTATTAAATGCTTCATTTTTCAAACTTCAAATTAATGATTTTATGGGTTTTCTGTTGCAATATGCTGTTTAGATATAGTTAGCATTGCCAGTTTCCGTGTACAGCTACAATCACCTTCATTCTTTAGTAGTTTTAGCAGTACATTTTCCTGCATATTGTTACAATTAGAGTGCATGCCATGTTGAACTTAGGCTGAGGTTTGCATTCTCAGCATTATATCGGATGTTTCAGCAGAAAATCAGGAGTACGCTTTTAGAACTGGGAAATAGAATTACACATTGGTTTGCATAGATCATTGTTTCTCTACCTTGGACCTCCCCCCCCCCGAGGGGGGGGTCACGATGGGATGTCAGAGGGGTCGCCAAAGACTATCAGAAAACACAATATTTTTTGTTGGTCATGGGGGTTCTGTGTGGAAAGTTTGGCCCAATTCTATTGTTGGTGGGGTTTAGAATGCTCTTTGATTGTAGGTGAACTATAAATCCCAGCAACAACTCCCAAACGACAAAGTCTGTTTTCCACCAATGTTCACATTTAGGCATATTGAGTATTTGTGCCAAGCTTGGTCCTGATCCATCATTGTTTGAGTCCATAGTGGTCTCTGGATGTAGGTGAACTACAACTCAAAACTCAAGGTCAATGCTCACCAAACCCTTCCAATATTTTCTGTTGGTCATGGGAGTTCTGTGTGCCAAGTTTGGTTCAATTCCATTGCTGGTGGAGTTCACAATGCTCTTTGATTGTAGGTGAACTATAAATCCCAGCAACTACAACTCCCAAAAGACAAAATCAACCCCCCCCCCCCCCCAATATCCCACCAGTATTCAAATTTGGGTGTCTGGGATATTTGTGCCAAATTTGGTCCAGTGAATGAAAATACATCCTGCATATCAGATATTTACATGATGATTCATAACAGTAGCAAAAATAGTAAGTAGCAACAAAAATAATGTTATGGTTGGAAGTCACCACAACATGAGGAACTGTATTAAGGGGTTGTGGCATTAGAAAGATTGAGAACCACTGGCATAGATGGTCTTGGAGTCAGAGTCCAGCAAAATTGATATCGCCTTCACTATGAAAGTTACTTGACTAGTTTCACAATTTTACTTTTGAATAACTGTGGAAGTGTTTGTGAACTATCTTAACATTTTGGGAACATAATTTACTGGACGGCACCTGTTAGTATTTCTTATCCCGTACAGTCAATGGCCCTGTTTGCAGGGGAGGGTTTTGTCAACTGTAGTTGAAAAACTAGCTTTTCCAAATGAATCTGTCGGAAAGCAAATGCATATATCGATATAGGCAGAAAACAATATAAGTCCACACACACATGCTTAATTGTGTCCCACACCATTTAAATAGATTTGAAATTGACCTGGAGAAGTCATACACAATAGTCTTGGAATTTTGCGAGGCGTTCTTCCATTTTCCCTGCACTTGGTATGTTTTCATTGCAATTTAAGTAATATCCCTAGCTTGCAACATCTTCTGTTAGTGCAGCTCATACCAATCTGTTTTATGAGCCAAAGTAAACACCAGCATTTAAAAATGTTCTTAGACACTGCGATGTCAATATTAAGAAATACTTGCTAATCTTCAATATTCCTACTCTGTTTCCAAAATATTTGTTAATATTTCTTCATACAAGCAATATTTTAACCGAGAATCCTTTTTTTTTCTTAGCTGGAGACAGAGATTCAACGAATTTCAGAGGATTATGAAAACCTAATGAAAGCATCTTCTAAGCGAGAGACATTGGAGAAAACTATGAGGAACAAGAAGGATGGAGAGTTGAGGCGGCTGCAGGACTTCAACCGGGATCTGAAAGGTCAGACTTTGCCTTTGGAGGAGATAAAGCAAAGTATAAAAAATAATAATAATAATATAGTAATTATAAAAGTAGAGGAGATAGTAATTGTAAATAAGTTATATTCTGGATTAGGACTTCCAGTGCTTTTGAAATAACCCACTGCTACTAATTTGGACCTATGGATTCTGTAACTACTGGATGTCATGGCAAACTCTTTAATTCAGTGGTAAACAGAAATTGGGGGAACCTGCACACAGAAGGTGGTGAATAGAGAGTAGTGGTATGCATGTTCATAGTTCTTCAAAACAGGAGTTGGGATCTTTTTCTCTGGACGTTTTGGATCACAACACCCCTAATCCATTCACATTGCAGGAAGGGGGTGCTTAATAGGATTGTGAACCAAACCATATGGAACACTAGAGGTTTCCCATTCCCTCTGCATAGTGTGGATGAGAAAATAATTTGAACTAAGCCCAAGAGGACCCTGACACATCTAATATAGAAGAAATTAATAAAACTAAAATATGAGAGTGGAGTGTTTGAAGGTTTCAAACCCAGAGAAAACGTTAAACCTAGAAGAGATAGAGATGTCTTTTCTAGCAACCAGGTGCCCCATATTGCTCCATACTACCAATGCCAATCTAAGCAGCTCTTGGCAATTCCCATCATTCCTTACCCTTGACTAGGGTTATGGAAATTGCAGTCCCAACAACCTTTGGAATGCTGCATTTTGTCCACCACTGTTCGTGTGATACTGAGCCTCCGTTTGCCCTTGCCCCAATCTATAGCATTAGCAGGTGGTGGAAAATGCCCATGTTCTTCTGGTAATTATTACAATGTTATCTGAATAATGTTGTAATCTGATTTTCCTTTAAATCCACCACAGAGCGTTTGGAGTCTGCAAATAAGCAGTTGGCCAGTCGGGCACAGGAACACCAAGATGGTCACCAAGGGACGATGGCAAAGCTCGTTGCCCAGCGTAAGTTCCTCTTGAAAGGTTTCTGACATGTTAACTGCAGTGCTAGCCTACTTGGGCTGCTCTTTGTACTGGTTCCTCTTTCTAAAACTTCTGCTGCAAGAGAATTGGAAGGGAAAGAAGTTTAAAGTCCCTTTAAGATTGAGGAGGAGGCGGATCCTCCCTTGGAAGCTTTTTGCCATTCCCCAGAGAGCGCTAAGCTGTTCTTGGCACTTAAACTAGAGCCATTAATCACCAGAGCCATCAGTGTGACCTGGATTCTTTGCATTCCAGTGGCTGTTCCAGCACGCAGGCTATACTCCCTCCGTTTAAAGTCCTAGGCCTAAGTTCGTTCTCTCTCTCTCTCTCTCTCTCTCTCTCTCTCTCTCTCTGTTCTGGATTTTTGAAAAAAAGCAGAAACTCTTACCAGGAATTGTCTTGAGGGAAATGTGGAAGCAGAGGGGGGCAGGAAGGAGCTTGCTCTTAATTTTTCAATATCCAATGCAAGAATCCACCTTTATTATTATTTCATTGAGACACAGTTCTGCTGCTTCCTGCTGAAATACCTTTCTTCCTGACCTTGCAAATACAGCTGTGTGTAACCAGATGATCCTATGCAAGAGTGTTTCGAAATCAGCTGCACTGCCTTCAACGTGGCTTCCATGCTAGGCATCCTGTTTATAGTTCCAATCCCAGTTTAATACTAAGTGTTTTGACCCCTCATAGCTACCTTGCTGGCTGTTGCAGAGAGGTCTTTAGTCATTTCACTATCTTTTTAAAGAAGTTGCATTCAGATAAATCAGTCCTGCCTGTTTAGTTTGAATAAAATTGTCTTTTTTGTGCCATATGTTATGATGGGGAAGCTACTATTTCTTCGAGTCTAAGATATGGGAAATGAAACATACTTGCTCATAGTCTCTTTAGGGATCTTTGTTTCAATGGTTGTAAATTACCATGAAACCCAAACTGGGGAAAAAGTAAAATATAAATATGATGGTAGTAATCATAACTAGCACTCTTAGTTGTTCACAACTATGGTTGGGGATTATATGGGAGTTGGTAGTCCAGCAACATCTAGAAAGCCAAAGGTTCCCCTCTCCTGGTTTACAATATTATATTAAGTTTGCACACATATTCCTTGCTCATTGTGCCTATATATACTTGATGTCCTTCCATGGTCACATAATAGAAAACAGCTGTTTAAGAGTGGCCAAATTAGGGCGCTAGTAGCCAAGGTTATTTAATAACATCAAAGTACCCTTGGCATAGATGTCAAATTTTCTGTTAGAGTTCTGTGTCTTGCAGTTTTCTGGGTCCAATGCAAGCAGTCAGTCATTGCTGAGAATGCAACAACATTCATTTGTCTTTGAATAAATCCTTGAATAGATACTGTAATGAAAATTCAGTCTGTAGATTCTGTAAAGAATGTTTCTGACTGCAGTGTTGTTTCTACATTAAGAAAATAATGGGTAGCTATATTTTTTAAATTAACAACTTCTTTGTATGTTGTTTCCAGACTATGAGTACCAACAAGAAAGAGAGAAGCTACAGCGCGAAATTACACAACTGCATAGTGCCAGCGAAGACCAACGTCGGCGGGCTGAACTGCTGGAGCAGGCATTGAGTAGTGCCCATGCACGGGCTGCCAAAACAGAGGACGAGCTCAGGAAGAAGCGGGCATATGTGGAGAAAGTGGAAAGGTTGCAGCAGGCGCTAGCACAGCTCCAGGCAGCCTGTGAAAAGAGGGAGCAGCTGGAAATGCGTCTTCGCACTCGCCTTGAGCAGGAGCTGAAGATGCTGAGGGCTCAACAGGTGAGGGAAGGCCAAGATGCTGAAAGAATAAGGCACACAAAGTAGCAGCCTTGCAAATTTCAGGAGTTATAAATCTGGGTTAGCTATTTTCTGATTATTTATTTCTACATATCTTCTCCATGGTAGCTGTTTTGTTTTGCATTAGCTTGAAGGGGAAGGGTCCACAGCCAGGGTGGACAACTTCTAAAAGTTGGATGCGGTGTGTCATTTTCAATTTTCTTCACACCTCAGAAAACCATGTTCTAAAAATTATATTTGTGAGAAATGTGATTTCTCTCCAGATGCCTTTTGTTTTATCTGTCCAATCAAGATTGTCCATAATTAATGCAGGGTTGTTAGTTAACTACCTGGCCTACCAGATTCAAAATGTTCTGATCCAAGACCGTTAGCAGCTAACTTTTGAGACTAGCATGAGTAAGCATGATATTTTGATATGCATGTAACTCTCACTGCACTCTTTATGAAGGCCTGCTACCCCAAGTGTCAAAAGCACTTGTAATTGACTTATTTATTTGGAAACACAGGGGCGAATACAATATGCTTTGTCAGTAAATATTCATTTAGAGCTTTGGTTCTCAACCTGTGGGTCCCCAGATGTTTTGGCCTTCAACTCTCAGAAATCCTAACAGCTGGCTGGGGTTTCTGGGAGTTGTAGCCCAAAACACCTGGAGACCCACAGGTTGAGAACCACTGAATTAGAGAAACTGAGTGTTTTAAAGAAGTAAATGGCTGCAATTTTTAGAACTGCCAGATGTGTAGTCATTTGATACACTGAGATGGGCCAGCATCCATGGCTCCTACGATAGTGGGGCAGGCTGAAGCCCCCCATCTTGGATAACAGATGCATGTGTTGGATAACAACCAAAAGAAAATCCTGTTGCAAAGTTTGTGCTTCATAAGTGCAAACCCAAAGTGCCAAAATTTCTACAAGTAGTTGAATTCATTCTCTGCCATCAGTACTGGAGATCAATGTTACATGTTGTTTTTCTTTGCCAACTTAGAGACAGATGGGAGTGCCTGGCGGAGGATCTGCTGAACTGAATGCCCACATGCTCTCTGAACAGCTGCGAGAAAAGGAGGAGAAGATCTTAGCCCTGGAGGCTGACATGACCAAGTGGGAGCAGAAGTACCTTGAAGAGTGCACCATGAGACAGTTTGCTATGGATGCTGCTGCCACAGCTGCTGCGCAGCGAGACACCACCATCATCAACCACTCCCCACGCCAGTCCCCCAACAGCAGCTTTGATGAGGACCTTTTGCTGGCAAACCACAAGCACCAGGAGATGGAGAATAGGTTGGTCTACTAGAGGAAACATTGAATGGCAGTCTTGGCCAGATCCCAACATAATAAGAGGACTGGTCCCTTCCATATTCTCACATGGTCTCTTCTTCTTTATTTCCCAGGCTAAAAGAACTTCATGCACAAATACTTGAGAAGGATGCTGTTATCAAAGTTTTGAAACAACGCTCTCGTAAAGACCCCAGCAAGGCTAACCAGAGTTCTCTGAGGCCTGCCAAATCTGTGCCATCCATCTTTGGGGCCTTCGGTTCCCATTGGTCAGGTTCCTCTTCCAGTGAAACCAGCTCTCAAAGCAATCCAGGTAAGAGGAGGATTTAGGTCAGTGGTTTTCAACCTGTGGGTCCCCAGATGTTTTGGACTCCAACTCCCAGAAACCCTAACAGCTGGTAAACTGGCTCGGAATTCTGGGAGTTGTAGGCCAAAACACCTGGGGACTCACAGGTTGAGAACCACTGCTTTAGGTGATACTGAGGGATGAGAGAGATTCTGTAGTTATAATACACCTAGGATTCTTTGTGTCCTTTCCAAGAAATATTTGATTGTGGCCATACTTTGTATGATATTCTTTTTACCATTTAAACCTTAGTTCTTAAGAAGGGATTTGATTTCTTTTGGCTGTCATGTTTCCATTATTGTGTGGTTTCCCAAATCAAGAACATAAAGTGGTTGGAGACATACTGTATATTGTTGATTGTGACAAAGAGCCCATTTAAGTTTATTATTTACTGTGGTTTGTAATAAACTATGAAAAGTATGGTTTGCAAGAGTTAAACAATTCAAATATCTTGTTCCTCAACCTCAAAATCATAGTTGAGAAGTTTGTAATGTGACACATAAATGGAGCTTCTTAGACCATTGGTCAAGATGTTAAGCCATGAGTGGAATTATTTTCTCTATGTGATTGCCATTCCTTGGTCATTGACTGAGCCCTGGAATCCTCAGTCCAGCAATGGAATGTTCTTGCTCTTATCTAAATATCTCTCAGTGCTGATTTGGGTAGTAAAATGTTGTCACCAGTGTTAACCTCTGATTGATGGAAATTCAGAAGAAAACAACAGCATGTAACTGCCACAAACCTCCATATTTTAACCAGGGACTTGTTCCTAGAAACTTGTTTAAATTTTGTAAGCCTATTTTAGCTTTCTTGAGTTTGTTCATCTAAAGAGGGCTCCATTTTATTGCTTCCAGCAGTACAAAAGGCTTCAGCAGAAACAAACACCTCGTCACCTTGTGTCACTTTCCATGCCAAATGTGGTAGCAAAGATGGGAGCACCCAGACTGAAGGTTTGCCTGAGAACACCCACTTTGACAAGACTGAGTCCCATCTTGAAACTAGCAGTGGTGCGGCAAATTCCCTAGGTAGGTACCAGCTGTTGGTCTCACCCTCAGGGTGCTTGCCTGACCTTCTCTTCTGGATTCTGCTAATAGCTGTACTCACAGTACACCCCGTGAACTGCCTTCCCCTGCCAGGGATGCCTGGGAAGGTTCACATAACTAAGAGGTGAATGTAAAACTGCTTGCTGCAGGCCAAATGCCAGGATTGAGATTCCTGCCATAGTGACTAATCATGAGTTTCATGCAATGCAGCACAGGCTTATCCTCGAGGAGCAGGTGGGGCTGAAGCGAAAGGAGACAAAGCACAGAGTAAGGAAGGGGACAGGGAGAGGCATACAGGCAGTTGCTTGTCCCACCACTGATTTCAGTGGGTCTACAACTCTAGTTGAAACTAACAGTTGGCTTTGGGCCAAGGACTGATTAAATAGTTGTCTGTAAGGAGCTTGAAACTCCCTAAATTCCGTATGCAGCCTTTCAGATATTCAATTCCACAATAAATAATAAGTACCCTACAAACAGCCCACTGCTCAGATATCCTAAGGAAGACGGGCAGATATTTTTTGTAGAAAGGGCAAAATATGTGTAGCTGCTGTTTGGATTTTACCCCCTTGGCTTTGATGTTATCCCATCCGGAGGTACAAACATTAGTCTGTGTTGGACTGAAACCCCATTATCCATCACCAATGACTATGGTAGTTATGTATTGTGGGAGCTCCAGTACAAGAACATTTGGAAAGCTGCATGTTCTGCATCTATTTTGAGAGGCTCTAACAATGCTCAAAACTGTAAACCCAGGAGGAATTTTGTGACTTTGAGTCTACAGAGAAGGCACAAAGCACGTACATGTTTTAGAATTTATTCTGGTGTCCAGATTAGATCTATTCCTACAACGTGTGGCCTGTGACTATTAGTCTATGTATGGAACATATTTCACTAGCATTTGGGAATGACTGTAGAGATCAAAGTTGGGGTACTCAATCAAGATTTGAGACCTATGCCATTCTCAGAGAATAAGTTGCATTTTCAGTGTTTGTCTCTGAGGCTGTTTATATTTTAGTTCATAACATGCAGGATAGTTTTCAGGTGCAAAGCATATTGGGTATCACTTGTGGTTAATGTTATTTTCCTGCCAAATATAGTTCTGATTTTTTTCTTGACATGGTGGCCAATTAAAAAGGGGTTGTTTTTGTTTTTTTAATCTTTGCAGAGACTTTGCCAGCTGCTAAAGCCTTGGATCTGTCAGACATGGTGGAGATTCTTATCTGAGGGACCGGGATTCCTCTGCACACTTCATGTGCCCAAACCTAGCCACACTTCTGTGCCTTAGCAGATTTCTGCCTTATCGGGACAGTGACTAATAAGAGAGCATAGACTGAGGAACCCTTCCAAAAACTGGAAAAGGCTGTGAAGCTTGGGACAGAAAGTCTAAGCAAGAGGCGCCGGAGGAGAAACATGGACATGGGATATGAAGCCTCAATTGCAGTAGGTCTCTTTTGGACAGTGGGTGCCCTCCATATTCCAGAGCAGGTTTCTTCCCCTTTCTGCAGTGGACGGCACAGCAGCTGGAGCACGGCGCATAGAGTGATGCTGGCATAAAGACTTAGCGGCTCCATCTGTTATTTGCTAATAGTTTCCTCAAGAGATGGGAAGGTAAACTGGGGGATTCAAGTGGGATTCTTGTGCTGCCAGGCTGTGGCCGTGACCCTGCAGAGGCCAACATACTGGGTTTAGGTCCTGGAAACAAACACCTATGCCTAATTTTACTGGACTTCTCCTGGCAGGTACCTGGACCTGAAATGTAAGCTATGTATGCAAAGGGGTGTTGTTTGATGCTTGGCCAGATGACAAAATCCCTGCACCATTTTCCTCTAATCTCACCTCCCAAGAAAGAGCCTGCTGCAGATCCTGGGGATTTCAGACAATCTCTTCCACTCTGGTACTGGGGAAGAGGGAAATCAAGGCGATGTTACCACATCTTATTTTTATTTTTGTAAATAATACTATCTCTGAATACAAGCCTAATAGTAATCAACATTTCAGCCACAGTCCTCTTGCTTTGCACTCTTCCTTTCTGATAACTTGCAGTAGATCTGCCCGTTTTCTCTATTTGTTCCTCAAAAACTATCCACTCACTCCCCCCTTTTTGTTTTCAGATTTCTTGAGTGTTTGCTTTTTTTCCTTTCCTTCATTTCATATCCTGTTTGTCCAGAGCTAAATATCCGCCTTCGGAGTCCTTCAAATTCCATTTCCTTTGAAGCAATTTCCCATGATGCTTCAGACTGGAATTTCCCTGCTCTGTGTTTGAACAGCAGCCGCAGAACAGCCCAGGCATTTCTGTTCCTGTGTATGTTGGCTGTTTTCAAGCTGCCTCTTCTGAACTGGATGCGTCCCCATGTGGTGTAGATCAGCACAGCTGTATTGGAACGAGTAGTCTTGTTTCCCCAGCTGGTGTAACACTGGGGTCATTCCAACAGCGGGGGGAAACTATCTGATCCAAGGCAGAATCGGGACTGGGCTTCTTCCTGACATGAAGTGTCATGATTTAAAGAGGGAATTGGAAACTATGCCGAGAGAGAGAGTGGGCGAAGTATGGTGTGGTATGTGTGTGGAGGTTTGCGTTGATGTGGTGTGCTTTTGAAGTGAGGGCATGTGGCCAAGAAGGGGAAGTCATTTCCCCCCTAAAGAAATAAAGGGCATTTGTGGGAATGATCTGACTGATGAATATGGATGTGCAAAACGACTTTAGGTATCAGATGTGTCTCTTCTTTTAAGGCAGACTACTACTAGATAAGGTATCGATTGCAGACATATCCCTCCCTTTCCTTGGAACCACTCCAATATCTGCAGTAGAAAGCCTTTTACACTCCTCTGCCTACTGACAGCTGGCTTCTGACAGTGGCCAACTTCAATTCTGAGTTTGTGGCAGACTCTAGCAACTCATGGTGCTTTCCATATTCTGCCTTCACACACTTTCAGTCCCCCTCCAGGATCCCCCCATCTGTGATGAACGGTGCATTTGCTGGACAACTGCATTAAAACAAGATGGGGAAAAAATCCCCCTCCATAAATAATGTAAAAAGGTGTTTGGTTATTGTGCATTGTTTACAAAGTGAAAACAAAGCAAAAAAAAGTTATGAGAAAGAAAGACACAGCTTAATATATTTCATATTAATATTTGGTATTCTTTTAAAAATATTTTTGTGCTGTGAACTTTTTTTCTGCCAAAGACAGTGAGGGGTGTTTTTTTCTTTTTTTGGTGCATTTTAAGTTATCTCCGATATTTAAATGTAAACCTGACTTTTATTATGCCGCCCTATACCGAGATTGCTGTAGCATTCCACTTGGTATCACAATATTTTAATTAAAAAAATTGTCTAAACCCTTGTTTTTTGTTCTTTTGTGTGTTATGCTGTTTTTGTGAGTGGGAGGTTCCAGAAAGGGATTAAATACACAAATATACAAGCAAATGAGAAAAAGCATCTGTACCTTTTTGCCCTCATTTGTACCTATAGGCATAGAAGACAATACTTATCCCTCTAATCTTCTATGCCCATTTACAGTTTACCTTATCACAATCTAGTTGTTTGCAGGGGTTCAATTTACTTTAGAGCAGCGTTTCTTAACCTGGAGGTCAGAACCCCTGGGCGGGGTCACGAGGGGTTGTCAGAGGAGCCGCCAAAGACCATCAGAAAACAGTATTTTCTCTTGATCTGGGAAATTTGGCTCAATTCTATCGTTGATGAGGTTCAGAATCCTCTTTGATTGTAGGTGAACTATAAATCCCAGCAACTACAACTCCCAAATGTCAAGGTCTGTTTTCCCCAAACTCCACCAGTGTTCACTTTTAAGCATATTGAATATTCGTGCCAAGCTTGGTCCAATCCATCATCATTTGAGTGCACAGGGTTCTCTGAATGTAAGTGAACTATACCTCCAAAACACATGGTCAATGCCCACCAAACTCTTCCAGTATTTTCTGTTACTCATGGGAGTTCTGTGTATCAAGTTTGGTTCAATTCCATCATGGGGGGAGTTCAGAATGCTCTTTGATTGTAGGTGAACTATAAATCCCAGCAACGACAACTTCCAAATGACAAAATCAACCCTCCGCCCAACCCACCAGTATTCAAATTTGGGAGTTTTGAGTATTTGTGCCAAATTTGTTCCAGTGAATGAAAATACATCCTGCATATCAGATATTTACATTATGATTAATAAAAGTAGCAAAAATACAGTTATATGAAGTAGCCATGAAAAGAACTGGATAGTTGAGGGTCACCACAACATGAGGATTAAAGGGTCGCAGCATTAGGAAGGTTGAGAACCACTGCTTTAGAGGTTACTTTTTGTGTGTGTCATCATCATATTCTCCAAGAGTGATTTGCCAAGACAAGTCCTATACATGCTGTAGTTGGAGAAAGTCCCAATGAAGTAGTACTTACCTTTGAACCGAGATGTATAGAATTGCACTCCAATTGTGATTGAGATCTTCATTGTGCTACAGAAACACTATAGTTATACAGTAGCATATACCAGTAGATAATGTCAATGGTTGCTCCAGTGTTTAGGGTAATGATTGCTATTCCTCGAAGCTCCTTGAAGAAAATACAGGTTTAAAGTGAAACAATCATTCTGGTTGTCATGACATCCAAATCTCAAAATACTGAAATTTTCCAGTTTAGGGATTCCTTGCCCTGCATACTCCTTACCCTTTTCTGTCTAATAGAAATCAAATTCAATGCATAGATTTGCATATTGGAGAGTTATGTTGGTGTTGTGTGTAGACACAGCACAGAATACTTGCACATGGTCCTGCAAGCAGTTGTTTTGGAAAAAAAATACAGGTCCAGTGTAAGCAACCAACATGTTTGAACAGGTGCCCAAGTATATTGACACCAATAAGAAACAGTTGTTCAAATCTTTCACAAGACCTTAGAGAAGGAATGGTCAGTGGTTGAATATTAGGGAGTTGCCTATGTTTCCTGTTTCCTGTTGGACCCTGAAAGGCTGCACATGCAAAATGAAATTTGCCATAGAACATGAATTTTAAAGATTTTAAGTACTAAGAACAGCCCTATACTTGCCCAATTTTCTCAATTTTAAGGGCTTCCTGGTTGAGTTAGAATGGGCTTTTTTACAATTGGGAAATAAACGAGAAACCAAAACCTTAAAAGAGGGATGCACACATAAAAAGACGTCCCAAGGGGGCTTTCGTGGGCCATATGCAGCTCAAAAGCTATACTCCGATCACCTCGCACTATGAGAAATTGGAAGCAATGGCTTCTTTATTACTTGCTCTTAGATGCAGCAGCTGCTGTGGGCTTGGGAGCTGGTGGAATTAGCAGCCTCTTGGTGGAACTGTTCCAAGGGCTCACTTGTTTAAATGCTAGTTTAAGATACTTATACAGTCTTTCTGCAGTAATAGTACACTTGAGGAAATGGAATGAGAATTTTTAAAGAATGAGCTCCAATGCAGAAAATGTGGATTAGGCGGTGATTTAGAATTTCCAATTTGAATCATCAGTGAGACTGTCCAATTGCACTGGTTGCATAATTTTTACCCACTGGGAGTTTTTGAGACAGCACTGAAAACCTATAGTATCCCAGTGTGCAATTTCCTGGTTACAAACCACCAAGCAGTTAAACATCCTGTACTCCCCCTGAAGGCGCAGGTTCGCAGTCTGGGAGTGATCCTGGACTCATAGCTGATCCTGGAACCCCAGGTCTCGGCTGTGGCCAAGGGAGCTTTTGCACAGCTTAGGCTTGTGCGCCAGCTGCGCCCATATCTTGGGAAGTCAGACTTGGCCATGGTAGTCCACGCTCTGGTTACATCCCGTATAGACTACTGCAATGTTCTCTACGTGGGGTTGCCTATGAAGACTGCCCGGAAGCTGCAATTAGTCCAATGCTCGGCAGCCAGATTACTAACGGGAGCGAGGTACAGGGAGCATGCAACCCCCCTGTTGCGCCAGCTCCACTGGCTGCCAGTTAGCTTCCGAGCACAATTCAAAGTGCTGGTGTTGACCTACAAAACCCTACACGCTACCGGCCCAGTTTACCTGTCCGAACGTATTCTCTCCTATGAACCATCAAGAGTGTTAAGATCGTCTGGAGAGGCCCTGCTCTCAGTTCCACCACCTTCGCAGGTGCGTCTGGTGGGGATGAGGGACGGCCTTTTCTGTGGTGCCCCCCCCCCAGCTGTGGCATTCCCTCCCAAATGAAATTAGATCTGCCCCCTCCCTCCTGACTTTTAGGAAGCTGGTGAAAACGTGGCTGTGCAATGAAGCCTTTGCAGAATGAAGGAGGAAAGCGCGAATCGACTAATGTCACTAACCACTAGATACGGACCGAATGAAACATAACATTTCTAAATTATGGTTTGAACAAGGTGGCAAGAAGGTTAAGTAGGTTCATGAGGGAAAAGTTTGTTACAAACAGCGATAATAGCTAAATGGACTTCTAAGTTCAGAAGCGATCCCCATCACTGGGAGTCCAGAGTGTTGCCTCACTGTCCTGCTTGTGAGTTTTCTGAAGGCATCTGCTTAGTCTCTGCGTGAAGTGCAATTACCTGCCAATATTTTACAGATGAAAACTGGGACGCATATGGCCTAGATGGCAAATATGTTTAGCAAGGAAGAACACACAAGCTAGAAGAGGCTTTGCTTGACTTTACCTGAATCTACAGGAAAGAGAATGATTGTTCCCCCTTCTCTCCTCTCCTCTCCCCATCTGGCTGAGTACATGGAGTGAGAACTATACTTGTACCTTGAACTCAGTTCGCACCAAGTGAAGTGAGTTGACAACTAAGTGGAGAAATGGGAACAAGACAGAAACTGGGCCATTGTAAAAGCAGCTGAAAAGTGAGATGGCAAAAGATTGAGAATGTCCCTCTGAAATTAGGGCAATGAGAGGTCTGTTTATTCTTAATTTAATCCAGTGGGTTCTGTGTTTTAAAATGGAAATAAGACTGGGGAATTGAGCATTTCAGAAAAGAAAGTGCAGTCTCTTACTTTGGAAAAAAAAGCTAATGAGTTATTGAGAGAAGCTGACACACAAAAGAGCAAGGAAGTTTGAGGAAATATTGGAAAGGACCATTTGGTCTTCAACCCTCTGAATTCCTCAGCCAGTGGTCATGCTGGCTGGCGGAGGCTTGGAATTATAGTCCAAAAAAGCAATTTTCCAGGTTTTGCGGGGTACTTTTTAGCTCTTAAAGCAGAAATTGACAACTGAAGTAGGAAATATTTCTAGATCTATCACATTTTTTGGGTTTCTCAATTTTCAGGAACCCACTCCATATATATTTCTGGGGAGTTCACAGATTAATTAAACATTAATGAAGTTCCCTTTGGACCAAAATGTGTTTTTGGTTTGGTTTGGTTTGGTTTTTAAATCGAAGCAATCTAGCATCTTAGTGGCTTCAGAAAACCTGATAAAACCATTAAACTGCAAATATGGGTCAGAAGGTAAGTGGCAAAGTCACTAGTAATTAGGAGTTTACACATTCTGTAATGCTCTAAATGTGTTGAAATTGGCTTTTCTTAACACCCATCTGTCTCAGGAACACCAAGTCTGTATGAGTAAGAATGCGGATCTCATTTATTTCATTTATCAATGCAATTCATGTTTTATATGAAGAGGATGACTGGGACTCAAGGGTGTTTTTTAGTACCAAATATTCCCAATGTGTTCTTATCACCTGCATTTTAGAAAATGTAGTGAGACATCTGTATTTTGGCGTTTTCCAAACAAAAAATTACAGTACTGGGAGGATGTAGATAGGACAATAAACCATCATTGCACACAGATTGTTGGGGTCATGCACCCCACTCCCACCTACTTGTCTTCTATTTTAATTAGATGGACATTTAATCTAAACCATTATACTGTTGAGTTATTTGAAATCAGACCTCCACAAATTGCTGTTATCTTCAGATGTACTGGGTAATTGCACCTACCATCCCTAGATGGCATAGATGGTGGAAGTTGCACTCCTATGTTTCTGAAGTTCACTGGATTGGGGAATAATGGTTAAAACTACAGTAATTGCATTTTTCTCAATTCAGATTAAACAAAGGTTAATGTAAGTGTCTGAACTGTACCTTGGGTGGATTCATTCAATGTATGAGGGTGCGCACATTAGTGGTTCTTACATTTTTCCCCCCTCCAGGTTTATTAAATCAACTCCCAGAAACCATAGTCAGAGATTCTGGGAGCTGAAGTCCAAAACCTAGAAGACCAAAGATTGAGAACCATTAACCATTACACTTATGCTAACAAGTTACTTCCAAGTTCTTGTGAATGAACTACAAGAGCAAGTTGTACATTCTGAAACTGGTTAGTTTGTATAAACAGTAATTCAGATAACTGGATTTCCTAATTCAGGTAAGCTACAAACTAGTTAGTTTAAAATGCATCATAAGGTAATACTGGTTGAAGAAAAGATGTTCCTGTATGTATTGCTGAAATAGTTTAGCCGCCAAGGTTTAGCATGATTTCCAAACCAGAGTAAAAGGGTCAAAGTGTCATGTACCGCATCCTCTGGATTTGCAGGTTTTACTTTTGAGGATTTCATTATTTCTAGATTTCATTAATATGGTCCCTCTAGAAATCTCCAGCAGAAGATGGCCACACATGGAAATTTCAAGAGAAGTGTTCCCTCAGGTTATGCACAGTTTTCTCAACGTTCATAGTGGTTCTGTGCCCCTAACCCAGGGGTGGGCAATTACCGGCCCTCCAGGTGTTTTGGACTTTAACTCCCAGAAATCCTAGCCAGTTTACCAGCTGTTAGGATTTCTGGGAGTTGAAGTCCAAAACACCCGGAGGGCCGGTAATTGCCCACCCCTGCCCTAACCCCTGTGAATGTGGAGGTCTGACTGTATCTTAGGCACATCTGTAGAAGATAACTGGAAAACACCCAGGTGAAAAAGAAAAGGGGCAATAAGGGGAATACAATTTTGATTACAAGAGTACATCACATATTATTCATGCATACCATAGCAAGCTGTCATTTACCTCTTTGTAACACAGGAACCATTTATAATATGTCTCAAAGATCTAAGGCAGTTTTTTTCTGAATCCTTTTCCTTGAGTTGTTCTGCAGGCTGTCACAATTCCATGGCTCTTGAAATGCATAGCTCCATCCATCTGAAATCTTTGTCCTTTCAGTCTCCCTCCATCTTCCTCCCCCCCCCCTCTTTCTTTCTTTCTTTCTTTCTTTCTTTCTTTTCCAATCTTTTTCCCAGCACAGGACCCAACTAAATGATAGATAAAGAGTGCTTTCAAGCACTCTTCCAAGACAACCCCATGGATTTGCATTGCAGCTCTCAGAATTCCTCTGGTGGAGGATTCTGGAAGTTGATTTCCAAAAAAGTAACTTTTCAAAATGCTAGGAAAAATGCAATATGAGAATGTGACGAAGAATTTAATCTAAACACTAGGATGTCACCAGCAGTTGCTGACATGTGTGACAGTTCTGGGATATGATGGCTGAGTGCCTAGCCCAGTGTAGTCAGTAGTTTTCAATACACTTTGGTCTCTTGCCGTAGTATCTTTAGATTCTAAGTAAATTAGGTGGTTTCTGTGCTCGTGTTTGTTTGTGTCATTTTTTGTGTGTGTGTTTGTGTTTTCCCAAGGATCCAGTTTCTGGTTGGGCTGACAAATGCATGCTCAAGAGCAAAGACAATACTGTTAACTCTCTGTGTTCACAGATTCTACCATCTACGGCTTGAAAATATTCCAATTTTCCCCGCAGGAAATAAGCCTTGATTTTGCTGTTTTATATAAGGAACACCATTTTACTACACCTTTGTATATCATGGGACTTAAGTGTCCACAGATTCTAATATCCATTTTGGGGAAGGGAGTCCTTGAATCAAACTACAGAGGAAACCAAGAGCCCACTGTATACCAATTGAGACAACTAGTTAAGTGCATGTGACAACGCTCTATGAAGGTGAACCAGATTCCACCAAGTTGGCAGAGATAGTACCCATTGTGCCCTCAACCACACATGCGCGTGCGCGCACACACACACACACACACACACACACTTTTAACTTTGCAGTTGCATTCCACTGCAGGGAAGGGTATCCTTCCAAAATGTCCTGCTATGGTCCATTAGCGTTTTCTGGTTTTGCCACAGCGGCGGCTTGTATCCTGTAGACACTGACCTTGGTGGTTAATCTGTAACTATTAACAATGCATTTAGTCCTGGTATGCGCTGTGATTAACCTGAAGAATTTGAGTCAGGAGCCAACAAGGTTATTACGGAGAGGCAAGCAATGCTTAAACAACCTTGTGGTGTTTTCCATCTCTGAAATAAACAGCACTTGGCAGGACAATGTTATTTGCTGTATTTTTAAAAGAAAAAAAAGATTAGCTATTTTGAAGGAATGGCAGAGTAATCAGGTGATACCTTGAATAAACATTAATTGATTAAACAGCAACAACAACAAAATGAAAGACCAAAAGATATACTCCCAAATATCTGACCAGTGTAAATACATGCTATCAGCCATGCAAAACATTCATAGACAGAATATTTCAGCCTAGAACAAAATGAGACTGAAATCTGATAGCAACAGAATCCAGATAGAAAGAAGTACAGCTGAGAGAGGGAAATGTTGTCTGAAGCTGAGCTCTCATTCATATATCTCTTTGGATGTTCACGGGCAAAGCATGGAAATGTTACACTTTTGGATTATGACTCTCAGGTGCACCAGCATGGTCAATGGAGTGTTATGGGAGCTCTAGTACAAAAAAATGATACTCTTACACACTTTGTTCAATTTATTTATTTATTTATTTATAACATTTGTACCCCGTCCTTATCAACCCCCGAGGGGGGGCTCAGGACGACTTACAACTGGCAACAATTCAATGCCCACACATACACAAACACAATACAACATGGCATTACACAGTAGATAAAAAACATTAGGTTAAAATCCATTTAAAATATGATTAACCATATGGCTATATCCTAGTCTGATTCAGCGACCAAAGGCCCAATCGAAAACCTGTCCACAAAAACATTGCAATTGCTGTCAAACCTGCTACCCGAATGTCTGGTCCCAAAATCAAGATTTGAGCTTCTTCCTAAAGGAAATGAGGGATGTAGCTGACCTAATTTCACTGGGGAGCATGTTCCCCAGGCAGGGGGCCACCACCTAGAAGGCCATGTCTCTCGTTCCCCGCCAAACGCATTTGCAAAGATGGCGGGATTGAGAGCAGAGCCTCCCTGGATGATCTCAGACTATGAGGCGGGATGTAGAGGGAGATACCTTCGGACAGGTAAGCTGGGCCAGGACCGTATAGGGCTTTATAGGCCACGACCAGCATTTTGAATTGTGCTCGGCAATGGACCGGCAGCCAGTGGAGCTGACATAACAGAAGGGTGGTATGCTCCCTGTATGCCGCTCCAGTGAGTAATCTGGTTGCCTCCCATTGGACTAGTTGGAGTTTCCTAACAGTCTTCAAAGGCAACCCCATGTAGAGTGTGTTGCAGTAATCTATTCAGGATGTAACAAGGGCATGGACCACAGTGGCCAGATCAGACTTCCCAAGGTACACTAGCTTTAACTGTGCAGCGATGAATCCAGGAAAACTCCCAAGCTGCAAACCTGAGTCTTCAGGGGGAATGTAACCCCATCCAACACAGGCTGTAACCCTATGCCCTGTTCGGCCTTAAAGGGAGGAAAGCTGGAGGAGATTGGGGTCCTTTCACACTATGTAGTTACAGCACTATTATTCCATGCATTGTATTCAAAGCAGTAATCATATTCACAGAGAAACCAAAACCAACAAATGTTTTTGAATGTTTACAATGATGTAAATTGGATAGAAGTAATCACAACTTATTTTTTATTATCCTTCTGGAGATTGGGATTTTCTACTGATTATGGTCCAACCAAAAAAATTTCAACCACGTTTTCTAAGGTGCAGTCCTCTAAACTTGGCTAACTTGTAGTTGGTGAAGGATGGAAGAAACAGTAGGCAAGCGTCCAGCAGTTTTCTCATAAGTGGACACTGGACAAATGTATCATGTGCTGGAACCTACAAATGTCTGTTGCTGTAGAACTGAGTAGATTAAAAGTTAGATTGTCCAATAAAAACCAGGCAAATGAAAATTATCTTATCTTCAATATCTCCAATCCCTTCAAACACAAAAGTATAGTTGATGCAACAAAAATGTATAATGGACTCTATGACAGCTTTTAATTAAAAAATGTCAATTTCAGCAGATGGTTGTGATATAATGCAGATAATGCTTCCTCATGCCTTATGATGTGGGTGTGCTCAGTGATCAACCTTTTTGGTTGGAAATATTGCAACATATATCACATTAGAAAAAATATTCTTTAATGTGGGATCTAAAGGGGAGTCGGTGCAATTGATGTTTGCATGTGCATACTCATTGCAAAAAATATACTCCAAGATTAGAAACATTCGGTATCATTCCATAGCTAGAATAATTTATTGCTTTAGTCACACTTGAATGCTCATTTTACTAACATTTATTTTCCTTAACCTATTTTGTTGCATATACTGTATATTTGAATACCCAATAAAAATAAATAATAATGCAATGAGCAACAATAATTATTTCTTTGAAAATCAATAATGTCCCCTGGTGCCTGATTGGTGCCAACACTAGCTTTATTTGGGTGCCAAGTTAAATCATGGCTTTTTATTAGAACATTTGAGATCTAACAATTTTATTAAATTTGTACATTCACAGTTTTTTTAAAAATCCATTTTTAACATGCTACATTGCTTTACGGCTTTAAAAAAATATTCTAAATAATCTACACCAATTTTATTCTATGTACATCTTCATATATAAGCCAGGCCCAACTATGTTAAATAAATAAATTAAGAAGCAATTATTTTTAGGAAGTAACTTCCCAAGCTCCACCCTAGACAGCAAAATGTCTTCGAGTAGTTCTCCATTCTGGTGGCTGAAAAAGATAAGAGATTTCTCAATCCTGGGTGCATCAGGATTTATCTCCCTGCTTTTCAAAGTGCCTTATCTCTTGGCATACCAGGTCTTATCAATGTTATCGCAGCCTCATTGTGGGAAGGCTGGTTCCAAGCTTAGGTTGGAATGTAAAGTTGGCGTCCTTCAGTGCACCTCTAGAAGTTCAGAGCTGGCAAGGTGATCTTCATGGTGGCAGAAAGACTGTGCTGGAAGGGAAGGAGGGGGTGGCTCAGCTATAAACCTGCAAATCAAGGCAAGGGTGTTGCAAGCATCTCCACTGGTGCCATGAGGAAAACCAACAAGAACGAACCGGCTCTCACAACTATGACTTATTGTTATATAACAGTTCCAACTTGCAGTAGATTTTACAAGGCTTATTATCTTGATCGGTGCAAAACTCCTGTGAAATAGGTCACAGATGATGGTGCCAACCTTCCCTTCCCTTCCCCCTCCTTCAATCCACAATGTCTAGTCATACTTTTCACCACTGCATGGCAAGTAGGAATTCAGTGGGTGAAGTTTTCACCCACAACCTTGACACTGTTGTGTCTGGCTGTTGAATGATTCTCTCTTTGGCTGCTGATGAGCAGAAGTCTTCATGAGATGGAGAACAACTCTGATATTCATTTCAAGTTTCATTTGTTTATGAATATTGCTTGCACGACTTATTATTTGAAATACTGCATTTTATTTCAGATGCCACCCTACTACCTTGAACACACTGAATCCCATCAAATTTCAAAAGTAATATAGGGTCAAGCCTGGTTATTAATGTGAAGGAAAATTGCATAGAAGTCAGATACACCACAGTTAGCCCTTCACATAAGCGGTTTTGATTTTTGTGAATAGGTATTCATTGATTTGATTAAAATGTTATCTCTAGGAATCTCTAGTTCTTCCAGTATGAGTATATGGTTAGCTTCTAGCAGAAGTTTAGGATAGAGTCATGCTGGGAGACCAAAACCTTCCTGGAGAAGTGCTTCCTCAGATTAAAAAAACAAACCTATTTCTTAAAATATTATTGAGATGTATGTAATACTAATAGAAAAGAAACACAATTAAATGGCATTTTAATTCATCCTTTTTCACATCTACATAGGGGGTTTTTTGCACCTAACCCTAATGTTTGTTTGTTTGTTTGTTTGTTTATTTATTTATTTATTTATTTGGTACATTTCTATACTGCCCCTCTCAGCCCGTAGGCGACTCGGAGCAGTTCACAAGGCAACAATTCAATGCCAACAACATCATAAAAAACATTTAAGACAATTAAAATATCAATTAAAACCATAACAGGAGTAAAAAACAAACCATTTCGTCTTCTAGATAAAAACATAATTCGATCCCATAGTCCAACTGTTCCATAAACTTATGTCTGTTGCACTGCCTTTTCAAATGCTTGCTCAAATAGCCAGGTTTTGACTTTTTTTTTGGAAGGTCAAAAGGGAGGGGGCTGATCTAATGTCCCTGGGAAGGGCGTTCCATAGCCGAGGGGCCACCACTGAGAAGGCCCTGTCTCTTGTCCCCACTAAATGTATTTGTGACATAGATGGAGTCGAGAGCAGGGCCTCCCCAGACGATCTTAACGTCCTAGAAGGTTCATAAGGGGAAATGCGTTTGGATAGATAAGTTGGGCCAGAACCTTTTAGGGCTTTATAGCCTAAGCCAGCACTTTGAATTGTGCTGCCAGTGGAGCTGGTGCAGCAAAGGAGTAGTATGCTCCCTGAGCACCGCTCCAGTTAGTAATCTGGCTGCTGTCCATTGGACCAATTGAAGCTTCCGAACAGTCTTCAAAGGCAACCCCATGTAGAGCATGTTGCAGTAGTCTATACGGGATATAACCAGAGTGTGGACTACCGTGGCTAAGTCAGATTTCCCAAGGTTACTGCATAATGATTTCACTTTCATTTCTAATGGCAACATTGTCGGTTCCCTATTGGGTCTATTTATAAATTTTAACCAGAGAGCTCTAGTGCCTTTCAAACCCTACGGTAGTATTCCATATGATGCTGCCATGGCAGTTAATGTTGAATAATAGTATTATAACTGTGAAGTATAAAAGGTTTTCCTAGTACCTCCAAGAAAGCCTGGGGAAAGCATTCTGTCTGAAACCAGAGGAGCCTCTGACAATCAGAGCTGAAAATACTGGGCTTTGATGCACCAATAGTCTGATTAAATAATCCTCCCCAAGTTACTTGTAAGCAGTAAGCACATATACACAAATGCTACACATTAAAAAACAAACAAACCCAAAAGCAGAAAGAAAAAACTCCTAATATAAAAGAACTAAAACCAACCCTTGATAGAATCTCCAGTGGAGTTCATCAAGACTCACAATCTTTCATGAAGTCACATCAATGGAAAGTCATTGTACAAAGGACAAGCTTCCCTTGGGGAGAAGTTCACTTTGCCTAACCCCAATCAACTATTGTTCCCAGTTTACAGGTGAAGGGCCAAAGGCTGAAATGTAATTCACACAGGTGGGTTCCTTTCCTCTAATGATTCTCATTCAGTTCAGTCTGTTTCAAAGTCAACAGCCATCACATTTTGAAAAAAAAATCAAGATATTGGAGATAACTCTGTATAGAAGGGAAAGGTGTCCAGTGCCCTTGAGACAAAGTGACCACTGAGAGAGACACATAGATGGGAGCAATATCTTTCATCTCTGACTCAGGGATGTGAGAGCTCAAAGACAGGGAAGCAATCTAGTAGTTCTCAAATTGCTCTTGAATACAACTTTTATTCTTACTAACAATTTGCAAGTGAGACATAAAGGAATCCTGAAGTACAATTGAAGCTGAGCAACAAAAGTATTTGACATCAGTTTTCATGGATGCCAGTCCACTTCATTTTTGAAAAAAAATTGTATCAAGAGCGACTTGAGAAACTGCAAGTCACTTCTGGTGTGAGAAAATTAGCCGTCTGCAAGGATGTTGCCCAAAGGATGCCCGGATGTTTAAATGTTTTACCATCCTTGTGGGAGGCTTCTCTCATGTCCCCGCATGGGGAGCTGGAGCTGACAGAGGGAGCTCATCCATGCTCTCATCAGAGGCATGGAATGAAGCCACTGCAGAAAGCTGAATTATATATATTAACTAGCTGAGGACCTGGCGGTGCCCGGGTTATTTGAGGAAGGCATTGTGTGCCAAGGTTGGTTCCTATTAGATGTTTATGTGGCTTGCAGTGGTTTCAGGAACTTAGTGAAGGTACTGTGAGGGGGCCATGGTGCATCCCCCTCCAAACAGCACCAGGATGTTGAGTGCGTCATGGGGGCTGTGTGTGTCACATTTTGTCTTGATCATTCTCTGGATGAGGGTTGCAGTGGTATTTGGAAGTGAGGGAAGGTACTGAAAGTCTCAGGATGAGTGTTGCAGCGGTCTCAGAAAGTGAGTGAAGGTACTTCAAATCCCATCATCTGTGGTCTGTCCCACTCAAAACTGCACCAGGATGTAGAGTGGGTCATGGGTACTCTGTGTGCCAAGTTTGGGTCTGGTCTGTGATGTATAGGGGCTGCAGTGTTGTTTGGGAAGTGAATGAGGTGAAGGTACTGCAAATCCCATCATTCATGGCCCATCCTGCCCTAAATCACACCAGGTTGTGTAGTGGGCCTGTGGGCCCCTATTTGCTATGTTTGGTCCTGATCTGTCATTGCTGTGGCCCGCAGTGGCTGAGTGCCTGAGGCCTTTTGCTTTCCCTCTGAGTCACCTTAGAAGTGTATTGGGTCAAGGTACTGAACATTCCATTTCCAACAGAAAAAACTGTCAACTGGCTAGCTTCAACTCCAGCCATTTATGCCTGCCTCAGGCCCTTCCCTTCCCTCTCTGTGCTATGTTGGAATGTTGGGAGGCTGGCCAGTCACAGCCAGTCACAGCCATTTATGCAAATAATCCGACAGTTGCAGCCAATCCAAACGCTGGCACATATTCACTCGGTCGCACCACCCACCCACCGCCCGCAAACGCTGACTTTTATATATATACATAGACGAGTCTTGTGATTTGCCCATATAATGGAATTTTGCATTTTTATATCTATTGCAGTTCACACTTCCCTTTCCCTACCTATTTTCCTGGAATCTACAAAAAGTTGTCACGAACGCCGACTTAGAACTGCCCCTTTAACACACACACGGAGACGTATCAAAGGCTAACTAGTTTATTGAATATAAAAACAGTCCAAAAGGTATATAGTCCAATAAATGCAAGTATTCAAAGTATAAAGTCAATAGTCCAAAGTATAATGGCAAATAGCTTGAAGCGAGGCAAGGCTCCGCAATTCACTGCGGATCAGGAAACAGGGCAAGGTTTCGCATCCAATGCGAATCAGGAACCAGGGCAAAGTGCCGCAAACCACTGCGGCTCAGGAGACAAGGCAAAGGCAAGGCAAGACTTGATGACCACGGTTAACTTGTGGTCCCACTCCGCTCGCGCCTATTCAGTATAGACGTGGCCGGAGAACTGAGGATCAGTTCCCACGGGGGCGTACTTAATCCCTCGGCCGGGCCCCCGACGATCTAGGGCCCGGCGCCTCCAGTCTCTACTTTCCGAACGGTGACGGTCTAGGGACAGGTGCCAGCTCCTCCTGCCCTCCCTCTATGTCCCTGCGCCTGTTATGAGAACGGCCCCGCTCTTCCAGCCTAGTATCGCTATCTTCCTGAGAAGTAGCCTCCCCCGAAGTTTCCCATCCGCTAGCCTCCATCTGCTGTTCAGCCAGCTCCTGGGAACCTCGGCCATTTGGGAATTCATAACTATCTCCGCTATCTGCTTCACTGCCTCCCATCTCCACCTGGTCCGCTCCTTCCCCGGGAGAATGCTCCCATTCGAAATCCCAGGCTAAACTCTCTGGCGGTGGACTGGGCAAAGGCACCGCTGACCAATCTTGCTCTGGGCCTTCCAACTCATCCTCCGAATCCCTTTCAGCCTGTGCGGGTCCCAATGCCAACGGGACCCCTGGTGCATTACCCCTCCCCGTTGCCCGAGCGGACCCATGGGTGCTACACTATCCCCCCTCAGGGCCCCTGGGCCGCCCCGGGGCTTGGGCTTGTCAGGGTAGTTGCGGTGGAAGCGAGCCACCAACTCCGGGGCGTGAACATCTCGAGCCTTGACCCAAGCACGTTCTTCCGGGCCAAACCCCTTCCAGTCAATGAAGTACTCCAACTTCCTGTAGCGGAGGCGGGCATCCAAGATGTCCTGCACCTCGACCTCCTCCCCGCCCTCCCGCATCACAGGGGGGAGGGCGGCTGCGTCACGTCAGGCCGCACCCCCTTCGCGGGCGGAGCACGAACGATGAAACACCGGGTGGAGTTTCATGTCCGCTGGGAGTTGTAGTTTGAAGGAAACAGGCCCCACCTTCTCCAAAACCTTGTAGGGACCCAAAAATCTCGCATCCAGCTTGCGGGTGGGTCGCTGCGTGGGCAAATTCTTGGTGGACAGCCAAACTTTATCCCCCACAAGGATGTCGGGGCCCTCCTGGCGCCGCCCGGTCAGCCATCCGCTTGTAGTCAGCTTTCGCCTGGTCCAATTGAGTACGTAGCAAGTCTTGGAGTGCAGTGAGCTCCGTAGCCAATCCTTAGCCTCGGAAACATCCGCGGACGGGGCCACCGGCGGGTCGAACCGAGGTGGTGTCCATAGTTGGCAAAGAAAGGAGTCTCTTTGATGGATTCCTGCGTCGCATTGTTGTAAGCAAACTCTGCCAAGGACAATAGGGACGCCCAATTGTTTTGCTGATAGTTGACATAGCAGCGAAAATACTGCTCCAAGGTGGCATTGACCCTTTCGGTCTGGCCATCGGTCTGCGGGTGATGAGCCGTGGACATCCGCACATCAATCCCCAGCAGCTTCTGGACGGCCTTCCAGAACTGGGAAGTGAATTGAGTTCTCCGGCCAACTGTCACGAACGCCGACTTAGAACTGCCCCTTTAACACACACACGGAGACGTATCAAAGGCTAACTAGTTTATTGAATATAAAAACAGTCCAAAAGGTATATAGTCCAATAAATGCAAGTATTCAAAGTATAAAGTCAATAGTCCAAAGTATAATGGCAAATAGCTTGAAGCGAGGCAAGGCTCCGCAATTCACTGCGGATCAGGAAACAGGGCAAGGTTTCGCATCCAATGCGAATCAGGAACCAGGGCAAAGTGCCGCAAACCACTGCGGCTCAGGAGACAAGGCAAAGGCAAGGCAAGACTTGATGACCACGGTTAACTTGTGGTCCCACTCCGCTTCGCGCCTATTCAGTATAGACGTGGCCGGAGAACTGAGGATCAGTTCCCACGGGCCGTACTTAATCCCTCGGCCGGGCCCCCGACGATCTAGGGCCCGGCGCCTCAGTCTCTACTTTCCGAACGGTGACGGTCTAGGGACAGGTGCCAGCTCCTCCTGCCCTCCTCTATGTCCCTGCGCCTGTTATGAGAACAGCCCCGCTCTTCCAGCCTAGTATCGCTATCTTCCTGAGAAGTAGCCTCCCCCGAAGTTTCCCATCCGCTAGCCTCCATCTGCTGTTCAGCCAGCTCCTGGGAACCTCGGCTATTTGGGAATTCATAACTATCTCCGCTATCTGCTTCACTGCCTCCCATCTCCACCTGGTCCGCTCCTTCCCCGGGAGAATGCTCCCATTCGAAATCCCAGGCTAAACTCTCTGGCGGTGGACTGGGCAAAGGCACCGCTGACCAATCTTGCTCTGGGCCTTCCAACTCATCCTCCGAATCCCTTTCAGCCTGTGCGGGTCCCAATGCCAACGGGACCCCTGGTGCATTACCCCTCCCCCGTTGCCCGAGCGGACCCATGGGTGCTACAAAAGTTCTGTTTCTCACTTACTCTTAAATTATCACCACCACTATCATCTCACCTGTCTCCCAAAATTGAGACTCAAAGCAGCTTACCATTTATAAAAGAAGGCGCCACTGGATTCTTTTCTATGTCTTTATGTTGAAACAGACGAGCATAGCTAAATAGTTTGCCTAAGGTTACCTAGGAAATTTGCATCTAAGGCCTGCATTGAGAATGTGCTGCCTCACAATTCCCACTCTTAGCCTCTGTAACTTACAGGATTGAGCCGTAAGGTTTTTCCCAGCCCTACCTAGGATGGATTATTATCATCATCTCCGTGAGAATAAGTCCTCAAGGAAAGAAGAAATAAAAGTGGGGTGATTTCTCTGCCAACAATCCTTTCTGTGTGAGGATACCTGCCCATGCCTTTTCTTTTAGAACTCCAGTTCCTCATCAGTTAGTTATGTGTAATTACATGTCTCTGCAAGGAGAGGCTGTAAACATGTTCCTACATCAAGGAGTGGAGAAGATCCTGGAGAAAATAGAAAGCTGTCTGTGTGCTCATGGCCATAAACCCACTTATAGTAACACGGCATGTATTTAAAGCCAGGGCCCTCATCCTTCAGAGAGCTGAGAAATTTGGCCCCCTTTCCAAGAATGAGGCAGATGTGCCCTGAGACCCTGGGACACTTTCTCCAAAGAGCACGTCTGACTTCCCCTGCCTAAACCCACGTTAAAAATAACCCGCCAGACATTAAGAAATGTGCCAGCCAAGGGAGACGCTCTCCCATGGCACAAACATGTTACACAATCTCAGAAAGGGAGAGGAATATCAGAGTTAACTGCATTGACTCAATGATAGGAGCCCTAGTCAGTGCATCTGTGTAGTAGAGAGGGTTTAATTCTAAACACTTACCTGAAAGGAAGCATTTTTGCACTGAAAGGACTTTTCTGAAACACCATTGGTAGAATTGCATGGTTACTTATTAACCTATGGTTTCTATGTTTTAGGTACAAATTATTAAAGTTTAATATGCAACTTTTAAAATATTGTATATATTTTAAGTCCCTTGGATATCATGTTGGGGAAAGGTTGGAATACAAATCAAGTAAATGAACCAATGAATAAATAATATTCTCCCCTCAGTGGGTTTTCCTTATTTTTTATTTCTTTTGCAGACTTTGAGATTAATTCTCTGGTACAGGTTGAGCATCTCTTATCCAAAATGCTTGGGACCAGAAGTGCTTTGGATTTCAGGGGCGGTTTTTTATTTTGGATTACCCTTCTTTGTATATACATAAATAATGAGATATTTTGGAGATAGAACCAAGTCGAAACATGCAGTTCATTTACATTTCATATACATCTTCTACACATAACCTGAAGGTAATTTTATACAGTCTTTTAATTTTGTGTTTGAAGCAAAACTGATGTACACTGAACCATCAGAAAACAAAGGTGTCATTACCTAGGCCACCCATGAGAACTATTTTGAAATATTTCAGATTTCCAGATGAGAGATGCTCAGATGTTAAATGATGGTGTTTCTTTACAGTTGGCATCCTATTGACACACATAGACTACCTTACACCTATACCTTTTGTTAGCCATTGAGGTTGTTAATTTTATTTGCCTTCTGAAGCAACCAACCCTCATCTATTTAAACTCACTCTTAAGCTGCTGCAGTAACTCCTCGCCACCAAGAACACATCTCTGTTGTAGAATTAAGACAGTTTGACACCACTTTAACTCCCACGATTCAATGCTATGGAATCCTGGAAGTTGTAGTTTGGTGAGGCACTAGTACTCTTATAGCTCCCATGATTCCAAAGCCATGGCAGTACAAATCATGTTAAATTGCATCAAATCTTCAGTAGATGCACCCTTGGTCTCCCTCTTACCATGATGTTCTTACAGTAAGTACTGCATCTTAAAATCTTAGGATGATGTAGTGTTTGGGTATAGGACTAGGATTTAAGAAGATCAGTCTTCAAGTTCTAACTCTGCAAAGGTCACCTTGGGAAAATCTCACTCTCATCCTCAGAGAAAGGGAAAGGAAAACTCTCTCTAAACATATCTTGCCAAGAAAACCCTGTATGAAGGCATATAACAGTAACAAGCGCTTAAACCAATGTGGATGCCAACATCTCTGACTTCAGAAGTCCTTACATGACTGATCACAGTAATTTGAATTTCATGTGATGATTACTCAGTGGGGAAGCATTTGGATTCTTTACATAATGATAAACCCTAAGGTGAATTCATATGTTGCAGCAGAAGCGTCTGTACTCAAAGCAGATGAGACCCTGAAAATGGGGGTGCCATTATTCCCAAGCAATAGGAAACTTCCTTTCCTTGTCTGTGGAGCATAGGAAGTGAAACTGTGGATCTCTTGCTGTTTTGATTTCTGACCATTGGCCATGTGGCCATGTGTGGCTGGTGGGAGTTGGAGTCCAATATCTCTGCAGATTCCCTACCCTTACTGTAAAGGTTAAGACAGTTGTCAGCATTGCATCTCTCATGGAGATGCAATTTACTACCTATAATTCCTTCGGCTTATTTTCTCTCTCTCCCTCATCCTCTTCCTGCTCATGGCAAAAAGTCTCTCTTACTCCTTGCTCCAGCCCACCACCTGCTGACAGGTCTTTGTGCCAACTATTCAACTATTGCTTTCTTTTATTGATTGATCCTGTTTAAAGTTTAAAGTTGGTGAGCATAAGGCTTTCCCAGTACAGTTACAGATGAAGGCACAGGTGATCCAAGAGGGAAGAGGATAATATGATGATGGAGCTCTCCCAGCACGTAGGCATCAGTGGTCATTTGGGCACAATCTGCGTAAAACTGTTGGACAAGGTACTGAATACTTCCATTGCAGTTTTCCTAAAAGTCACACAAGACCTCTGATCTTAGTTGACTCTATGTATGTCTTTTTTAATCTCATATTATTGGGTTTTATTGAGATTGTAGAAATGTATTAAAAGGGCCAACATTAATCTGTCAATCTGTGTATCAAGGATTGGAAAGGTTGCTTTATAAAGACTAAACCTCTTAGATGTCCTCAAACAGGACAGTCAGTTTGAAGGCAGTTGGGAGTCAGGACAGTGTGCCAAGAAAACAAATAATCTCTTCCTTGCATGCCACTGTTTTTTCCATACGGAGTGCAATTTTACTTGTACCAGCTTGCTTCTGAGGCAGCCAGGAATCAAATCAGTCCTGCCCTGCAACATACATAGGGCAATGAGCTGTTTATTTCACAGACAGAAGTCATATGTTCACTTGACTGACCAACTTCCCCTTGTGTATGTGAATGCTTAATAAAGTCTGGTGAATTTCCTTTCTGGTCCAGGACAGTGAGTTCAGTGAGGATTTGTTGGATTTGTTCATGGGATGATTATTAAAAAAATTAAAAAGATGATTCAGAAATTTTCCTCCTGCCTAACAGACAAATGGCATACCCACAAATACTCACTCACACCTGCATAGGCAGACACACACCAGAAGAAGCCATGCCGGGTTCTTTGGAAATTAGCTTTCTTGGGCAAGAGGCAGTAAAGCAATAAGAAGATGCTGATTTTGATACAGAAGCATTTTCCTCTCATTGGTTAACACCCTGAGACCTTACCCTTGTCCAATATTTCTTGACTCTGTTCTTTCTGTCAAAGGAACATTCTTGCGAACCCACTCAGCCAAATTGCTTCATTGGCAGACTGAATTCCTAGCATCACTGAGGCGCCAAACAATGACTTTCTAAGGCCAGTGGAGTATTGTAAGATGGGGCTATAAGAAAGATGCTGATACCGTGTTTCCCTGAAAATAAGACAAACCCATAAAATAAGCTGTATCAGGATTTCTAAGCATTTGCGCAATACAAGTCATACCCCGAAAATAAGACATAGTGATAGTCATGGCTATGCAGTGTACTGGCGTGGAGCAGTGAAGAAGAGGGCAGCCCTTCTCATGTGCCCCATTGGGACAGCTGCTATCTCAGAGGTGACTGGAGAGGTGCAGGCAACCCCATCAAGGTCTGCTCCCCCTGTCAGGTCCCAGTTGTTCTGTGTGTGCTGCAAGCTGAGCCATAGAGGGAGACATAGAATGTGAAAATAAAAGTCTCCCCAGTGAAGTGAGGAGCAAGATGCTTTAGGTATTGTGTGCCCTGGGGGGGGGGGGAGAAGAAGATGACTTAACTATATTTGAATAAATGTAGATAGTTGTACCATACTTAATAAAAATAAGACATCCCCTGAAAATAAGCCATAGTGTGTCTTCCTGAGGAAAAATAAATATAAGACAGTGTCTTATTTTTGGGGAAACATGGTACTTTATTCAGCTAATTAGAATGGGTATGACAGGAAGGAAGGAAGGAAGGAAGGAAGGAAGGAAGGAAGGAAGGAAGGAAGGAAGGAAGGAAGGAAGGAAGGAAGGAGCAAATGGCAACATGTGGTACAACTAGGTTGGCTGAAGGTTTCCCTGACCAGTGGACAATCCATTCTGGATTTTAGTCCAAAGTTTGTAATGCTTTTCTAAAGTGCTGTATCTATGGGGAACAGGGGACTATATTGAGTATCTCAGACACCTCCTTTAAAGTCTGAAGCCAGCTGAAAATGGAACCACTGCATTGGTCATTCATATCCACGGATTCTGCATCCAAAAAATTCAACATCTATGGTTTGAAAATATCCCTCTAAAACAGTGGTTCTCAACCTGTGGGTCCCCAGATGTTTTGGCCTTCAACTCCCAGAAATCCTAACAACTGGTAAACTGGCTGGGATTTCTGGGAGTTTTAGGTCAAAACACCTGGAGACCCACTGGTTGAGAACCACTGCTCTAAAAACTTGATTTTGCTTTTATATAATGGATACCATTTTGCTCTAGTGGAGTATGTATGTTATGATTTCTAAGGCTGGCCCTACGATTAAGAAGAGCAGGGTTCAGGGAATTTCCCGGGAGGTTTTCTGGCTGTTCTCCACTATTCACAGCTGGTTTGGGACATAATCACTCCCGAGACTCTCCACCAGTCTGATACCTCTGGTATAATGGAAGACACTGTTCCACCACCATGGAACATCTGCCAGTCCCTTCAGATGACCCAGAGGGAGGGTAGCCATTTTGTCTTTTGCTTCAGGCAGAAAATGCCTTGGAGCAGCAATGCCATTCATTCTGGAGGGCAGAAAAAACAAAGCAGAGCTGAGCAAAAGGAGTAATGGCATGACCCCATTGGAATGAGAGAGCCTTGCTGAGTTACAGATGAGTCTTCATTATCTCTTATATAAGGGCTGGAATGTTCAGCCTGTTATGCAGATTGATCGTCTGAAATCCCAGAGAAATGGGAGACCATGGAATGAGCAGAATGCAGGGAAGATTTGCACAACTCTCCAAATTTCTCCATTTTGGGAGCACACGCTAATAAAAAAAGGACAAATTAAAGAGGAGTGGGGTGGAATTTTTACCAATTTTGACTGTGTCCTCTTTCCCCCTTTTTGGAGCAGGATCCCCAGGAGAAATTTTGAGATCTGTGTCCTCAGCATTCATTGTCCAGCTATTCATGAAATGTGAAAATAAATCTGCCAAGCTTTTGGATCAAATCTTTCTTCAGAGAACTGGCAGCCTTCAGCAATCCATGACACAATAGTATGGTGTTTACGAAATATTTCCATGCAATGATTTTATAGCTTTCTTGGAGGAAGGGACAGAGAGAAAGTCTTTCTTTCTCACTCAGTCATTCCACTTGCCGAACCAGGGTTGTCATGGAGAGATGTTGGGGGACAGAGCTTTGGAAGGCACATGCCTTCTGCTCCACATGCATAATGGAAACGCTGCCCCATCACCATTACTGAATTAAGAATCCATTGCTTCTCCAATTGGCTAAATGTGAAATGGAGCACATAGAGTTGTGATCCGAATAAATAATGTTTCCAAGTCCAGAATGCTTGGAGAGTGTTGGGGAGATTAATTTTTTATCTCAAGCAGCAAACTGCCTTGGGCTGCCTACTCACTATCTTGCCATGAGGTCTTCTTTTGCTCTTTGCCATCCCCTTTAATTATTATTGGCCACCTTTGATTTTCATTTGTATCCCATGGAGCAGGCAATTTTTCCAATCAGCTTTCGCAAGATGATTGGAATTCAAAACTATCTTGTCCACAAACCCAAGAAAGGCTGACAATGAGAAAATAGGATGAGCAGAACTAGCAGCCTTCTTTTCCTAGGAATGGCCACCAAAAAACCCACCCTACCCTCCTTTCTTTGTATTATGAATTCCATCTTCTTTTCTTCCTTCAATCCATTATCCAACACCATTGTGGTAACAGTGCAGAAACAAGGTTTCAACCCATTGGGATGACTCTAAAATAACTTAAGTCCCATGGATTTCAATAGGTCTACTGAATATTTAAATTTATCCTCACTTACCTGGGGAAAGTTCAAGGGATGCAGATTGTGACTAGAAATTAAAAACACATGTTTTTACATTATGAGCTGTTTGAGATTAGAACTGATTGCCTCAAGGTGGTAAGTTCTCTTTCATTGGAGTTATTTAAGGAGAGGTTGGATGGCTGTATCTAGTATTGATGCCATAGTTTCATCTTACAATGAGTAGGGCATGTATTAGATGACCTCTAGGGTCTCTTTAAACTCTGTAATTCAATGATTGACTCAAAGTGTTAATTAAAACAGTCCAATGCTATTGTGTAGCATCAGACTATTTTGTGGTTTCATACTTCCTATATTAGAGACTATATCCCATGACCATGGGTGTAACCCTGCATATTCTGTACTGTGTGAGCTGGAAACACAAAGTATTTTTGCCACATTGACACACACAATGAACCTTCTTGACCTCTAAAGATATTAGAAAAACTTGAGTCAGCCTTGCTCATTGCTTTTAATTATATTGCAGGAAAAGTGCTTTTTTTTAGAGACACCCAACATGAATAATTACTGAATTCTAGCTTGAGTTAATATGGAGCTACCAAATGAATTGTCCTTTATTTCTACCCAGTTAACATGTTAGTGAGCAGGGTAGAAAAAAGGGATACATATTAGTTGGTAGCTTCATATTAACGCAGGGCGGTTCCAGACAGCCCTTTATCATGCAAAAATCAGCGTTTGTGGGGGGCTGTCCACATGCACTTTCTGGTGTGGGTGTCCAGACATTCTTTCAGGACTAGCCCGAGAGAACATCCGGAGGCCCTACCCCCTCCTACCAAGCCCCCAGACCCCTTAGAAAAGTAGTAAAATCTTACCTATCTTCCATTAGAAGCCTCGGCAAGCGATTTTCCTTCTCTCCCCCCCCCCCCCTCTGTTCTCCTGGCACGTCATTTCTAAGTGCCAGGAGAGCCATCCGAGGCTTCTAATGGATGATAGGTAAAATTTTACTACTTTTCTAAGGGGTCTGGGAGCTTGGGGAGAGGAGGTGGGTATTCCCACAGTTTACTGGGTTTATTTAGTCCAGTTAATTGTGTGAATGGTATCTGGACTGCAATATTTTGCAATCCAGACCCAGAAGTCCTGGATTTATCCCGTGCTTTCCAAGAAGGTGCGGAATAAATCCACTAACAAATTAATGGCACAAACCAGAGTTTTCTTGGTTTGTGCCGAATTAATGCGGGACTGGCCAGAACATCGTCTGGACAGTCCCTTTTTAATTGCAGAAGTTTCCGCAATAAAGGGGCTGTCTGGACGGCCCTCAGCTAGAATTAAGAGCTACAACTCTGTAGTTTAGGGTTTGAATTTCCATTTGTCCATGGAACCCCACTGCATGACCTTGGGCAAGTCAAAAGTTTTCAGTCACAAGAGGCAAAGGCAAACCCCTTCAGAACAAATCTTGCCAAGAAAAACCATGATAGGTTCACCTTACAGTTGTTGTACGTTTAAGTGCCTTGAAGGCACTTGACCTATTACCACAACAAGAGGGAGATGCAAGATGGTCTCTGAATCCCAGCCATGGGCAAACTTGGGCCTTCCAGGTGTTTGTTGAAGTCCAAAACATCTGAGGGGCCCAAGTTTGCCCATGCTTACTGTATCCTCTAACCAGCCAAGATGAATGGGTAGCTGCAGCAGAGTCGGGGGCCAATTTGTATTTTTAGTTTTGAAAAACAAACATCTCTAATAAGATAAATAGTGCAAGCGAGTTGCAACCCATTCAGAGAGTGAAGTTTACAGAACAGTTCACCCATGCCTGCTTTGGCCCCAAAAGCTAACCCTGAGTGTCTGGAGGCCCATGGTTGCAATTTGCCCACCACTACTTCTGTTAGCAGATCTATCTATTACATGTGGCACTAGGATTCTATAACCTCAGAGGCATTCAAAACATTAACTCAAGCAAATACAGAGTCAGTGATCAGATTCAAAGAAAAACTGGGCAGGCCAGATGCATCTTTAGCAACAAATGCAAAAGAGGGAATTTCAACAGTTGCAAGTTTTCTTATTTCCTCATGTCAAGTAACACCTACCACAATTCCCTCTTTTACATATCCATTTAAAATAAAGAATCATTAACTCACAGATGGTGCATAGAGTAGGGGCTCTTCCATATTGCACATCTATAGCAAAATTATTCTAATTGAACTGACATGACTGTGAGAGCTGTTCAGCAGTGGAACTCTCTACCCCAGTGTGGTGGAGGTTCCTTCGTTGGAGGCTTTTAAACAGAGGCTGGATGGCCATCTGTCGGGCATGCCTTGCATGCGGTTTTCCTGCTTCTTGGCAGGGGGTTGGATTGGATGGCCCACAAGGTTCTTCCAACTCTATAGATTCTATGATTGCATCTTTTGGGATCCTGGGGGTTGTAATTTTGTGAGATATTGGAGATATCTAGGCAAACATTCAGAATGCCCTTTCTTAAAATGCAAATCACACCATCCCATAGGTTGAAAACATAGCAGTTAAAATAGTATCATGGTGTTACAAATGTGCAGTAATAATGGCTGCAATTTAAGAGGAAAGGGGTACCTCTCCAAAATTTGTGTGATGGCCACCTACCATCTCTGCTCCAAACCGCGACAATCCTAACCCACCTTTTTATATAGTCACTATGGAACTGCCAGTGATATACCATACCTTTAGAACAAAGGAGAATATTTGGCCCTCCAAATGTTGGACTTGATGTAATTCCAATCAAGTCTAATATGTACTGAAAGGATTATGAGAATTGTGCTTCAATAATATCTATATCAGTGTTTCCCAACCAGTGTGCCAGGGCACACTAGTGTGCCGTGAGCAATCATCAGGTGTGCCGTGGGAAATTGGAACCTCCAAGGGGGAGTCTAGTGTGTTGAAATATAAAAACACTAAGAAACCTACCTCGATAAAGGCACAAAATTACAAACACCCCCCTCCCCACCCATTGTCTACTTGGTCTCTCCTTCTCCATGCATTAGGAAGGCCCGCCTCCCTTTCCCCAAGTAGAGACCTCCTCTTGCCTCCTGGGGGTTCTGTGTGGGAAGTTTGTCCCAGTTCTATATTGGTGGGGTTCAGAATGCTCTTTGATTGTAGGGGAACTATAAATCCCAGCAACTACAACTCCCAAATATCAAGGTCTATTTCCCCTGAACTACATCTGCGTTCATATTTCGGCATATTGAGTATTCATGCCAAGTTTGGTCCTGATCCAACATTGCTTGACTCCACAGTGCTCTCTGGATAGAGGTGAACTACAACTTCAAAACTCAAGGTCAATACCCACCAAACTCTTATAGCATTTTCTCTTGGTTATGGGAGTTCTGTGTCAGAAGTTTGTGTCTTTCTGCCATTCCTGCCAGGATATCTATGTTGAGTTCATTGAAACAGGCCCAGGTTTCACACTGAGTGTATAATAAATACATTTAAAAACATATTAACTATATGTATTACTGTGTTAGAGTGTCATTTTGTGTCATTTTGGTTGGTGGTGTGCCCCAGGATTTTACAAATGTAAAAAGTGTGCCGCGGCTCAAAAAGGGTTGGGAAACACTGATCTATATCAATATGTCTTCATTCCGGACATAGACCAGAATAACCAATAATATTGGGAAAGCCACAATTTTCCCAGTCTGATTTTTGAAAAAATACTATTTGGCAGGCTCAAAGAATATCTACTGAAAAGCAACCTTTACTGATCTTGCACTCCTTGCTATCTTTGATGTGGATCAAGATGGGAGAACTCAGATTACTAATGGGCCATTTTTTGGTCTTGCCAGAATTACATGCCACTTAGTTATCAAAATGCAGCTCCCAGTGGAGCAGTGGGTTAAATGGCTGAGCTGCTGAACTTGCTGACCGAAAGATTGGTGGTTCAAATTCGGGGAGCAGGGTGAGCTCTCGCTGTTAGCCCCAGCTTCTGCCAACCTAGCAATTCGAAAGCATGCAAATTTGAGCAGATCAATAGGTTACCTTCAGTGGGAAGGTAACAGCACTCCATGCAGTCATGCCGGCCTCATGACCTGGAAGGCGTCAACGGACAATGCCATCTCTTCGGCTTAGAAATGGAGATGAGCACTACACCTCGGAGTCAGACACGACTAGACTTAACACCAGGGAACACCTTTACCTTTACTTTTACCTAGTTATCAGAAAAAGAAGATAATACTCCAGAGGGGGTGCATATGCCATATTTTATATTATATCCCTATATTATATAAAGGAGCCCCCAGTGGGACAGTGAGTTAAACTGCTGAGCTGCTGAACTTGCTGATCGAAAGATCGCAAGTTCAAATCTGGGGAGCGGGATGAGCTCCCGCTGTTAGCCCCAGCTTCTGCCAACCTAGCAGTGCAAATGTGAGTAGATCAATAGGTACCGCTTCTGCAGGAAGGTAACAGGACTCCATGCAGTCATGCTGGCCACATGACCTTGGAAGTTACTATGGACACCGCCGGCTCTTCAGTTTAGAAATGGAGATGAGCACCCCCAGAATTGGACATGATTGGACTTAATGTCATGTTACTTATCTATCTATCTATGTATATAATAAAAGTCAGTGTTTGCGGGCGGTGGTGCAGAGGGAGGAATATGTGCCAGCGTTTCGATTAGCTGCCACTGTGGGATTCTTTGCATAAAGGGCTCTGATTGGCCAGCCTCAGAACTCCAGCATTCTACGGCCCCAGACAGAGGGGATTGGTTGCCACTGAAATGGTATTTGCATAAAGGACTCTGATTGGCCAACCACATTCCAACATTCTAAAGTGACTCAGAGGGAAAAGGAAAGGCCTCAGGCAGTCAGCCACTGCAGCCCACAGCAATGACGGATCAGGACCAAACTTGGCCAACAGGGGCCCAATGGCCCACTTCACAACCTGGTGTGGTTTAGGGCAGGATGGGCCACGAATTATGGGATTTGCAGTACCTTCACCTCATTCACTTCCCAAATAACACTGTAGCCCCTATAAATCACAGACCAGGCCCAAAATTGACAGCAAGGCTTCTTTAACTGGATTTTCCTGACTAGGCCTCAGCTCATGGGATATTGTTAGGCTTCCTCAACTTGAGTCTCCTGACTAGGACCCCAACAATGACAGAACAAGACCAACCTTGATACACTAGACCCCCCCCCCCCAAGATGCACCCTACATCCTGGTGCAGTTTGAGGGAGGATGGACCATGGATGATGGGACTTGCAGTACTTTAATTCACTTTCTTAGAGCACTGTGGCCCACACCAATGATGAATCAGGACCAAAGTTTGCACACAGAGGCCCAATTGCCCACTTTACAAACCTGCTACGGTTTACAGCAGGATGGCTCACAAATGATGGGATTTGCAGTACCTTTACCCAATTCATTTCCCACAGAACATTGCAGCCCCTACAAATCAGAGACCAGGCCCAAACTTGGCACACAAAGTACCCATGACCCACTCTACATCCTGGTGCAGTTTTGAGTGGGATGGACCATGGATGATGGGAGTTGAAGTACCTTCACTCACTTTCTGAGACTGCTGCGACCCTCATCCAATGACTGATCAAGACCAAATGTGACACGCACAGCCCCCATGACACACTCTACATTCTGGTGCTGTTTGGAGGGGGATGGACCATGGCCAATGGGACTCGCAGTACCTTCACTAAGTTCCTGAGACCACTGCAAGCCACATAAACATCTAATAGGAACCAACCTTGGCACACAATGCCTTCCTCAAATAACCCGGGCAACGCCGGGTCCTCAGCTAGTATTATATAAAAGACAAATGCTTTTGAGGAAGGGACTTTGCATGTGCTCAGAGTCACCCAGTCTTTTATCTAAAATGATGCTTGTCAGAAGAGATGGACATTGTGCACTGATAAGCCCTGTGTTCTTTGTTCAGAGGCATTCAGAAAACAAAAAGATAGCTTTTGTAATGACAGCATTGCTGAGAATGTGCGTAGATTCACTGTAAACTATGAGAACACAGTTCACTCTCGAAAACCAGTAGGTATGTTTTTGAATCGTTACACAGTAGTAGCATTGGGCTTCATGTTTAAAACATGAGGAAGTAGCACACATAAAACATTTCTTTATACTATTGAACATCCTAATATGGTGCCTCATCAGGAAATGATAGATAAACATTTACTGTCACTCACCCTAGAGAAAGGAGTGCAATGCCAAAGTTGAAATTAGCCTCAAGGTTGGGAATGGACATGATGACACATCAATACAGGTTCACCTGCAAACTATGGGCTTGAAAAGGTTGCCTCACACAGGTCTGTGAAAGAAGGCTGTTTCCTTCGAGTCTGGCAACACTCACCTCCAGTGTCATCCTGTCACTTCAAACTTATGGGCTGAATCAGAGTGCATATGACTGTCTCGGACCTACATCAGGAGTGCTTGGTGCTTACGAGCATTCCACATAGAACATTAGGAGGATATATATGCCTTTTTTGTTTGCCCGAGTAAGCAGAAGCCCTTGTGTGTCTGAGCAAGCCTGCCAAATTCCTTCTCCCTCTTGCCTGCACTGTGCTGCCTGGCTGACATTCCATGCATATAAACAGTAAACAGCCTGTTATTATCCCGACATGCTTGGAATAACTGTGGCTATTTTTTCCCCTTCCCAGAATTCTAAAAAGGCAAAAAAAAATATTAAAAACTGGCAGTTTTGGAATCAGCTCCTTCACTGTTTCTTTCCCACCACCTCTGTAACCCTGAGGCAAAGGCAAGGCAGGCATAGTCCCCCCTTCTCTTTCTTTTGTTCCATGTATTGCATTGAAAGTTTCTCCGGCTCTACTGTTGGGCACAGTGAAGTGCCTAGCTCAGGCAGCAGATTATGAATGTTACTGAAAGGACAGAATATTGCTAGGTATTTACTTTATTTCGATAGTATAGTTATTGTCAAGGAGGAGGAGAGATTTCTGTCAGATTTTCTAGCTCTGGTGCCAAAATAACTTGGCTGACTTTGGATACTATCTACCTCGAGGCTCCAGTCGAGGGGTAGATAGGGATGTGCTATTTTTCTGCATTCCTTCAAACAGTAAAATATTTCAAGCCATCTCTGAGCATCAAGTTTTTATTTGGAAAGAATGTTTATTTAGGAAGAACTTAATCCAACACAAGATGTGTAGACTACCAGATGCCGTAGAAACGATGTGTATGTCCACGCCAGAGTGTACGTTTTGGATCATCACATAAAAGTCTGAACATAGTTTGGCTGTGCACTCCCACAACATTTCACTCAAGAGTTTAATAATGAGAGAAAGCATTGGGGCAGACTGTAGTTTAGGGACACAACCTGACTTGTCCAAAATTAAACGCCTCTCAATGGATCAACTAATACTCTCTACACAGTCAGCCATCTGTATCTACAGATTCAAGTATCTATGGCTTGGAAATAATTTATTTTTAAAATCCAAACCCCAAACTTTGATTTTGGCATTTTATATAAAGGACATCATTTTAATATGCCATTGTATATAATGCGAATTCAGCACCCACAGATTTTGGTATCAATGGGAAGGGGGTTGGGTTGGAGCCAAACCCCAATAGATACCAATGGAATTCTGTACTTCCAAAATTATGCTGGGTAGAAAATTATGGGTATTCTTCAACATATCTTGGTAGCAACAAAACAGGCAAGTCTGTTCTAAGGTTTCAATAAGACTGCAAAGTCCCTAAATTTAAATTTCCTTATGGGAAATGCTCTTTTGAGAGGGGAACTAAAATGCACTTAAAAGTGAACAACTAATGCACTTTTCATAGAAACAGTCACAAATTGTTCCACGTTAACGGAGTGGAGATCCCCCCCCCCTCCCAGCATTTAGGCCAAGCTCTATATGAACTACCTGAACTGTTGCTATTGTTGTTATTTGCTGTCAACGACTTATGTTAACTCTATAAATGAAAGACTTTTAATATCTCTGGTCATCAATTCCCTGTTGAGATCTTGCAAAATGGGCAATCTGGTCTTTAAATCACAAAGCAATACTTTTTAAAGCTTTACTCTCATTTTTTATTAGCTCTTCATAGTCTTTTGCTGCAATCTGCTCCTGGCTTTATTTTTGCAGAGAGAATTTTGTTGTTTTCTGGTTTGAAAACAGAGAGCTGTATCTTGGATTTATCCTTTAAACCTAGACCAGATCAACTTATATTTTATTTTGTGTCAAAAGCATTGTATAAATAATAAGTTTAAAACTGATAAAATAAAGGGATCACAAGCAACTAAATAGTTTAAGACCAAAAACGGGCAACAGCAATGGCATTGTTTGTAGCTTGAAACAGTTCTTCCACTGTGCATGATGCATACAGGTGCTGAGTTATTTGTTCTGCTCCACAGTCATATAAGATGGAGGATTCTTCTAAGTCAGTGGTGCCCAACCTGTGGGTCCCCAGGTGTTTTGGCCTACAACTCCCTGAAATCCCAGCCAGTTTACCAGCTGTTAGGATTTCTGGGAGTTGCAGTCCAAAATATCTTGGGACCCACAGGTTGAGAACTACTGTTCTAGGTAGTGCCATTTTGCCAGGTTGTCTTTTGATCTGCCACTTCTGGGTCTGTTCAGGGACGTCCAAGTTGTCCATTCTTGGTTTGCCCCTGAAGGAAGACCCTAATGGAGGGCCATCCCGTTGGAATTACCTGATTTTGCTGCCCAGAGGGATATTCTTGCTGTTGCTAGAGGAACATTTAGAAAAGTGATGGAAACTTTTCCTTGATTTAAATCTACTGGGAGGAGGCTGATAGGCATGCAGTGGATGGCTTTCACGGTGTTCAACCTTATTTGTCTCGCAGTTGGCAGCAACTTCCTGTCACACATCAGGGGAGGCAATGCCAGCTAGCTTATAGTCTATCAAGAGGTGTGGGTTTAAGACATCCTGTGATTATTGTACATGTCTCATTCAATGCTCTATTCACCAGATCAACTGCCACAATGGCATGCAAATCACATAGCTCAATTTTATTGAAGTAAAACCTATGCATTTAAAAGCTATATTGTTCTCTTTCATATTTGTATGTTAATATGAGGTGAATGGACCAAAAAACACTTTTAACAGTCCAGTCCTATACACTGCAAATCCCACTCTCTCCAATGCAACCTACTCCTCAGGTAAGGGGGCGGGGGATATGAGTTTTAAAGGCCATTTTAGTGTATTTCTTGTATTTTAATTCTGTTTTTACCACACTGTTACTATTTAATTCTTTCTTAACTTTTGTACTGCACTTTTTAAACTTGTCTAGTATGGATGGTTAGCCAGCCGCCTTGAGTCTCCACATGGAGAAAGGTGGGGTATAAATAAAGTTAATAATAATAATGATAAGTGTGCAAAAATCAGGGATGTAATGGAACCAGCGCTCACAGAGTCAATGTGGCAAGACTGTAGATGCTACCAGCCGCATTGCACATATGTCTTCCCTGTTCTTGGACATAATTACTATCTTCATGACCAGCTGCCCTTCCAAATTTGGCCCTGCACCATTGCAGAGGCTTGTAGACTTAATGACATATGTGGATTCATTCTTATCCTTATGCTCTTGAAGCCTGAGCAATTAAATGCTCTCTATGCTGGAGTCTCATTCTCCACTTGAGAAAAACTTTCAACCATGTGTACTGGAGTCAGTGTGACTACATTACATTTGCTGGGGAACCTGCTCTTTTTCTGGTGCCTTGATCCACCCCATTTAACTTTGGTATGCCAAGCAGTAGACACTGATGAACATTTCTGAGATGCCATGTCTGGTATAACTGGATGAACAACATGCAAGACAAAGTGTATGTGAATTACCACTAAACCGTATTAAGCAGCATCTCTAAGGAATACTTAAATGCACAGTAAGGCAAGTTAAATACCACTGAAACACCTATCCTGCTAGACACATCGCTTTTTCATCAAATTATTTGTTTTTTCCTCTTATATGTTTGTCTGCATAGCCATTGCTCGCTTGAGTGTGTAATGGGGAGCATCCTTCTGTAATCTCTTTGAGTTAAATTACATCAGCAGTACAAAACCTTTGCATGCAAGTAGTCTAATCTAAAAAAGCTTTTGCTAAATTAACAAAAGAAAAAAGAAAAAAGAAACAATTCTGTGCAGTTTAATCCAGTGGCTAGTTATAACTAGCTGCTGAAGCAAATATTTGCACATGCCAGCAACTGATGAGATAAGCTTAACGTGTAATAAAAATAATAGTGGGCTACACTGGAAAACAATTTGCAAGCATTCCTGAGCAGGGGAGCGGGGCAGAGGGAAGAAATGCCAAACTCAGTATATGGTAATTTACTGTGAGTTGCTCAGTTGCAGCCTTCTCAGTTGTAACCTTCAGGAAAAAGAGGCAGATAACATTTCCAAGTGCTCTGCAGATGACTTTTTTTTTACACAAAATATATAATTTAAAATCTATTTTTAATGTTTTACAGTGGCACTGTTATATAATTCTATGTTGTTTTTTAATTTTTAATTTGACATTTACATTAACATTTGTTTCATGTAGCCCATCCACCGGGAAGTAACAAAAAATAGTGAAAGGACTAAGGCAGTGACATCTCTGGCCCATCCCGTTTGGATATCAGCCAGCACCCAACGACTTAAATCAAGAAATAGTTTTCTAAGAACTACAGAAACACTTGCTGGAACATCTCAGTCCAAAAGTGGCAGGCTAAAACTGAGAATTTCAATCAATGTTTGATACCAAATCAAAGACTCCCTCCTGGGCACACAGAAAACTGGGCAACTTGGAAGGTGCTGAACAGACTGTGCTCTGGCACCACAAGATGCAGAGCCAACCTTAAGAAATGGGGCTACAAAATAGAATCCACGACATGCGAGTGTGGAGAAGAGCAAACCACAGACCACCTACTACAATGCAATCTGAACCCTGCCACATGCACAATGGGGGAACTTCTTCTTATAGCAACACCAGAGGCACTCCAAGTGGGCAGCTACTGGTCAAAGGACATTTAACAGAATGCCAAGTTTGCAAACTTTGTGGGTTTTTAAAAATACTATACAACTGTTTGGTTCACTCCTGACATGATAAATAAATAGCCCATGAAGAAGGCCTCTTCTGCTTCTTTTGTTAAAGTCCTCAGGATGCTCCATACAATCATTTCTCTATTGTAATATTGAGCAAAGAAATCTATTGAAAAACAACCATCTGATTGTTTCCCCATATTCTGATAGTCACTGATCCATAATGCTGCAGGGATTCCAGAAGAGATTTGATTTCTGCAGTAGATAATTTTATAACAAGTCTCCTTTGTTGCTGCTCCCAGCAACTCCCTAATATGCAAAAGGTGAGGAAATAAATTTCTTACAGATTTTTATTTTACTCCTGCAAAATGACTCGCCTGCTTCAGTTCTAAGCTTGGATAAGTTACTTTTTTGGACTATAATTCTTAGAACTCCACAACGAACATGGCCAAGGGCCATGTCGGATACAGAATAATGGGAACTGTTTTCTAAAAGAAACATTTGCAAGCTCTGTACATTTTTGCATGCATTAATAAAAGTTTATTTATACCCCACCACCATTTCCCATAGGGACTTGGGTTGCTTGCACAATAGTATACAAAGGTGCCATACAGTACATAGAATAAAATACATTAACATATAAAATCCATAACACATTACATAAGCCAGATACATCAATTAAGTAAAAACTACCTCTATTAAATATAATCAGTAAAATCTAGCTATAACTGTTGATTTAAAAGTCCACTCATCAATGTAGCAGCCCAGTTGTATGCCCATAGGATGTAGATAAAAAGTGCAATTAGCCTTCAGTTCTGGCTACTGTCTAAACCAGTGTTTCCCAACCAGTGTGCCGTTGCACGCCAGTGTGCTGTGAGCGATCATCAGGTGTGTCGTGGGAAATTGGAACCTCCAATACCCTTTCTTCCCCCTCCTGCCGAACACTTTTTCTTCTCCACTCGGGCTCCCTTCTTCCCAGCCTCGCTCTCCTTGCTTTGCCTCGCTTTGCTCACGCTGCTGCTTCTGCAGGAGGGGAGGGGGGGAAGACGTGACCCATGCGGGCACTACTGCACAGACTCGCCCCACGTCTTCCTCCCTCCCCTCCACAGTGCTCTCTGGATATAGGTGAACTACAACTCCAAAACTCAAGGTCAATGCCCACCAAACTCTTATAGTATTTTCTCTTGGTTATGGTAGTTCTGTGTGGGAAGTTTGATTCCATTCCATCATTGGTGGAGTTCAGAATGCTCTTTGATTGTGGGTGAACTATAACTCCCAGCTGTTGAGCAAGACCTTCGTGTGTGTCTTTCTGCCATTCCTGCCAGGATATCTATGTTGTGTTCATCGAAACAGGCCCAGGTTTCACACTGAGTGTATAAATACATTTTAAAACATATTAACTATATGTATTACTGTGTTAGAGTGTCATTTTGTGTCATTTTGGTTGGTGGTGTGCCCCAGGATTTTGTGAATGTAAAAAATGTGCCGCGGCTCAAAAAAGGTTTAAAAACACTGGTCTAAACATTATCAAAGCCTGATGGAAAAACCAAGTTTTTAGCTCTTTTCAAAAGTGCTGTAACGTGGGGCTTGTCTAAATTCCCTGGGAAGGGCATCCCAGAGCCGGGGAGCCACCACTGAAAAGGTTTCTCCCTCATCCCCATCAACCACACTTGAGATAGAGGTGGAACCAAAAGGAGGGCCTTTCCAGCCCGAAAAACTTACAGCAATTTTGTGATTCCGGCCATGAAAGCCTTCGACAATACATATTCCTGTTGTCTCTTCCCCATTATTAACTAGGAAACATTTGTAATTAAGATGTTTATGACTCGGAGACTACCTGTAACGAGATATCTTTGAAATGGGGCCCAAGTCCAAACACAAAATGTATTTATGTTTCATATACACTCTATGAAAATTTTGTACACTTTTTAAATACTATCTCAGCCTATCATGCAGACCATTTTGGAGTTTTTCAGATTTTGGAATTCCTGTACTTAGAGGAGGGCCACCAAAGAATGCTCAGAATCTTAAGATGGTGTGTCGAAAGAATTCTTGCAGTGTTGGAAATTCTGGCTAGATGAATTATAGTCTCATTATAAAGACCAAGTGAAGCGTCTTGCTTCGCGTGGCATCCAGGAGGGCAAGGAGAGAGCAGCAGGGTGAATCTGTCGCCTGCACAGAGCTCCTTCTCTGGCAACGCTTTCACCCCAGTTGTAGGCTGGGCTTTCACCAGAACTCACATAACGTTGTCTGATGTCCGCTGTGGGGCTCCATCCTCTAGGATGCAGAATTCACCCCGTGTGATGAGGTCCCTAGTCCACATATTGAATATAAGTCTGCTCCCCATATCTGATGGTGTTATATTCTTTGTATATAGGAAGCACAAAAACATTTGGACTGACTACAGACTGTGGAATGAATGTTGGTTACCCACAACACCACCAACGACCTTATCAGGTGAAGTGTCCCGCTTTGCCTGGCCTCCGCAAAGAAAGAGGGAGCAGCGGGGCAAATCTGTCGCCCTGCACGCAGCTCCCTCTAAGCCAATGGTCCTCCAGGTGCTTTGGACTTCAATTCTCAGAAATCCCAGCCACCTTTCCAGCTGTTAGGAATTATGTGAGCTGAAGTCCAAAACACTTGGAGGACCAAAGGTTGAGAACCACTTCTCTAGGGGCTTTCCCCATCACATGGAGAAAGCATCTCCCTCATGGAGAAGCCCCATGCTGGCTCCAATGGAGGCTGTACAACATGGGAAGCCTCCCGTGTTGGAGTGAAAGTGTCCAGTAACACTTTCACCCCAGTTGGGGGTGGGGCCTATGCCGGAATTTCACACGACATTGTGTGATGTCCAGCATGGGCCTCCATCCTCCAGATGGGGTGAAAGCATCCTATAGGATGCTGATTTCATCCCATCTGATCAGGTCACAAGTCAAGACTAGTATAATACTACATCTGATTAGTTTTAACAGAGGTATTGCAAGAGATGTGCTGGAAGTATTCAACTTTCCTTTCCCACCCACATGTGGGAAACTGGAGTTGGTGGGGGGAGAAAAGATTTTCATAATTACACAACCCTGTTATAAGTACCTTCCATACATATTTCATTAATGAAATGACTCACATCTGTGAAATATATTTGGCAACCTTTGCCATGAAAAGCTAAAGAAGCCAACAAGTTTTTGTTAATGGGAGGTTATTAGCTTGCTATGCTAATAAAGTGAATACGTGGCGTGGCACATACTATGCAAAAACATAGTGAGAGAGACATGCCTTTGGTATGAAGGAATAGATCTTAAACTGAATCATCAGCCATGAAACTGCTGATAACACAACATTCATTCCTTTCCCTTACCCAGTGCCTTGCATGCAAGTAGAGATGATATGGAGTTAGTAACCAATATGTGCATCATGGCAGGTTCTTTTAGTTTGAAGAAGGAATTTGCAAATCTCACAGGTTTTTCTTCAAACACACACACAACAGCTGCCAGTTCCAAGCTTCAGGGGCCTTTGGCAAATTCTCTTGTAATATCATTACATCTACCTCTTCTGTCTAGAGGCCCTATGTTCCCATCTCCCTTTAGCAGCAGTTATCCATGTATTTATATCTTCCCCAATATCCAAAGATCTTAGAGTGACTTAGCAATAAAACTAATTTAAAACAATAAGTAACAAAAATCTCAGAGGAACACAGAGAAGGGCCTCTCTGACTTCGTTCCAACTGTTCTTGGTCAGACATACATAGACTAAAGACCAAACCTCTGAGACTGAGGTCCCCATCTACACTGCTATATAATCCAGTTTCTGAATGCAGATTAACTGCATTGAATGGGACCATATGGCAGAGTAAATAGGGTCTAAAGCTCAATGCTTCTCTGCCCACAGGGACACAATGCACTGCATCAGGAATTGATGGATGAATGTTAGTGGCATCTGATCTAGCTTATCACCTATTGCTAAAAATAAAAATTGTAGTAAGAGGAAAAGATGTCTAGAATTTCATAGTTCAGTCCCTGTCCCTGGAAGCTTTACGCTCATAGGTAAAGACCTTTGTATTTAAGGAGACATTTGGTTTTTAGTATATTGTGGCAGATAATGCTTTTAATGGGATGTGTATGTCTATTGTTTATTATTTTATTGTGTTTTAATAATAAACATCTTCGTAATTATATTTGTAACTTTTTAAAATTGAAGTTTAGTTTGTACTAAGAGGTTTTAAGAACTATATTGTGTTTTGAACATATTGTACATCTCTTTAAATCCTGTGCTGGAAAACATGTTGGGATATAATTTAAATACACAAACATAACTGGGTTATCTGAGTCCACACTGCCATATAACCCAGTTCAGTGTGGATTTTATACAGCTGTGTGGAAGGGGCCCATGATTCCATGGTTATAGACATGGAATACTTAGGTAGAAGTCTCTAGAACAGTGGTTCCCAAACTTGGACAGTTGCAGCCATTGGCCTTGGCTAGATTCAGTTCTTGTTTTTTAAACCTCTGGAAAATCATTGGAATACTTTGAATGCTTGTCGTCCATTGTGCAAGATTGCAATGACTATTTTTCTGGCCCCACCTTGTCTGGAAAATGAACCTGTTCTCAGGTGTTTCCACATACTTGTAGGATTATTTTAAGGAGATGTTGAAAATTAACACCTTTTAATATCTAAGTTTCTTCAAAGTAACAAGCCTTACTTGTTCTTATAGGTGACTGTCCCCCAAAAGAACAAAATAAAAGAACATCAAGAGGAATTTTTATGTCAAAAACAGCATAAAAAGAGCCAAGCAGAAACCTTTCCTGCCAAAAGAATGTGGTAAATGTAGAGCGTGATTGCCAAATTTGCTTTAGAGTCTTGCACTGCAAATCGTCCATTAGCCAAGCACCATCTTATTAAATAATACATGCATGACCAAAACACTAAGCATCTGATGAATTGAGCTGCAGTCCACAAAAGCTTGTGCCAAATAAAACTTGTTAGGTCGCTACACAATTATAGCTCTTTCACGTCACTTCAATTGCCATGCCTGCATTGTATGGAATCCTAGGATTTGTGGTTCTGTATGGAATTCAGGATTCTCTGTCAGATAACCCTAGTGCGACACATACTGTACATTCTGGGATTCTGTAAAATGCAACCATGAGATGTGTACGTATTGCCCTGAAAACCACAACATTCAGAAGATTCAGTAGGTCAAAGCATTTGCATCTTCCTTATGATGAAGAAAAATGTGCAGGGCCAACTGACTTCTGGAGAGATGAGTCCAATGTGCCCTGGGTTAAATATTTCCTCTTCAGTTTAGATCAGTTCTGCATCAGATGAATGGGGCCAGAAATTAAAATATGAAACCTAATCTTCTGAGATGGATTGATGAATAGGAGGATTGTTGATTTAAATGACACACTTGCTTATTTGTCCATCACTAAAAGCTAAAGTCTGTTTTTGGCCAGTTCCTTGAGGTCATACAGCAAAACAGCCTGCCTCTGAAGCTAAAGACATTTCTATACTTGCACTTGAATTTTAGTGTACCATTCTCGTGATGGATGAAAACGTATCACAATGAAAATGTATCACAATGTGCTTGGTGTAGTTCTGGGATAGGGGAAAATTGGTCTTTCACTACAACTCCTCAATTTCCTTAATACTGGCCATGCTTGACTTGGATCGATGGGATATAAAAGTCAAAACATCTGACAAACCAAAGGTTTGTAGTTCATTTTTCTCCCATATGAACTATACTGTAAAATTGGACTTCATAGTCTCTCTTCTTTGAGATAGCCAATACATTCTGATGTATTGGCTGTCACAATGTGTTTGTCATATTTATGATTTTCCCCAAAGGACTTTTTCATTTTAGTTTTGCAAGTCTCTCAGATTGTAGATATGATTGACAGTTCCATGACATGCAGGAGCCACAGTGGTTAAAGCTTTTACTTGGGATGTGAGAACTAGGGCCCTTTCTACACTGCCACATACAATCCAGATTTTTTTTGCTTTGAACTGGATTATATGATCCAGTTCAAAGTGGATAATGTGGATTATCTGCTTTGATAATCTAGATTATATGGCAGTGTAGAAAAGACATCAGCCAATTTTAGACTGTGAATTTTAACCTGCATTTTATTGGTATTGGGGTCAGTCTTTGTTGTGTGTATTTTGATATATGTATTTTAATGGTGTGGTTTATCTGTTTTAACCATGTTGTATTCCATGTCAAGCTATAGGGAGAGATGAGTTGTTGTTGTTGTTATTTTCTTCTTTTCCATTAAATCCCTCCACTACTCCAACATCTATTATCACTGGATGACTTTTAGTTAGTTTCTGCCTCTCAGCTTCACACTTCAAGTTATGTGGTGCTCTGTACAATGTCACTGATACACAGTTGCTTGGTTCCACATAGCTTCAGCCTAGTGATATTTCAAAGTATACCAGTGGAATTCCTCCTCAGCACTATAAAGGAAGGAGATCATATTCACTACCAGCATGCAAGCACAACCTGGAGCAAGATCAAATTCTGCAAATTTTACTTTTTTTTAGTCAGCTAGGATTGACAGATCTCAGAGCTTAGCCCTGAATCTCCAGTTTTCATGGGTCATCTCCAGGAGATGAGGGTGCAAATTCTAACATTTTGTGTGGCCCCTCTCTGGGAAAAGGAAAGCACCGTGTGAACATTTTGCACAGCTAGGAAAGGAACAGCTTGCTGCAGTTTACAAGTTTACAAAACTTGATTTCTCGCTGAAACCTGCAGTGACTCTCCAGGGGCTTTATATGCATATCCGTTATCTGAAATGCTTCGATTTTGGAATACTTTTATTTTGGAATAATTGAATTTGCATACTTGTACATAGTAAGTTATATTGGAGATGAAACCCAAGTCTAAACATGATATGTATGTATGTTTCATATACACCTTATACCACCTTATACACATAACCTGAAGGCGTATTTATACAGAATATTTTAAAATAATTTTGTGCATAAAACACAGTTTGTGTACAATCACCAGAATGCAAAGTATCCCGCTTTCACCCATGTGGACTATTTTGCATTTTGGAGTATTTTGGATATCAGAATTCAGTATAAGGAATGTTCAACCTGTATTGCTTAGCTAGCTTCATACTTTCCTTCAAGGTATAAGAACTTATTTTCTTGTCTTAGTTTCCAAGTGAGCTGTCCCTAGGTCTCTGGTTCTGACTCAGAAACCTCGGAGTGTAGGAAAATCATGAGCTGGCAACCCTATCCTCAGCCAGTATGTCTACTGAGACAGTGACAAAATGTTGGGATGATTATATTTTTCCTTCCTTGTACAAAGTAAAGGCAGTAGTAGCTTGGAGAAGATAATGATGCTGGAAGGAAAAAGGAAGGAAAAAGGAAGAGAGGCTGACCAAGAGCAAGATGGACGGATGTTATCTTTGAAATGACTGGCTTGACATTGAAGGAGCTGGGGCTGGCGACGGGCGACAGGGAACCTTGGCATGGGCTGATCCATGGGGTCACGAAGAATCAGAAGCAACTTAATGATGTCAGAGCATCTAAATTAAACATTGGCTGAAGACTAGAAGAGGAGACATTCATATGGGACCATTGATGACTAGGGAAAGATTTAGGAGATTGGGTGTATAAAATGGGTTTGATAAACGACAACCGACTGGTTGCATGCATTTCCAAAAAGTTCATGCTTGATGCCCCTAGGACACATCCTCTTGGCTACAATCTCTAGGAAACTGACTTCCAGTTTATTTCCAGGTTGAATGAAAGGACTTTCCTGGATCTAAACAGCCCAAGGGGGGCCACAAACACAATGTAATTACCTCCCATAGTGTGGTGTGAAGGTTTGGGTTTACAAAGTCCTATGTGGAGGTCCCTAATCCCTAGCATTTGCCCATCTGTGTTGCAAGACAGAAACAGCAAATATCTAACTATAAGTTCTGTTTTCTGCCTTAGTTGATAGTAAATACTAGCAGTTTAGTTGGAACAGGAAAAGAAAACACTAGCTTTGGCATATAAGTAGGGATGTTTTCAGTTTAAAAGCTAAATGAGTTGCCATCCACAAGGCAAGACAAACTAGTTTTAAGGCTTCATGGCAATAGACAACTCAAATTAAATACATAACTTGTTTTGCAAGATGACAAGTTCATATTTAGGACATATTTGAGGCAAGGAACCTAGCTATTTCTGATGAGCTATATTCTAATGAAAGAACATTTATATTTCTTTTTCATTCCTGAAGCAAAATAACCTATTAGTCAGATTTTGTAATTGCCAAGAAATTTGTGATTCATTATGTCTTGGGAGAAAACATTTATTTTGGGGGGAAACCCAAACCCAACCTTTTAAAATGCATTCTATAATTATAATGGTTTGTTCAGATTTATAGTTGAAATCTGGTTGTATATTATTAATCATTAACTAGAATATCATATTCTGCACAAAAAAAACCCAACCAAACTTTTTTTGCTCAATTCCAAATGACGCTGTTAGTAAAAAAACAAATTAGTTTGGAACAAAGCAGGGTTTAGGTAAGATCCAGGTCTTACCAGGTGTGGACACTGTGTGGATTGGGCCTGGGAACTGTGTCATGCGATCCCTCGGCCCAATCCACAGACTCATCTCGGTTTTTCAGGCTCCAGGAGCAAAAAAAAAAGAGAGAGAGAGAGAGGGCACCCACCCCCTAACCCCAAACCCCAAAGGAAACCCCAACATTTTTTTTTAAAAAAAAAAACACTTACCTGGGTGGCATTATGGTCCTCCTTGCATCCTCCTGGCACAAGGAAATTATGTGCCAGGAGGGGGGAAGCCTCCTCACCCCCCCCCCCCCAGCACACCATTTCTCTGTGCCAGGAGAGTGCGAGAAGGACTAAAATGGTGGCCAGGTAAGTGTTTTTTGTTTGTTTTTTTAAAAGGGCTTCTGGGGGGGGGCTGCATGCCATCCCGGTAGTTATCGCACTCCTTCCCCGGGAAAGCCCGGGGGGGGGGGTTTTTGGTGGGAGTGGGGACAGAAATCTGCAGCAAAGGGAGTTATTAAAATCTGCTTTGGTGTAGATTTCTCAGCTGTCTGGAAGCACTCTAAGCAGGCTTCTGAAAAAGGAATTCCTAATATTGGGTAGAATCATCAAAAGAATTGTTCCTGATAACCTGTTTATTTCAGATTAAAGGGGACACAGAAATGTATAGGTAGGTTCTCATCATGGGAGCAAGTTAAGCTGCCCTGAAGTATGGTTGTCCTGGACATTACAAACAGAAGCTGTATTTAGAAGTAAAATTTACAGAGTTGATGTGCTGTTTCTTCCAAAAGCTTTCATGTCATGTCAGCATGGCTTCTATTACTACCCTTCTGGGTGTACTCAAAAAGATGGGTGGTGGAAAACCGTAATAAAATCCTGAAGCAGTGTTAGGTGTCAAGGCCATAAATATAAACTTAAGATGCTGAAGATGGAAAGTGACACTTACTGAAGAATAGGTCCACCCACATTTTAATTGCCTTAACATGCAGTCTTTCTCCTTTTACTTTTGCAAAAAGGATTTTGAAAAAGAAGTCATACCATTCTCCTTGACATTCAGCCTTAGGATCATACAGTGTGGTTTCAAATCTGAACCAATGTTAAGGATACATTCATCACCCACCTGAGGACACCCAGGACATACGACCGAGCTGGATGGTCTTCTATGGAAACTGTAATAGTGTCTTCCCAAATGATTGCTGGATGGCCTAAAACCCTTGGCATTCTTTTGGGCCCATCTGAAGTTTAGAAGTGCATTGCTATGGCTACAGAAACATATTATTTTTTCCAGCTGTCAAAAATGTTGAATCCGGTTGTGCAGCGGGGGAGGGAAGCAAGAGAGGAAATTCTGAGAAAATGAAATAAGCTGGAAAAATAGCAAGCAAGCTTCTCATTTCAGCTCCATGCTCCCACCCTCAGAGGGATAGCTTTTTTACAGAAAAACAACAACAATGTTAAAAATATGTATATAAATCTAATCCAAGAGAGATTCTATTTAGAGGCCCATTGAAGGCCATTCACTACTAAACAAAGATCCTATCTTCAGGTCCACTGAGCCCAGAAAACCTTACTTTCTTGAGGGACAACTGCTACAATACTTCAGGAAGCCTGACAGTTACTTTTTGGGCGCTAAGTAAGCCAGCTGATGCTTATGGACCCCTAGCCACACTGTTTAATCTGGATATAAGACTGGGCTATACAAAGTTCATAAACATTCACTGTCATTCCCTTCCAGTCTAATCCTAAGTACCTAAACATTTCCCATACAGTGAGGACATTCTTTAAATGATCAAATTAAATCTACCAACATCTTGGGCTGCATATCCACCACAGTCAGCCCCCTCCTCAAATCACTGAAATTACAGGCATAGGACCTCTCTGAAAATGGGGAAAATGCAAATTAAAAAAATATTTTTTTAACCTGAGAAAATGCATTTTTATCAATCTCTAGGTCCTCCAGCACAACTGTTGGAGAACTTATAAATGCCTAGAAAAGTGTTCTTTCAAGGACTCTCCAGTGGGAAGTTGACAATAGAGACTTAGAGATTCCTAGAGAATAAATCAAATCTGCAAAAATGAAACCCTTAAATGTGGAGGGATGGCTGTACCATAACTCTTTGTCCCTTTAGTGCAGTGGTCCCCAATAGTTTTTTGACCAGGGTCCACTCTGACCAGGGGGCGCTTATTCAGAATATTGCATTGGATAGACCACATCAGCTCTAGTTTCTGATACAGAATATATGCCATCCAGTAGTCACTATCTGCTCGCCCACAGAAAACCATATTTAATCATCAAGAGCTGATGTGGTCTATCTAATGCAATTTCCCACTTTTAATTTTCAAAAAAGAGTGTTAAAAACTGTTCAGTGGTGCATAGGAACCCTGCAGCTCATTTAAAAGACGATTTGTTCCTCCTGGAGACTTTCAGACAGGCTATTCAATCTTCCCACTTTTTTCTGCCAAAGAAAAAAGAATGACCCAGGGAGTCTGTAGGAATTGGGGGCAACAAAACTGGCCAATTAAACAAATTTGAATTGGCAAAAGCAATGACGTGCAAGTGTGTGCCAGGGACCACATTTGGACTTCCAAGACCAATTTTGTTGCACTCAAACCTTTCAGACTTCAGAGACCATTCTTTTTCTAGCAGAAAAAAGAGCTGTGATTGTGTGTGCGCGCGCACGTGCGTGTATTGCCTGCTTAACCCTCACAAGCCCAGTCTTCATTAAACTCATTTTCTGCATACACATAACATCCATATGCATTGACTTCTGTGAAAAACAGTGATAGTTTTGGGGGATCATAAGAAAAAAATACAAAATCTTTGTTATTTGTGTATTTTGTGATTTAGGTACTGGACCCAAACATTCTAACCGGTACAGCAGAGCAAAACACTTTTAAAGTCACTGGCATGAAGAAATAATAACTATTGAATTATAATCTATTAATTGTCTTATAGGTAAAAATAGCCCCAACTCAGTCCTGCGTGTGGTTGCTAGTGAATCCTGTAATAATAAACAGAATCACTCACGGAGATCCTCCACTTCGTTGCGTCGGAATCCTGATGGTTGAACGAAAGAAAGTTCCACAATCTGATAGTCCACAATATGTCGAGATCAAGTCCAACCCTTTGATAGCGTTCACAATGATGAAATGTAGAATAGATTTCTTCAGGTTTGGAAACAAGAAATAGTCACTCGGGGCTAAATCCGGAGAATAGGGTGGATGAGGGAGCAATTTGTATCCCAATTCATGGATTGTTGCCATGGAAACTGTACATGTGTGCACGCTTGCATTGTCCTGGTCCCATCTTGCGGAAACCTTTCGCATACCTAAGCGATCATTTACAATTGAAACCACTGAGTCATGTGAGATGCCTATGGCCTCCACAATCTCTCGCACTTTCAATCTCCAATCGGCCAACACCATATTGTGAATTTTTTCAATTGTTTTGGGTGTACAGACCTCAACTGGGCGTCCAGAACATTCGGCATCTTCTGTGCTTGTACAGCCACAACAAAATTCAGTAAACCACTTTTTTGCCATTGAAAATGATTGTGCAGAGTCCCCATAGTATTTATCAAACTTAGTCTTGGTTTGAGTGATGGCTTTTTTCCGCAAAAAATAATGCTTAATGAGCACCCGAAATTCACTTTTTTCCATTTTCTCCTCAAATCACGCGGTAGTCTGCTATTAATGGAGGTCAAACACAAACTAAATGATGCAACTTGTTCAAATTTTGACAGGAGTCAACTGACAGATGCCTGTTGACAGGAGCAGTGTTGCCCTTTCAGTTAAGAGTTGGGAAATTGACCCGCCCTCGTATAAGGTGGTCGGGTTATAAGTAATTAACCTTTCTGAGAGAGGAAGAGCAGCAGCTCCCTTTTTGCTTTGGTTTACTATCTTAAGGGTGCCCATAAGAAATGTGAGACCACCTTTGAGCTCCCTCTTGGTTGTATTGCACTTACCTCATGCTGCAACCTGCTCTAACCCCACTAGCAATCCTGGAAAACTAAACCACAGTGGGTGGCCTATGAATACATAGCCACCTGAGGGCTTATCCCCATTATAAAAATCTGCCCTGTGTTTTAGGGCATTGCTTATAGCAAAAGATCCTGGGGGTATTGTAGTATGATGGTGGTGAACAGAATTATCTGTTAAAGAACCCCCAAGATTTCCTGGAGAGTGAGAAAAATGACAACTTGTCTGACTTCAGTCTGCAACCACGCTCTGGTTACATCCCATATAGACTATTGCAGCACTCTCTACGTGGGGTTGCCTATGAAGATTCTCCCCTATGAACCATCAAGAGTGTTAAGATTGTCTGGAGAGGCCCTGCTCTCGTTCCCACCACCTTCGCAGGCACATCTGGTGGGGATGAGAAACAGGGCCTTTTCTGTGGTAGCCCCCCAGCTGTGGAACTCCCAAATGAAATTAGATCTGCCTCCTCCCTTCCAACCTTTAGGAAGCTAGTGAAAACGTGGCTGTGGAATGAGGCCTTCGCAGAATGAGGGCGGAGATCACTAATCGACTAAGTTATTGACCACAATATATGGACTGAGTTGGACATGATTTTACCTTGGCGAATGGCTTTTTATATAATTTATTTTATATGTATTGGTAATTTTATTGTTATTTATGATGTTTTAAATTTTAATGTTAGCATTGAATTCTTGCTGTCTGCCGGTAATAAGAGGGGAATGCAGGGACCAAAGAGTGACATTATAAAGCTTAGACAGTGAATTATCTGAAATATGGAAAATATTTAGCTAAAATCAGGGATGGGCAACTGTGTGGGGGCAACCGTGTGGCCAATTTCGAAAAACCTTGCCCCTCATCCAGCAATTCCCAATACTTTCATTTTCCTCGGCAGCCTCGCTCAAAATTGGAGCTGGAAATGACATGCTATCATTTTTATTCCCATTGTGTGAGAGGCTGCAAAGGAAAACAGAGCTATCTGAGAGTTGTACAAGGTTCTGGAATTCTTGGGGGTATTTTCATATGTTTTCAGGTGTTTAAGGACCTTTCTGCATAGAGGGCCTTCTCTGTGGTGACCCCCCGACTCTGGAACTCGCTTCCCAAGGGCATCAGACAAGCCCCCACATTGGCAGTTTTTAGGAGGAGCCTGAAAACGTGGCTGTTCCAATGTGTCTTCCCTGAATAAAGTAAATAATGCCCTGCTCTGATCAACTTTTTGCAAAATGTCCTCAGAAGCACTTTAACTATCTGTTGGGTTGACTGCTCCACATTATCCACCAAAAACCCTCCTGTTACACACATTCTACCTCTGTTTGCATCCAGTGTTATTTATTTTTAAAAATGTAATATGTCACATCTGGCCCGGCCATAATGTTATTAAACTGTGTTGTTTTTGCTTATTTGTAAGTTATATTGATTGTATTATTTTTATTTGCTGTTGTGTTGTCTTATTATGTGTTATCGGGCTTGGCCTCATGTAAGCTGCCTCTGATTGAGTATATGTATATCTCCATCTCTATATAAAAATGCTCTGTGCGTTTTGAGTGACTTCATAACTCTAAATCTGCTGGATGAATTGACACCAAATTTGGCCATAAGACACCTGCTAACCCAAGGAGTGATCATCACTCAAAAAAATTGATTTTGTCATTTGGGAGTTGTAGCTGCTGGGATGTATAGTTAACCTACAATCAAAGAGCATTCTGGACTCCACCAATGATAGAATTGAACCAAACATGGCACATAGGACTCCCATGACCAACAGAAAACACTAGAAGGGTTTGGTGGGCATTAACCTTGAGATCTGGAGTTGTAGTTCACCTACATTCAGAGAGCACTGTGGACTCAAACAATGATGGATCTGGACCAAACTTGGCACAAATACTCCATATGCCCAAATATGAACACAGATGGAGTTTGGGGAAAATAGACATTGGGAGTTGCACTTACTGGGATTTATAGTTCACTTACAATCAAAGAGCATTCTGAACGCCAGAAATGATAGAATTGGGCCAAACTTCCCACATAGAACCCCCATGAGCACCAGGAAATACTGTGTTTTCTGGTGGTCTTTGGCCACCCTTCTGGCACCCCCTCGCAAGCCCCCAGGGATCCCAACCCCCAGTTTGAGAAATGCTGCCTTAAGGCCACCCAGTCCAACAGCCATCCAGCTATAGATATAGATAGACATAGGATTCACACACACACACACACACACACACGTATATGACAAATATAGTATCATAGATTTGGAAGGGACCTCTAAAGAAGGACAATTATATGTTGCATGTTCCAGAGTAGACAAACCAGGCAATCTCTACATCAGCATTGACAAAGAAACAACAAAAAACTCTTTTTACCCACAAGCATAAAGAAATTACACAGATTAGAAACCAACACTTTCTCATTACTTTATTTTCCAAGTCACCAGACTGGGCCACAGCAACGCATGGCAGGGTACTGCTAGTATGTGTGTGTATATGTGTGTGTGTGCATTCATGTCAGGCGCAACTAAAGAAACTGCAAGTCACTTCTGGTGTGAGAGAATTGGCCGTCTGCAAGGACATTGCCCAGGGGATGCCCAGATGTTTTGATGTTTTGATCCTTGTGGGAGGCTTCTCTCATGTCCCCGCATGGGAGCTGGAGCTGACAGGGGGAGCTCACCCATTCTCCTCAGATTCGAACCACAGACCTGTCGGTCACCAGTCCTGCCAGCACAAGGGTTTAACCCATTGCGCCATCAGGAGTTTCCATAAATTGAGACTAATGCATTTCTTCAAATTTATATTTGTATTTCTATTATTTCACAGGCATTGTTTATATTATTGTTGGTTGCTTTGAGTATATTGAGAGAAAGGTGGGATAAAATATAGTAAATAATAACAAGTATTAATATTATTCATAACCGAACACGGTAGAATGCGGATGCATCTTCTTCCAGTATCTTGTATCTGCTTCGGATGGCATTGTCCTCTCCATGCTCAACTATGGCTGCCTTGAGCCTGTCATTGCTCCCATTCTTAAAAGTAGTGATCTAAAACTCTGCATCCACCCAGTGAAAAGTCCCTGACCCTTATCCCAGTGCCATGTAAAAGCACACACATTAAAAACAGCTGTAGTGCTCAATCAAGTGTCAACCTTTGCCTCACAAAGCAGGTCAGGTGAGAGGAATGAGGAACGTGTGAAAAGTATGGGGTGTGTCATCTACAGCTGGAATGGAGCCTGAGAAATTCAGAAGTGATTTGCTGTCCAGCCAGAGCTCAGCTACATTAAGAGTGGATTTCCCCTAATCTTCGCTTTGGAATTAAACTAGTTTCTGTCTCACATTTATTTGGCATACTCAATACCACACCATGTGCTGCAGAAAATGTGAACCACAGCAGAACTGCCAAAGAGCTGCAATTACAAAGCAGGGAAGATGATCGATGTAAAAAGAAACATTTGTTATAGACAGTGAAATTTAGAGGTATTGGGGTTTCATCTGGTGGTACACACAAAAAGAAAACAAAAGAGAAAAGGAAGAAGGGAGATGGTATCTTATGGCCAATGGCCCTGCAATGTTCAGGGTTTCTGGGATGGGTTATGTGCCTTCCAACTGACTCCTAACTTCTTGCGACTCTGTCATGGTTTGCCATTACTTTCCTATAAGGCTGAAAGAATGCGACTTGCCCAATGGGTTTGCATGGAGGACTGGGGGTATTATTAAAAATATTATATAAAATTACCTTCAGGGTATGTATATAAGCTTTATGTGAAACATAAATGAATCTCCACAGCATCTTATGATGTACATACTGTATGTGCAGAAACAAGTATTCAAAAATCCAAAACACTTCTGGTACTAAATACTTTGGATCAAGGATTCATAACCTGTAATTGACAAGGGGAAGAACATGTAATAACTAAGTTGTGTAAATGTAAAACAAGCCAGAACAAAGAATAAGAATTCCAAGTTGTACAATGACACCACCTACACACAACCACTGTAGTTCACTGTCTTGCATCCCTGAAACGTGCTCTAGAATTCACTAGATCAAAATAGTTCTGATTGAAATAATGGCTTATTCTTCCTCTAACCCCATTACCTTCTCTATCTTCCATGGTTTTCCTTGTGCTGAATCTTTTATTGTAAAGTTATTGAGAAAATAACTTTGGAAACTTAAAAAAACCAGTGTACAACATACACGGCAGAATCACAGAGTTGGAAGAGACCTCGTGGGATATCCAGTCCAACCTCCGCCAAGAATCAAGAAATCGCATTCAAAGCACCCCCGACATATGGCATTGGCCACCCAGCCTCTGTATTCATATTTTCAATATTCAATATTCATATTTATTTAACAGCTCTTTAAAATAGTTATTACACTGTTTATTTGTATTTCTGTTTCTTTGATGCAAAATAAATATGTTTAGTTTAACATGCATTAAGTATTAATTATTCATTTAAATTGTGATTTTATTTATTTATTTGACCCACAATAGCTAAAGTATGGGAATGTTTTCAGAATGGATATGCTGTAAACCGTCCTGAGCCAAATGGAAAGGATGGTATACAAATCAAAGTAATAAATAAATAAATAAATAGTTCACAGTTCCGTCTTTATATTCTTCTGTTTCAGCTACAAACAGAGTTCAAGCAAGGGAAAAAGTAATGCTAGCAGGAAAAGAAAATGATTCTAATGCTTAGACACTAATATTGTTAAAGCACTTTAACCTTTTGACTATCAATCCTGAATAATAACTAAAAGGGGTTCACAAGAAACTGATGAAAAGCAATGTGTCCCGAGGAGGGCAAGTAAAACGATCAAAGCTCTGGACACTATGAATCCCTATGAGGAACAGCTTAAAGTTTAGCCTCCAGAAGAGAAGGTTGAAAGGAGTTATGATAGCCATGTATAAATATTTCAAATGATGTCATGAGGAAGAGGGAGCAGCTTGTTTTCGGCTGCCCTGGAGACTAGAACTTGGAGCAATGGGTTCAAATGACAGGAAAGGAGATTCCCTCTGAACATTAGGAAGAACTTCCTGACCGTAAGAGCTGTTCAACAGTAGAACTGTCTGCCTCAGAGTATGGTGTAAGCTCCTTCATTGGAGGCTTTTAAACAGAGGCTGGTGGCTATCTGTCAGATTGTGCTTTTCCTGCATGGTGAGGTTGGACTGGATGGCCCATGTGGTCTCTTCCAACTCTATGATTCTACACATTTCTAAAATGTTGCTTGAGTCCAGATGTGATGGATGCGAAACCATGAATATGCAGGTAAAATCGAAACAGAAATAATTGGAAGATCTCAATACTTCAAAGATTTTCCCCCTTTCTGTATATGCCCTGAACGGAACCAGAGCTTGGAAAGGTTTCTTTTGGAGTCTACAGATGAGGTATTTTGGGAACTGTAGTTCCAACAAGTAACTATTCTAAGGTCTGAATTGAACGTCTGTATCCAAAATAGCGCTATTCATCTGAATACCAGCTGCCAATTAACAGAGGATGGCTAAGCACCACTCCATTCCGTGACCTGGTTGTGAGTTGTCCATGTGTTATCTAACTCACTATTCCTGGAAACGTGAACTGAACTGTAGTCCTTGGCTCTGATTGAATAAAGATAATTCTTATTCACTGATTTCACAATCCAAAAATGTGTAGTATGTACGAGAACACAGGAAGGAACAGTCCCCAAGAATGCAAATATGCATCAAGGAATGTGAGATGTAAAGTTCAGCTGGAATATCCTGCAGTGGTGACCCTGCCCAAATTATGGGTAAAAACAATTAAAAATAAAGACATATGTGCCTGATTTAAAGGGGGGGGGTGTTTGAAGGGTGGAAGAATTCTTTGTACTTGGCTGGCTAGTAATGATAAACTACTGCTTGTAAAATAAATGAAGGTTGGAAACAGGCCATGCAGGCAGACCTAAAGATGACCGAGGAAAAAGGGGTTTAGTACATTTCTGAGAGTCGAGTATCTTTTTCAAGGTAAGTTACCTGAAATGGCTTGTCCCGCATACTTGAATGAAATCCTGAAAAGGAAGTCACACTAAGGTTGGCACCCTAAATCTCCAGAGAATTTAATGGACGTACACCCAGATATAAATAGAAAAAAACCCTCCCAATTCATATCATTTGAACTACATCCAAAGATTTTAGAATGTCACTTGTGTTTCCTCTCAGAATGAAAGTGTCACAAGAGAGAAAGAATAAGCAATTTAAAACAGGAGGAAGAGAGATAGCCGGGAGGCACAGGCATGTAGCCAGGGGGCTAAGGGGCTTCAGCCCCGAAATTCTCAGGGTGATCCGCGAGATGGCCTTACTGGTACATTATTTAAACTGTTATGTGCACTTATATCATGATCTGATCACCATGCTCATTATATCCCACATTAATGGGGTTATTGGGATAACAATACAAAAGGTTTGCTAGGGTAGACCCTCTTCCACCCAGTCTCAGCCCCCGAACCAAACTCAGCCCCGAATCAAAATCCTGGCTACGGCCCTGGGGAGGCACTTTCTCAACTAGTGTAAAATCCATACTTGGAAAATGCTTAAAAGTGCCATTGTAGGGTAGGACTTAGATCAGTGTTTCTCAACCTCAGGGTCACGAGGGGATGTCACAGGGATCGTCAAGGACCATCAGCAAACACAGTATTTTCTGTTGGTCATTGGGGGGTTCTGTGTGGGAAGTTTGGCCCAATTCTATCGTTGGTGGGATTAAGAATGCTCTTCAATTGTAGGTGAAATTCCACCAACTACAACTCCCAAATGTCAAGTCTATTTTCCCCCAAACTCCACCAGTGTCCACATTTGGGCATATTGAATATTTGTGCCAAGTTTGGTCCAGGTCCATCATTGTTTGAGTCCACAGTGCTCTCTGGATATAGGTGAACTACAACTCCAAAACCCAAGGTCAATGCCCACCAATGCCTTCCAATATTTTCTGTTGGTCATGGGAATTCTGTGTACCAAGTTTGGTTCAATTCCATCATTGGTGGAGTTCAGAATACTCTTCGATTGTAGGTGAACTATAAATTCCAGCGACTACAAGTCCCAAAAGGCAAAATCAATACTCTCCCCAATCCCAGCAGTATTCAAATTTAGGTGTATCGGGTATTTGTGCCAAATTTCAGTGAATGGAAATACATGCTTCATATCGGAAATTTACATGACGATTCATAACAGTAGCAAAATTACAGTTACGAAGTAGCAACGAAAAAAATGGTTTGGGATCATCACAACAGGAGAAACTGTATGAAGGGGTTGCGGCATTAGGAAGGTTGAGAACCACTGACTTATATTATCCAGAAGAAAACTAGTGCTTATTCATAGTTGGAACAATCCTTCACATATTTCTGCTCAAAAGGGTCTCAATAATTCATGCTCAGTACCCTTTCCAACAAAATACTATCCCTTCCCCCTGCCCTAGGTTCACAACGCAGCACAGAGAAGGTAAATGAACTCATGTGCCAGGATTTCAGAGTGAACACTCTGTCCACATTCTTGGACACAGGACTGGAATGTCAGCTCCTGTCCAGATGCCAGAGGCCACATTCCTTCAAGATGTTGCTCCCACAAATGCCAAAATCCCCAGAAATGCAATGCAATACTGTGGCTTATGCCTTGGGTGGAGGATGCCTCAGTTAAAAAACACTGGAGGGAAAATTTATGATTATGATTTGTTATTTTTGAGTGGACATCTCTGAAGGTCAATGTGTGTTTACAACACACCACCAAGAAGGAATTTCAAGAATGTTTGGCTTCATTTAAAGCACCCCTTTCTACCACTAGCCCATATTTCTAGAGTTTGGAAAAGTTACATTTCGGGGCTACATCACCTTTGGAGGTTCTGGAAATTGTAACCCGAAGAAGTAACTTTTCCATGCTTTATCCCTTTCCAGGCATCTTCAAAATACTAATCTCTGGTAAATACAGGCACATATTTTTAAAGAAAAAGCAAATCATGATCAAACAACATGAAAAATAAATGGAAGAGGAAAATAATACAGAAGAAGGAACAAGATAAAGCCTGTACAGAACATGAATAGTTACCTTTAAAAAGCAACTTTAGGTCCTTGCTCTAAAGTTAATCTTATAATTCCAAAACCACTTCCAAACAAATTAACTTGCATCTTAGTCACACTTTAAAAAAGAAACCTTTTGCTTCCCCTTTTCTTTAACGTTGTACATTCCTTTCTAGAACTCACATCTGAATGTTTTTCATTCAGTAGAACAATCTACAGCATTAATAAGTATTTGAACTTTGTGATATTTTTGCTCTACCTTTCAGGGAGTTACCTCCTTATAATTATAGAATTGATTTATGGTTACAGTTATGACTATTTGTAACTAGTTTCTTCCAAATGCTGGATAAAGCAGAACACACACAGGCGCACAGAGACGGATAAACAGACAGATAAAAAGGTAAAGGTTTCCCCTGACATTAAGTCTAGTCATGTCCGACTCTGGGCAGTGGAGCACATCTTCATTTCTAAGCTAAAGAGCGGGCGTTGTCCATAGACACCTCCAAGGTCATGTGGCCAACATGACTGCACGGAGCACCGTTACCTTCCTAACGAAGTGGTACCTATTGATCAACTCAGATTTGCATGTTTTTGAATTGCTAGGTTGGGAGAAACTGGGGTTAACAGTGAGAGCTCACCCGGCTCCCTGGATTCGAACTGCCAACCTTTCAGTCTGCAAGTTCAGCAGCTCAGCGATTTGACTCACTGCATCACCAGGGGCCCCAGGTAGACAGATAGATAGAGATATATGATATGGACCTATCCCCATACTCCCACAGTAACTACTAATTAGAATACAACAGCACAGATATTAATCTATCCTAGCCTTCCTTCAATGGTATCACTGGAAGGGGGGGGGGTATAGGGAGTGTAGACTGCACTGGGTGACATCATAAGAAGGGGTGACCCCAACCATGGGGGTAGGGAGAGTTCAATGGAAAAAGGCTAAAGGTGGGCAGCAGGACCCTCAAAGCTAAAAAGTGCTGCAACTTATTCCACATGGATGTCAAGACTCAACCAGCCTGGGAGCTGCGTTCTGCTTTCTTGTGGTACAGGAGCAAGGTGGAGAGCAACTGGATGGCAAAACAGGAATGAATACATGTGTGTGTGCATGTGTGTTCACAATTTCATCTCATCTGTGAAATGCTGAAGGGTTTGTCACCCAGGTGCCTGACTATAGATTGAATCTATTATCTATCTATTTCTGGTATGCACATGTAGCACATCTATTCACTATTCAACTCATTCATTTTATGCACTTCCCCATTTCTGCTGAAGCACATAGAGCATACTACATGCACATTTTAAACATAATACTAACATTCAGTCATTGCATAATATTTATCCCAACAACCTTTTAAATACAATTATGTGACTGTGTAACAGGAATAAGTTGGCATATAAGATGTAGCAGAACTATGATGGTATAGCTGGCCATTCACTGACCCCTGGACAGCCCCTTTTCCCAAAGCCATTCTGTGACTGAAGAAGACTGTGAAGAACTGACTGTGAAGAACTCTCTAATCTCTATATATAGTGGTTCTGATATATATATTCACTGAGGTACTCTAGAAGTTTCAGTAGATGATGCATTGATGTTGTTGTTGTTTTTGTTGTGTGCCTTCAAGTTGCTTCCATCTTACGATGACCCTAAGGGATTCCCATCGTGTGGTTTTCTTGGCAAGATTGATTCAGCATGAAACTATATTTTACTTCATTTGAGACTGAGCAAGTGTAATTTGCCCAAGGTCACCCATCTGGAGTTGTCCATTGAGTGAAATAATTTTATTTTTATTCTTGCATGCTCTCTGTAGCAGTTTCTTTTGCTTGCTGGCCAATGAAGTATCTGTCTTGCTTATTCATTAAACAACAAGAAAGGTTCTTTAGGAAAAACAGATCCAGAGAAGTCTTTCTTTAAAATGAGTGTCTTAATCATATATCATGGGGCAAGTATGTACTGGTTAACAACGGCATGTGAAAAATTTGTTTTAAAATGTCAAACATTCTTATAGAACAGTGGTTTTCAATGTTTTGCCTTAGATATTTTAGACCATGTAGACCAGGGCTTCTGGGATTTGAAATCCAAAACATCTGACAAAGGTTGAGAACCTCAAGAGTAGTATCTCCAAAACTCTCTCTAGTGTGCTTCTTAAATTGTGACCTTTGACAACACTGACATCTAGTGGTTCTACAAAAAGCCTTGGCTTTGATGTTATTTGTTATTGTGTGACTTTCTTTTTTTGTCCTGTTTCTCCTGTTCTGCTTCTACTATCTCATGCCAAGATACTTGTATGTGACCCAAGCACCTCATGGTTTCACTCTCAGAGTGCATCTACACTGTAGAATGAATGCAGTTTGACACCACTTCAACTATCATGGCTTAATGATTTGGAATCATGGAAGGTGTAGTTTGGTGAAGCACCAGCACTCTGGCAGAGAAGGCTAAAGACCTTTTCAGAGATACAAATGTAGTGAGTTGACACAACTATGTAGGAGGCTTCTGTACTGTTGCAAATTGACATGTTGAATACTGAAAACAATTCAATCAAAGAAGATCCATGAAAGGATTCTTCATGTTCCTAGGTGTAACCAGCTTGCCATCGTGCATTAATTTTGTGTGCATCTCGACACCATAGAAGTAATACAGCTTGACACTACTTTTACTGCCATAGCTCAATGCTTTGGAATCATGAGAACTGGAGATCTACAAAGTCTCTACCAAAATGTGTTGGTGCCTCACCAAACCATAAATCACAGGATTCCATAGAACTGAGTTAAGGCAGTTAAAGTAGTATAGGCATTTCAACATACTAAATTGAGTATAGTGGTTTTCCATGTGCGTTTGCAAATTCTGTCAAATTTGTTGGAATTTTGTAAAGTCTGTATTTTTGGGAACCTCTCACTAGACCAGTGGTTCCAACCTTTTTTTGACCAGGGACCATATGAACAAGGACTGCTTTGACCAGGGACCACTATCCACATTAGTACCAAAAGGGTTATGAACTGCTTTTGGTCAACTTTAGATTCAGTTTGGTTATTTGGGGTGCTGAGTTAGAAAATTGCATTGGATAGACCACATCAGCTCTAGTTTCTAATACAGAACATATGCCATCCAGTAGTCACCATCTGTTCACCCACAGAAAACCATGTTTAAAAATCTAGAGCTGATGTGGTAGTAATATTCTTTTATTTATTTATTTATTTATTTATTTATTTATTTATTTATTTATTTATTTATTTGGTCTTATATTCTGCTGCTCCCTGCAGGCTTGGGGTGGATCACAACATACGATAAAACATGCTGCGTGCGACAAAACTTGCAACATACACTAAAAACATAAAAACACGAGACTGTTACAGAAGTAGCATTCAAAGGGGTTACAATTCCTTAAAACCTCAGGCACAGAGAACGCCCGCCGGCCGGACTAATTAAAAGCCAGTCTGAAGAGGGCAGTCTTGCAAGCCCTACGAAAGGGGGCAAGCTCTGAAATCGCTCGGGTGTCATCGGGAAGAGAGTTCCATAACACCGGAGCCACCACAGAGAAAGCTCTCTGCCTGGTTGTGGACAGATGGCAGGAGCAGATTGATGGCACAAGTAACAGATTCTGTTCTTCTGAATGTAGTGATCAGTATGCCTCTCCCCTCCTGACATCCTCGTTGCCTCAGCACTATAAGAGGGTTTCGTGAGACCAGAGTTTCGCTCTCATTGCAACAGTGTAGTAAGAGTGAGGTTGCAGACCATATTTTAGTTCTTGGGAACCACTGGTGGTCCATGGACCACAGATTGGGAACCACTGCACTAGACCATCTTCATTTGGCAATTTTAACTACATGCAATGTATACATGTATAAAGCACAGTGGAATTGTAAGCTCCACAAGCATAGAAAAATGTAAAATATTTCAGGTAATTTTGAAAATAGTGTTAAGTCATGGTTCTATGGCACTGCTTCTTAAAGTGTGGGTCCTGACCCCAAATGGGGGTCTTCTTATTTTAATGTTGAGGTCCTGAAAAATTTAGCAAGAGTTAAAGTTTTTTGAACATAACCTAGTAGTGGCTGTTTTAGACATCTACAGGAATCTGTTGTCCAGTGTTTACAGTGGACTCTGTAGAAGATGCTTCAGCAGTACTTCATAAAAAGGGAACATCAGCCTGTTTAGCCATTCTTGCAAATGCTGATGTATTATCAGTATATGATTTATTTTTATACATATTTTATATACTTATATACCTGGGGTCGCATAAAAATCTCTCAACCCAAAAGGATCCTCAAGCGAAAACATTTAAGAAGCTCTGATCTATGGTACATTCATCCTACTATTATATCATCTTGCTAACTCTGTGAAAAGAACAATGGGGGGGCAGAGAGGGGGGAAACCTCGGCATGTCATTCATCAGGTTCTTACTCCATAAATTTGACATTTGATCTCAGGTTTTGGGTGGGTGGGTGAATAATGGGCCAATCAGCAATCAGCAATGTCGGCTGCAAGATGTCTTCCCATTTTATGGACCTTAAAGACAGTACCTCCCTCTCCTCTCATTAAAGCGTTGGGAATTGCACTAGGATACTTTGTAGATCAATACAGTTTGACACTTTAACTGCCATGGGGTTTGTAGTTTGGGGAGGCACCAGCACTTTAGCCGGACATGATTAGGTAAAACAACAACACCCATGACCCCACAGCATTGAGTCATTATATTTAAAGTTGTGTCAAACTGCATTAACTTGACAAGTGCAGATGAAAATTCCAAGTGCAGGTTGAAATCTGTCTGTGTGGCCCCATCTACATTACCATTATAATGCAGATTTAACTGTATTATATGGTCAGTGTAAAATCATATAATGCAGTTGAACTGAATTATATGAGTCCACACTAACCATATAATGCAGCCAGCAAATTGATTCTCTGTAAAGGGATTATAATGTTAACAGAGATGGTATCAACTGACTGTTACTGGCTTTCTCATCCATTTGTGTGTGCCAAAAGGAGACCTGAATCAAGATTGACCTGAAACTGCAGCCAGCAAATTGATTCTCTGAGTAAAGGGAGTTACTTTGTCAATGTTAACAGAGATGGACATTGCATCAACTGACTGTTACTGGCTTTGTCATCCATTTGTGTGTGCCAAAAAGGAGATCTTTACCTGAATCAGGTCTCTTTCAAGACCACCTGAAACTGCAGCTTAATAAAAAATCTCAAACGGGTGTCAACCCTTCACTCTGACACTGTCACTTTTCTTCTTCTATATGATTTTGATAACATTGGTCATCAAAGAACCTATTGTGATTTGAAAGTGAGTGCAAGGTATTTTATGCTTTATGGGTGCCCTAGTAAAATAATCACTGGGGTGGTCATATTTGATTTTGCAATACTTTGATTCTCTGTGTGAAGATATACTGTACTTATGGATCCAAAATGGCACAATTAACAAGGAGTGCATCTACACTGTAGAACAGGGCCGTAGCCAGGATTTTGATTTGTGGGGGGCTGAATTTGGTTCGGGGGCTGAGACTGGGTGGAAGAGGGTCTACCCTAGCAAACCTTTTGTATTGTTATCCTAATAACCCCATGAATGTGGGATATAATGAGCATGCTGATCAGATCATGATATGAATAAACATAACAGTTTAAATAATGTACCAATAAGGCCTTCTCGCGGACCAACCTGAGAATTTCGGGGGGGGGGGGGCTGGCTACATGCCTGCTGTAGAACTAGAGTTGTAGTGTGGCAAGGCAGCAACATTATTTGGCAGAGAAGGTTAAAGTTATTGTAAAATGACAATTCCCATGATTCCATAGCATTGAGCAATGGCAATTCAAGTGGTGTGAAACTGCATTAATTGTACAATTGTCAATCCTATGAATCGTCTTCTCTTTGTATATTTTTCATTACTCACTTGAAACAGCAGATGGCAGCATAGTACAACTATGTCGTCTCACATTTTAGTACACACTGGATTGTCCAGTGATGAAATTCCTTTTAAAGTAGCCCTGAAAACTGACTTTCTGAATGTTAGGCAATCCATTCTCATGATATTATTTGGGTTTTTTTGCTCTGTGTTTCAAGAGTGAAATTATACTAGTGCAGCTTTGCACACAAGATGCAAGGAATGATAATCCTTCATAGGACCGTCCCTCTGTAGAAACGGAAACTCGATCATGTTTCTGTGAATTTTAACCACAGCTATGAGTCTCCAGATCTTTCCTGCTGAACATCACTATGATTAATTTGGAAAATATTAGAAAGCGTGCAGAACTAGTGGGATAGATTTAATGTGTTCCAGCAACAGGTTAGCCAACTGTCAGTATGGGAATCCTGTAGCCGCCACATGTTGTTAAACTGCCATTTCCAGCAGCCCTAGTCAGTGCAGCCAGTGGTGAGTAATGCTGGGAGTTGGAGAGGAAACATTTTATATTGGCTATATGCGTATTTTGGCAAATTGTAGATCTGTGTGAAACCCAAAGGAGTGGATCGACGACAAATGAGAGGATATTTTAATTATATTATCCTCTCCGATAGCATGCAAGGTAGCCAATTTCTGATCTAGACCAGGGCTTCTAAAAAACCTTTTCTTTTGGACTTCCGGTGAGCGTTTTGAAGGTGGCAGGAACGGCAGCTTGGGCTCCCAAGCATGCCACCCGATCTCCACGGTTTGGAGGACCAGACGGTCCCCTCTCGGCCCCCGGATTGAGTGGGAAAGAGACGCGAAGCTGGTAGGTACCTTCTGTGCCCCTCAAAGCCCCCAACCCTCAAGGATGGGGGCTAGAGGGGGGGAGGCTGTACCGTAGCAAGCGGACCGGGAGACGGGAAGTGGGACTAAGTCCTGCACCAACTGCCCCACGCTCATTCCCAATTACAAGAAATTCTACAAGAATGGAGTGCGAAGATATGTAAGTCTCTCCGCTTTTTTTTGGTGAAGAAATTCTAGATTCCACACTAGAGAGGAGATCCCTACGAGAAAGGGTTGGATGACATCTGAAACCCAATAATAAAAGAAAAGAGAGATAAAGAAAGCATAGAACTTTGCCATATTACTACAACCCTATAATTCTACCACTTAAAGAATAAAGAAAGAATTTTAAAAGAACTAAGATGTCTCCAGAGGGGAAGGAAGGAGGGATTGAAGAGAAATGCCTATGGGCGAGTCCGAAGTCGAGAATGAGGAGCCAAATTGAACAGCCTCTTTTTGAGAGAGTGCCCTGGAGAATAAAATGCTAGAGAATTTGTTAAACAGCCTACAATTAGAGGGAAACGGCAGTAAGAAGGCAAATAAAAGATGGCGTTAACCTTGAAGTTGCTGCTCTGTTAAGGCTTTGTTATGGCTACGATCCTTCCTTCTTCATAAACAAACTGGATTGACGGAACTCCACCCCCTCTCCTGGTGAGTGAATGTGAAAGCGGAAGGAAAAAGAAGAAGGAGAGACAAGAAAGAAACACGCACCTTAGGGAGGAGCTTGGGAAGACTAAACGGTGGTTGAGAAAAGGAAGGAGGAAGGAAGATAATAAGGAAGGGACCGGAAGCAGCAACTCGGAGACTGAGAATAATAATAATAATAATAATAATACTTTATTACTTGTGAGTCGCCCTCCACCAAGGGATCAGTTAAAACAGCAGATATGAGCCATAGAAGGCTCTGCCATCCATCAGTTCAGAGCCTGAGAAGGTTTTCAAGAGAAATCTGGCCGGGGCCATGGCCCACAGAGAGTTCAGATCAGCCAGGAGAGAAACAGCAGGAAGAAACCAAGGATGATAAAAGACAAAAGATAAACAATCCAAGAGAAGCAGAAACCCCTGGAGGAAGCAGACGACGGCAGGGAAGGAGACAGGAACCTACAGGACCGGGAAGAGAAGCAGACGGGCATAAGGAAACAGATGAGAGCGGGGAGCGGAGGAAGGAAAAATTAAAGAAGCCTATTGAGGACTAGAGTGGAGAACTTTGAAAGTTGGGGCTCTGAGATACAGGAGGGAAGAATGAAATAAAGGCAATACTGGCTCTGGGGATAAAGGGGAAGGCTTAAAAGTGGGAATAAACCTATGGGGATCCAGATCCTAAATGAGAGGGGAGAGTTATAAATTAAAGAGTAGCTAAAAAATAAGAAGATTGATAATAACTAATTGTTGATACAGGGGTTTATATTGGGATGGATTGTACTTAAACTTACTTGGGAATGAATCGTGGTTGCAACTAAATAATTAATTGATTAAGAGATTTTAAAGTGTAAGAATTGCCAGTGCGAATCGTTAACCCAAGTGAATATTGATTGATTGATACCCTCCTGGAACAGGTGAGATAGGTAAAAGTCTGTTAAATTAGACTCTAAGTATAAAAATTCAGAAGCAAGCTTGGGAAAAGGTAGAAACCATAGAAACGAGGAACATAGCCATGGAAAGAAGGTAGGAAAGTCTTGATTTCAGTGAGATGGAGTACTAATCCACATTAAGAAATGCTGGGGAACAAGAATGAGTAAATATTAAAGAAACATTAAAGAAATGGTAAAGCTACCGATCTTAAAAGTAAGGGGAAAGTTATAGGCAGAAGTTTACAGGAAGTGGAAAAAATTTCAGAACCCAGACTAACCACACAAAAAGAATAATGTCCCTAGGGACACCAAAATGAATTTATATGAAAAAGAATATGTGAGGTGGTCTGGAGGAAAACTAACACCTACCCTACAAAACTTAGAGAAGTGAGAGAACTGACCCTTCGAAAATTCCCTACTAGTATGTAAAAGAGAAGATGAAAGTATCTCTCTCTCACTAATGAACTCAAGTAACTGAATACTAGCCCAGAGGGGGTAGAAATGGCAGGGATATGATGATTTATAAGGATGAGGAAACCTAGTCCAAAGAAGGAAGGAGATTAGAATAGGGAAAAGGTATGTAACTTGCCCAGCCCATCGGGGGAAAGAGAGGCTTCAATACTTCCCAAGTCCTGAGAGGCGGTTGTCTTGGAAGCTGCCCTCGAGAGCCCACCAGAGGGGAAAGAAAAAGAAGGAGAGGATGAGGAGAATATCTGAATCTGAGATAGAAGACTAAACAATGAATGAGAGCTGTAACCTTGTGATGATTGGTAATTAAAATATATAGAATGATAATATAGAGTAACCTTTGTGCCCCTCATATCAGAGGCTAGGATTGTATTTGTGATGTTGCGCCATAAGAACCTCCTATTCAAAAAAAAAAAGAAAAAAGGAAAAGTAGAAATAATAGAGAGAATTACGGAGTAAAAAAAGAAAAGAAATGTATGAATTAAAATATGGGTTGTGATAGAAATATGGTAAAGGTATTATAAAGACAGATCGGATTGTGATTAATGAATATCTAGAGAATATTAAATTAGTAATATACCACTGTCAGATATTTATTAGTAAGAATAAGAGCACTGGGGATGTTCTGTGTTTAAAATGAAACTGAAGAATATATCTAACAGTGTGGAACTAGAATGGAAGTCAAAATACTCCTTTTTCCCTTTCCCTTTCCCCTTTTCCTATTGTGATCTTGTATGTTTTATAAAATGGAAATTCTTAATAAAAAGTATTTCCAAAAAAAAAAAACCTTTTCTTTTCATGACCCCTTTTCGCCCATGAAATTTGTATGCAACCCCAGGTGTATCGGTATATAAAATAGGTATACAAACCATATGATTGCTGAGAATAAATCGTAAAGAAATTCATTTTAAAACGATTATTTGGTATACATTAAAATTTTCCATTTATTAAAGATGAGAGCAACTTTGCATACTAATGAGATGGATGTACTTGTTTATTTTTACATGAAGAATTAAATCTCGGCAGAATATTTGATATTGCAGGATGTAGAGCATCTTCCAACTTTTTCATGTCATGCTAGCATGCTTGGTTTACAGAATATCCTCTTGGCTGTCCCCCCCCGCTGGATTCATATAAATGTCCAAAGCAGCCACTAAGTGGCAAGTGATGACACGGTTTTGTCAGGACCTCCAGATTCATTTAGGAGACCCCAAATAGGGTCACGACCCACAGTTTAAGAAGCTATTATCTAGATTGCTGACTTAGCATATAGAACAGTGCTGTCCAACATCTACCGGACCAGGGGCCTGATTGCCGGTCACTGATGACTTGGGGGGCCGAAGGGTCTGGCCCCCTCCTTGGCTCCGCCCCCTCCCCGGCTCCGCCCCCCATACTCAATATGCCCAAATGTGAACACTGGTGGATTTGGGGGGAAATAGACCTTGACATTTGGGAGTTGTAGTTGCTGGGATTAGTAGTTCGCCTACAATCAAAGAGCATTCTAAACCCCACCAATGATGGAATTAACCAATCTTGGCACACAGAACTCCCATGACCAACAGGAAATACTGGAAGGCTTTGGTGGGCATTGACCTTGAGTTGTGGAGTTGTAGTTCACCTCCATCCAGAGAGCACTGTGCACTCAAATAATGATGGATCTGGACCAAACTTGGCATGAATACTCAATATGCCCAAATGTGAACACAGATGGAGTTGTGGGAAAATAGACCTTGACATTTGAGAGTTACAGTTTCTGGGATTTATAGTTAACACACAATCAAAGAGCATCCTGAACTCTTGCAACAATGGAATTGAACCAAACTTGGCATATTGAACTCTCATTACCAACAGAAAGTACTGAAAGGGTTTGCTTGGGAACTGACCTTGAGTTTTGGAGTTGTAGTTCACCTACATCCAGAGAGCACAATGTTGGATCAGGACCAAACTTGGCATGAATACTCAATATGCCCAAATATGAACAGGAGAAGGAAGGAAGGAGGGGAAGAAGAGAAGGATGGAGGGAGGAAAGGGAGGAGGGAAAGTGAGAAGGAAGAAAAGATAAAAGGGTGGCAGGAAAGAAAGGAAGGAAGGAAGGAAGGAAGGAAGGAAGGAAGGTGAAAGAGGGGCAAGGAGGGAGGGAGAACAGTTGAAAGGAAGGATGAAAGGGTGGATGGGTGGAAGGAAGGAAGGAAGGAAGGAGAAAGAGAGGAGGAAGAAGGGAGGGAGGGAGGGAGGAGGAAAGGGTGGATGGATGGGTAGGTGGAAGGAAAGAAGGTGAAAGAGAGGGAGGGAGGAAAGAAGGAAGGAAGAAAAGAGTGGAAGGAAAGGAAGGGAGGAAGGAGAAAGAGAGGGAAGGGGGAGGAAAGAAGGCCGGGCGGCAGTTGGGGCTGCTGAGGTGGGGGCGGAGGAGGAGGCGGGAGCGCCGCCACGAACTGGGCCTCCGCCACGGCCAGGCGCCCACAAAAATGGAGCGCATCGATTGGCAGGGGGAGGGGGAGGAGGGAGCCTGCTCCTCCTCCCTGCCCCGCCCAGCCCCGCCCCTCCGCAAAAAAAAAAAAAATAAAAATTTAAAAAATAAAAAAATTAAAAACCAGCCGATTTCTCTTTTAAAAGGGTAGGGGGCCATAGGGAAGGGACTGGGGGCCGTATACAGCCCGCGGGCCACCAGTTGGACAGCCCTGGTCTATAACAGCATAGGAGGCTACATGTTTCTACCCCTGTTATAAAGAGAGTCGGCTGATGTTTTTTCAGGAGACACAGTCCATATATTTATTTGTTTGTTTTAGCATTGAAGGTTAGAAATAGGCTTTCTTTAAAACAGAAAACAATTATTATAATTCACTTTTGCAACCAGTAGCATGATTCAGTCACAGGAAGAAAAGATGCTCCTCATTTTAGAGAATGTTTCCTTTTGGATTATCAATCTCAGAACTCCAATAGCATTAACTGGCAAAGTGTGCATCTACACTGTAGAATTGATGCAGTTTTATTCAATTTTAATTGTCATGGCTCAATGCTTTGGAATTCTGGGATACTCTCATTATTCCATAGTATTGATCCACAGTACTTAAAGTGGTATCAAACTGCATTAATTCTACAGTTTGGATGCACCAGAAGACTCTGAAAAAAGTTGTTTAAAAGGGACCATTTCCATGTTTTGAGTTTAGGAAGCACCTCCCTATTCCCTGTTGCTACCACCACCACAGTTTTTGCTCAACTAATAAAAATTGAAATGCTCATTAGAATGGCTTCCCATTAAAAGCAGTTCCCACTCAACAGGTTTGTGTCATCAGCCACTCAGGCATCATTGACTGCATTTGTAAATGCGACCCAGAGGGTAGGTGACTGTCGACATTGAGTTAGCATTATACTAAATCTTGGATTTGTATCGAGTTCTTGCATCCCCTATATCAGGAGGAAAAGCTAATTTCTTCCATCTATTTTCGCCTATCAAGTTGCCACAAGGAGCTGAGCAGACAAAGCTTCTTTCTTCAGATAACAAAACTATTTCACAAGTCATAAGACCTCAAGGCAAAATTTTGTATTTTCACTGTTCCATTTTGTCCCCAAAATTTAGAATGTTTGGATGTGGGTAAAGAAATTGCAAACATACTGGATACTTAGCTATGAGTGTTAGGCAGATTTGGGATAAAAGCATTCTAGAAACATTAATTTGAGAACTAACTATTGCTAAGCCTGAGCTAAATAAGTAGAGACATGTGAGCTGAGGGTGGAAGAGAACAGAGCATCTGCACATTATTATAGCCTGTGGTCAGGAGCATACATACCATTCTTTTGTTTGCCTTATAAGGGGAGTGGTGTGTGGTGTAGTGGTTCTAAGCATGAAAGGGCTTTTTTTTCTCCAGGATTTTGCATTTGTCCCTTGCCTGAGTGTCTATTTCTGTACGTGCCTGGAATGTTGGCCAGACTTCAGTATAGCCTGAGTATTAATTTATGCTACATTTCTAAGACATTTTCATGGTAAATAGATGACAAAGCCATTGATTGTCCTGGCTGCAAGCTGAGCGTTGCGTTTCCAATTACACACAATCCTGTTTTGTGTTTAGCAGACTAGAGCATAATTCAGAGTGAAGATAAAACATCTCTTGCTCCCTTCCTCCTTCCCTCCTCCAAAAAAAAAACCTTTTGGAAAGGAAAAATACCTACCAAAATGCTGGCTTTGCTGCCCATTTCTTAAATGTTGAAATGTGGGCATATACCTATGTTTATCCTGGTAATATTGTTATGCTCAAACCACAATGTTTACATCTCAAGGAGACAGTCAACATTTTTCCAAATTTCCCCAGCATTAGTTCAGCCCACCGTGCATTGTGTAGATAATCCAGTTTTTGCATATTGGTTTTGTGCATTGCTTTATCTTGTCCATTTCTTTATTGTGCAGTGTTTTGACATCCTGAGATGGAAAAGGATGATAAATATTCAGCAATCAATCAAATACTATTGTTGTGTCCCATTGTTCTTTCCTTGGTTGCAATCATAGCTAAAGCGTCAGAAAAGGGATGGCGTAATTCTGTAGTATATAGCTTTAAATATCTCATGTCTTGGATTGAACCTTTCATGCTACACAGTTATTATTGTTTGGGTTTATCAGCACAGTAGAATGAAGGCAGTTTGGTACCCCTTTAATTGCCGTAGGTCAATACTATGGAATTGGGGAGTTGTAGTTTTACAGTGTCTTTAGCCTTCTCTGCCAAAGAGTGTAGGTGCCTCACCAAACTACAACTTCCAGGATTCCATAACATTGAGCATGGCAGTTAGAAGTGGTGCCAAACTGTTGAAGTGCAGTGTAGATTCCAGAAAAAGGACTGCTGAAAAATGGCCCAAGAATATGGCTGGGCAGCAGGGGGTCATCAACTCCCAGGAGAGGTGATGAATTGCTTCTGCCTCTGTCACTTTCCCCTTTTTTCACCCACATTCCTTTTGTGCACCCTTATTATTTCCCCTTTCCCTCCTTTCTTCCTTCTCTACCCTCTTCTTTCATTCCTTCCTTTGCTCTTTGGTTCCCCCGTCCCGTCATTTCTCTTTCCTTCCGTCCCTTCCCCCGTCTCTACTTCTTCCTTTGTCTCCTTCCTTCCTTTGTTCACGTTTTATTTCCCTAATAGCAATTAAACAGAAAGATATATGTATAATATATAGACTTTCTGCTGTGCTTTCTGCAACCGAACTTGCCTATCTCAGATTGGCCTCTTTAGTCATCAGCGCGCTTGTAAAAAGCGTGGGATGAGTCCTTCCTGAATCTTCGTTCGTGAAGTAATGCCGAGAGAGAGATATGTATTAATGCAGTGGTTCCTCATGTTGTGGTGACCCCCATCCATATTTTCGTTGCTACTTCATAATTTTGTTACTCTTATGAATTCTAATGCAAATATCTAATATGCAGGATGTATTTCATTGTTACAAATTGACCAAAGTTAAAGCATAGGGATTAATCACAAAAAACAATATGTTTAGGGTATGGACAACAGATGATGGGATTTGCAGTACCTTCAACCATTCAGCTCTGACTTCCACAGACCAGAGTCCCCCACAAATGACAGACCTAGACCAAACTTGGCACACAGAACCGCCATAACCAACAGAATATACTGGAGAGGTTTGGCAGTGATTTAGGGAGATGTACTTCACCTACATCCAGAGAGCAAATGTGAACCCAAACCACTATGGATCTGGACCTAACTTGGCACAAATATTCATTATGCCCAAATTTGAGCACTGGTGTTTAGGGAAAATAGATCTTGACATTTGGGAGTTGTAGTTGCTGAGATTTATAATTCACCTACAATCAAAGAGCATTCTGCACCCCACCAACGATGGAATTGAACCAAAATTGGCATATATAAATCCCATGAAAAAAAAAAGAAAATACTGGAGAGGTTGGGGGAAAATAGACACTGACATTTGAGAGTTGGCGCTACTTGGATTTATAGTTCACCTGCCATCAAAGAGTATTCTGAACACTATCAACAAAGGAATTGAACCAAACTTGGAACACACACTCCCATCACCAACAGAAAATACTGGAGATGTTTGAGAAGAACTGACAGTGTAGTTCACCTACATCGGAGAGCACTGTGAACCCAAACGATGAAGTACTGGAGTGATTCCCAACCTTTGTTCCTCCTGGTGTTTTAGACTACACCTCCCAGAATTCCTGACTGTTGGTTGTGATGGCTAAGGCTTCTGGGAGTTGAAGTCCCAAACAGATGGCGGAACAAAGGTTGGGAACCATAGATCAACTCCCTAGCAAGCTCCCTTCCAGCCTTCTTCCCCCGCGCGCCGGCGCCCTCGCTCCCCCCCCCCCGCCTCTCTCTAGCCCCGGTGCATGCATCGGGGCTAGAGAGAGGCAGAGAGGGGCGCGGGGGCGGGGGCCTTTCTCCTCCTCTCTCGCCAATGACAGGCTGGCGAGAGAGGAGGAGGAGGCCCTCGCTCACCCCATCCCCCTCGCCTCTCTCTAGCCCTGATGCATGCACCAGGGCTAGAGAGAGGCGAGGGGGTGAGCGAGGGCACCTTTCCTCGCTAAAATATAAGCCCAACCCAAGCCTGGGTCGGCTTATATTTTAGCTGGAAGGTGCCTCGCTCACACCCCTCGCCTCTCTCTAGCCTCGATCCATGGATCGAGGCTAGAGAGAGTCAGAGAGAGGCGGGGCCCTTTCCAGCTAAAATATAAGCCGACCCAGGCTTGGGCCGGCTTATATTTTAGTGGGAAAAGGGCCCCGCGCGCTCTCTACCTCTAGCCTCGATCCATGGATCGAGCTAGAGAGAGGCGAGGGGTGAGCGAGGGCACCTTTTCCTAAAAAATATAAGCCGACCCAAGCCTGGGTCGGCTTATATTTTAGCTGGAAAGGCCTCAATCGGAGGAATTTCCTCCTGTTTCCCAGGCTGTCCCTCAGAAGCGGAGGGACAGCCTGGGAAACAGGAGGAAATTACTCGAATCAAACTTCGAGCTGCTTCCAAAGCGCTTTGGAAGCAGCCCGGGCCGAGTTTACTACTGTTTCCCAGGCCTGGGTCGGGTTATTTCTTAGCGGGAAGGGCCGCCCGCATGGCAGCCCTTTCCTGCTAAGATATAAGCTGACCCATCTTAGCGGGAAAGGGGGCCTCACAGGCGCCTCTCTGCCTCTCTCTAGCCCCGATGCATGGATCGAGGCTAGAGAGAGGCAGAGGCGCTGGGCCTTCTCCTCCTCTCTCGCAGGCCTGTCATTGGCGAGAGAGGAGGAGGAGGCCTCGCTCACCCCATCCATGTTTCTTTGCCTCTGATTGGCTAAAGGAAAGGTGGAGTGAAGGGAGGGTATGTCCACCTGGTATCCATCAGCCAATGACAAAACACGCTTACTAAGGGCAAAGAAACCATACGAATGCTTTACGACCCAGATACAAAAATGGCGCCGAAGTGCCGTAAAGAAAGTCGACTTCCTGGTTCGCGACAGCGATACGTAAAACATCAAAAGTCCCATTACATACGAATCTCTAACGAATCCATTTAATTTCCGTTTCATTTTTCCCATGCCTAGTAATTACCCATCCCTGAGTTAGATGTCCAAGAACCAACGATGCTGAAAACATCTCACTACCCTTTTCTGAACAAAGAGATGAGAGGTTATGCTGTTAAATAAAGAGATTGCTAATTAATTAGGCACCTGGTATTTTGGAAACAGCTGGCCAGCATCTCCCCACCCATCACTGTTGCCCACAACAGCCTTATCTGAGTGACCAATAGTACTCTTTAGCATTCTTTTTTTCTTGATATTGACTGGTTATGATTTCACATTCTAGCTTCTTGTATCTGTACTGCTTACTTGTTATAACAACTACTGGACTGGATCTAGACTGTAGATTTCTTATAAAAACACCGGGTTTGAATACCACCCTCTTGTTTCACTTTCTTATTGTTGACTGATTTGGACTACTTGACACCTCTGGCATTTTAACCATCTGTTTACTAGGACAGTGTTTTTTAACCTTTTTTGAGCTGCGGCACACTTTTTACATTTACAAAATCCTGGGGCACACCACCAACCAAAATGACACAAAATGACACTCTTAACACAGTAATACATATAGTTAATATGTTTTTAAATGTATTTATACACTCAGTGTGAAACCTGGGCCTGTTTCAATGAACACAACATATATATGACTTCCTCTCGCATACTTATACATAGCTATCATGTCTTCTCACAGTCTTCTCTTTTTCAGGCTAAACATGACCAGCTCTTCAAGCCACTCCTCATAGGGCTTGTTCTCCAGACCCTTGTGAAATATCACCCTGAGTTAAACTTGCTTCCAGATAACTATGGATGTCATGAAGCTGTTATAAACAGTTTCTTGGGGGGGGGGGGGAGAGGCAACTCTCGAAAAATCCAGTAAAATAGTAAAAAAATAAACATTTCTAAGCGGAGAGGCTCAATTTGTTTCTTGGAAACCTGTGAATGTTTCCGCCTCCCGATGCTCCCAGGTTCGCTCACTGCCCAAATCACCGAAGTGGACCTTCCGACATTCGGCGGAGCCCTTCCTTTGCCCCGGGGAGGATCTTTGGGGAGGGAAAGAGTGAGAAAGAGCTGCTAGGAGGGGGAAGAGTGCCAATTTCCCACGGCACACCTGCTGATTGCAGTTGGGAAACAGTGTCCTAGGATACATACTATCTGGACAACAAGCTTATTTTTGTCATGCTGAATGCAGTAGTCCACAAAAGTTACATCAAACCCCAATATTCCCCTTCCTATTCTTCCACTCACTCTGAATGAATACTACAGAGCCACTTGCCCATAATAGTTAAGGCCCTTTCTAGTTTTGAGTTGACCAAAAAAAGCTTTCCCTATTGGCAATAGAAAAAATACTACCAGGTACCATAAAAAGAAACAAATATTTATTACACAACTTACAAATAATACTTTTTGAACACTAATTTCCAAAGACACTCAGCTGGGGCTGGAGGATTCTGAGTTTTTTAGACCAGAAAAGTAATGTTTCCCATCTCGAATTTCCTTTATTAAGCGTGTTTTAACACCATCTTCTGTTCAGCATGCATCTCATAAAATAGCCTTACGAAATTAAGTGGAATGTGTTATCTCTAATTGATACCTAATTAAAGTATAGGAAATGCGGTGAATCTTGTAAATAATTATAATTTATCAATTATCTTCATTTTATCTATGTCCACAGATCTGTATTTTCTCAAATCCTTGATGTATGTGCTTTTTTTGAGATGCTGAAGAATAAAGTTAATCATAATGTAATAATGTGTAAGTTCTATATATTATTTCTATTTGGAATAAAGTTTCCTTTATTATTATTTTTAAAATATTTTAAAGAATAATATATGAATGAATAAGTGAATGAATGAAATGGTTTTTATTTTGGTCAATGACCAGTAGAGCAGAGTAAAATAAAATACAGTATTAAATATAAAATATTTATAGTGTAGCAATATAAAATGATATAAACCAATTCTGTTCTATATCAGGGCTGTCCAACAGGCGGCCCGGGGGCCGTACACGGCCCCCCAGCCCCTTGGACGCGGCACCCCTACCCTCCTGGAAGAAATAATATTGTTTTTGGAGAAAAAAAATTCAAAAAAAAATTTTTCAGGAAAATCGGGGGGGGGGCCGCTCGTGGGGGCACTCGGGGGGGCTCCCTCTCTCTCTCTCTTTCCCCTCCCGTCCTTCTCTTCCCTTCCCTCTTTTTCCAGCCGGGTTTGGGGGAAAGCAACAGGCTCTGCCACACACACCTGCCTCGAGGTTGCAGGAGATCCTGGCCTCACTGAGGTAGCAGACTCTCCGATGGGTCTCCGGTCTGCCTCTGCTCCTGACTCCCTCCCTCCCTCTTTATCTTTCCCCTCCTCTCCTTCTCTCCCATTCCCCCTTCCTCTTGGGATTTTGGGATTTCCTGCCTTAATATTCTAATGTGCCTTCCACACAGCCCTCTATCCCAGAGTATCCAGGCAGGAAATTCGACAATATCAGCTTTGAACTGGGATATATGGCAGTGTGGACACACATAATCCAGTTCAAAGCAGATACTGTGGGATTTCCTGCCTAGATATTCTGGGAGAGAGGGCTGTGTGGAAGATCCCAGAATATCCAGGCAAAAATCCCCCATTATCTGCTTTGAGCTGGAATATATGGCAGTGTGGACACACATAATCCAGTTCAAAGCAGATACTGTGGGATTTCCTGCCTAGATATTCTGGGGAGAGAGGGCTGTGGAAGATCCCAGAATATCAGGCAAAAATCCCACACTATCTGCTTTGAGCTGGGATATTTGGCTCTAGACTGCCACATATTCCAGGTCAAAGCAGATACTGTGGGATTTCCTGCCTAGATATTCTGGGAGAGAGGGCTGTGGAAGATCCCAGAATATCCAGGCAAAAAATCCCCCATTATCTGCTTTGAACTGGGATATATGGCAGTGTGGACACACATAATCCAGTTCAAAGCAGATACTGTGGGATTTCCTGCCTAGATATTCTGGGAGAGAGGGCTGTGTGGAAGAGCCACAGAGGGAAAGGGGATATCTGGGAGAAAGTGACATATAATAATGACTGCAATCAATAAAGCGGCTTACACCATGTAAACAACAATTCATATGTGGTAATAAGTAGAAAACATCATAAAATAATAAGCAGTTTAAAGCAACAATATACATTCACATTCCTGTGGCATCATGTCAGATTGTATTGCTCTGTAGTCCAGTCCATAATCTGTATGGTGTTTCTTATCACACCAGCTTCACTAAAAGCCTACACTTGAGTAATTTTCCAGAGTGGGAAAAGGAACTCTTGTCTGGGTGCATTTTTTAATGTCCTATTGGCCACATTGATCAGCATTGAATGGACTTACAGTTGAAAGGTCTGTGTGCTTTCATTCTGCCAGTTTATCCCTGTCTGATTCAATTCAGTGCAAGTCCTCAAAGTAAACTCAGTTAATTGCAAAAAATGTAAACAATTATTTATTATGTGTGTTGTGCAATATTAGCTTATTCAGTTATGCAAGGTACATCAGCATACATTGTACATACAAAGAACCCTTAATAAATTAGAAAAAAATTATACGATTTACATTTCTGTGTAGGTAGATCTTTGTGATTTGGCTATTTTATAAGTAGCTCCCATGCTGAAAAAGTGTGGGCACCCCTGATCTAATCTATCTATCCATGCACACACAAGCAGAGCCCCAAAAGGAGGAGGCAGCTGCGCAGGCCTGCGCAGCTGCTCCCTCCTTTGGGGCTTTTTGCCTCCCTCCCGGGGGGGAGGGGGGTGGAGCTGGGGAGGGGAGGGGCGGGAGGGGCAGAGCAGGGGAGGGGTGGAGCCGAGAGGGGGGCGGAGCCAGGGGCAGAGGCAGACCCTTTGGCCCCCCAGGTCATCAGAGACCGGAATTCCGGCCCTTGGGTCAGTAGAAGTTGGACAGCCCTGTTCTAACTCATGGGGACCCTAAGGTGAAGCTATCACAGCAGAGAGCATAACTTAAGGTCTCCCAGTTGGTCTCCATGATTAAGCAGAGAATCAAACCCTGGTCTCTAGAGCAGTGTTTCTCAACCAGTGTGCCGTGGCACACTAGTGTGCCGTGAGCGATCATCAGTTGTGCCGCGAGAAAAGCTCTCTGCCCCCCTTCCTTCCCCCCCTCCTGCCAAACTCCTGCTGCTTGGGAGAGGAGGAGGAAGGACCGGGCGCCACCTCCTTCGGCTGTTTCCCCAACCAGCCTCCAACCAGCCTCCAATCTGCCATGACTCCCACCATGACTCTTGCCCCTTGCTTGTTGAAGCCGCGCGGAGGAGCCTCGCCTACTGAAGCCCATCCACCGCTCATGCTCCTCCTCTGTGGGAGTGCTGAAGCCGGGGAGGGGGCATGACGCAGCCTGGCTCCACCCCTCCTCCCGGCTTCAGCACTCCCACAGCTTCGCCAGCCTTGAGGGGGCAGTGCCAAGCCAGCAGTGGCAGAGCCAGCACAATGCTGGGTTGCCCCCCTCAAAGCTGGTGAAGCTGTGGGAGAACTAAAGCCCGGGGGAGGAGCGGGGCATGCCGTGGCCTGGCTCCGCCCCCTCCCCCAGCTCAAGCACCCTCACAGCTTCGCCAGCCTTGAGGGGCAGTGCTAAGCCAGCGGTGGCAGAGCCAGCACAATGCTGGCTTGGCACTGCCCCTCAAGGCTGGCAAAGCTGTGGGAGAACTGAAGCCAGGGGGAGGGGCGGGGCATGGTGTGGCCTGGCTCCTCCCTGGCTTCGCACTCCCAGCAGCTGCTCCCAGCAGGCCACCATCCCTCAGCCGTTCTTTACTGTGTTAGAGTGTCATTTTGTGTCATTTTGGTTGGTGGTGTGCCCCCGGATTTTTTTAATGTTAAAAGTGTGCCGTGGCTCAAAAAAAGTTGGGAAACACTGCTCTAGAGTCATAGTCTGACACTCAAACCATTACACCACAGTATCCCATACGAAGTCACGCACTCCTGGAACATTTTGGTTTCTATAAACCAAATCCCTTCCTTTCAGGATGCATTACTCTTGGAATTTAGTAGATTCTTATCATCATTCTGTATCTCGATGTTGTAAGCTGTCTCAGTGTTCAAAACTTTTCAACAGCCGCTTTGTTCTTTAGTCATTTTATTTGTTCTAGTCTAGGATTTGAGCTTATCTGTATCTGATAGAGTAAGAAGAAAGTCGTACTGAAGCAGCAAATTAAGGAGTTATGGAACTCCGAGTGGCAAGTTTACTCTTACCAAGGCTACCTGGACGTGCGGGTGCAAGGATGAGGAAAACTCACGACAACTGTGCTGTAGATGAAATCAAAAAGGTTTATTGATGACACCAGCTGGTGGGGTTTGCCAGCAGAACACGGCTGCTATCAGGGGCAAAGGCCCCGGTCATTCTCAGTACAAAACATTTATACCCCCAATGGCGGCATCTCGGAAAAGCCCGCCCTCCTTCATGGATTTTATACAATCATAATTGGCTGGTGTCTCATGGCATTTCATTAATCCAATAAAACATTACATTTCCATTAGCATCACATCTAAAAGTCCCACCTATGTGTTAGAACAATGGGCTTTACTAAGTTAGTTCTTTCTCACAGTACATATCAGCAGCCTGGGACGTTCATGTACCCGGTTTGCAACATTTCACATTCTGCCTTTTCCCTGCCAGCAAAGGATGGGGCTGAATCCCTCCATACATGCGCAGTTCTTTTTCCCTTTTCGGCACAAACGTCTCCCATTAGCACATCCTGTACTGTTAGACCAATCTAAGCCTACGTTATCTCACGTTAGGCACGGGTGTACATCAGCAAGTCACAGCATAGATTAGAAGCGCCAATCACAGTGTTACTTTCAAGGAACAAGTGCCTGCCTGATTCTTGGCACAGAAACCCACTTTTCAAAGCTCTACACGTGTGCAGCATCACTCTCTGACTGTACTCCTGCACAGAAAAGTACCAAAAACCGCTTTAGTACTATGCTATAAACATTCTGAAATCTAGATCTTCAATTGCTTGTAGTCTATCTTTATATCACTGTTATTTCACTAGCGGGTTAGTGGCATAGCGACATAGACATAGAGAGATCACAATTTCTCCTTATATGAGTATTTATAGGCAATTAAAATACTCTCAAAGGATATGGAGGAACAGACCATCTAATCTGGCAGAATTAGCATCTATTGATAGAGATATACCCTTGATATTTCACTTCTAAAATGGAAACTTTATTCTTTCCTATAATCATTTTCAGATTCCTCTCTGGATATTTACCTTCATCCTCTCCTGATATTATGTATAGTCTTTTTCCATACAAAGATGTGAATCAAAACAATCACAAAAGAATAATCATGCCAATCAGTGCTTGCCAGAAACAGAATGGAATGGGACGTCTTTCATCTAGCTGAACTTCTAAAATCCAGTATCAGCCTCAAGGATGGCAAGATAGCTGCACTTCTGGTCCCTTGCTGATTGCCTCAGTAGGCAACTGAAAGGTATTATTTTAAAATTACTTTGACCTAAATTCAAAGACATGGTTGTGAGAGTCTGCCAGGAATAATAGAACAGCTTCCTTCTTGCCTCTTCTATACAGCTCTCTGCACTGATCAAAAATCAACAGACAGAATCACCACTTTTGATTCTAATTTTGGAAATGGTTTCATCAGTAGAGAAACCCTGTGGGATCTTGTACCTGTACTTTGTTTATATCCCTTGGGTAATTCTTGTTTAGTCCAACTAAACTTTTGGCTAGATTGGTTTTCTATCTTGGCTATCCAATTCACCTTTTGAAAAAAAAATCTCTCTGCAAGATACTGATGAGACAAAATGCATTTAGGACACAAGTTAAAACTTGGGTATTCAAACAGGTGCTTGGTGAGTGACGGAAATGCAATTCAATATCCTGTCACAAGACAAATGAAGCAGCTGAATTATGATTAAGGATTGGTGCAATGTGTTATTTGTGCATTGGATTTATTATGTTTAATATGTTTAAATGGTTTTAAATTGTATTTTATGCCTACTGTTTTAACAATTTTATGTTTTGATTGTTCGTAGAATTGAGGCATTGAATGTTTGTCTAGATGTATGATGTATGCCACTGAGTACTCTGTGAGGTGAGTAGAGCGGGATATAAATGAAGTACCGTAAATAAATAATTATACATTCAAATTTCCTGGAGATTCAGGATTTTACCAGCAAAGATAATTCTTTCATCAGAGCAACTATTCTATAATATTGTTGTTTTCCAAATTAATGCCCACCAACTTTTTAAATATGCCTTGGTCTTCTTATATGTTCTTTTAAACTGATGTTATGTGTTTTTATTAAGTGGCTTATGTGTTTTAACTGATGCTATGTGCTGCGTTTAAATCTCCTATTGCGGATCCCCACACTAAACTGGTGTTTAGATGGCAGGCACACAGCCTGCTGTTAGACCATATTCAAAGTCTTATTAATTTGATAAAACCTTCTGCTCCACTAGCATAGGCATTAAAAGCCCAAGGTCACGTCTCCCCACAACGAGGAAGCAGAGGTTCTGTGGAGCTGTGATGACAGCTATATATTTAGTAGTATTGTTTTGGTAAGCAACTTAAACCCCAAAACCTATCTTGTACTTTGTATCAGAATTTGTCTGATTCTATAACATTAACTATTTGTACCAAATGTGTTATAGATCAAATGCAGCCTGAGCACCAAAACCTACTACACATAATTCTAGTTGAGCTGCCTTAACGTTTCAATTAATTTAGTAAAATATTTGTAGCTTTCCAAGCATGTCACTTATGTGGTATTTGAAAGCTGAACTGGTTCTGCTTGTAATGATTTGTAACCTTCTAAAGACATTATATTAAAACTTCCGCCAATTTAAACATTCTCTGGCTTGTAATAATTTATGAGACAACACTCATTCCCCAGAGAATTACCAGTTAAGGAATTATATGACCTTTTGTCTGTTTATCCTGCTAATGCAAAGAAATCTCTATGTGGGGATGTTTCGTGTGCATTTTTACAGATTTTAGCAGAATATGTAAAGTAACCATACCTATGTTCTCCTGCTCCAATAATCCACAAACTCAGATCCCCATCTCACTAACTATATCTTTCCATAGCTCACATGTGTCAAATGCAAGGCTCACGGGCCACATTCAGCCCACCATGTCATTTTATGGTGCTCTCCAGAAACTGGACTACAACTCCTATATTCCTCATCATTAGACCTGATGATTAGAACTTATGAGACTTCTGATACAGTAACATCTGGATGATTGCAATTTATTCTGTTTAGTGAGGCTATTGGGGTTTGAATTCAAATACAAGGCTTGTGGATATGATGGTTGACTTTAACAAGTCCTTTAAAATTTCCCCAACCTCAGAGCCACAAGGGCTTTTCGACTACAATTTCCATTATCCCAAGTCTTCATGGCGGATAATCAAAAGTGATGGGAATTGTCATTCTATAACATTTGGGGACCTAAATTGGGTAAAAACTAAGGAGCACCAGCCACTATGTAAAGAAATTATAGCTGGCTTTCAGTATCCATGGATTCTCTGTCAATGGATGTAACCATAAGGTTGATGTCGCCCTTGACGTAAATGAGTTTCATACTGTGTTTTACTGTGTGGGCATCAAATTGTGCCTTTTTGGAAGCCGCTCTGAGTCCCCCCTCAGGGGTTGAGAAGAGCGGGGTAAAATGCCAGAAATAAATAAATAATAAATAAATACTCTTGATCTAAGCCGGTCTAAGCACTGCTTCTGAAACTGTGGGTCCTGACCCCAAATGGGGTCCCCTTAGATCAATGTTGGGGTCCCAAAATGGGCAATAGTAAAATTTTCTGAATCCATTTATACAATTCTGTTAGTACAATGTTTACAAAGGACTCTACAAAAAATGTTTCAGTTGTACTCTACAAAAGAGAAAAACAGTCGGTTAGTAAACCTTGCAAATGCTGATTTGTTATCAGTAAATGTTTGCCTTTTATACTTAATATATTCCAATATAACTGGGAACCCTTACAAATTTCTCAGGGGGGAAGGGGGTTGTGAGTGGAAAACGTTTAGGAAGTCCTCGTCTAAACTCCCATTATAATATTTAATAATTTATGAAATTTCTACCCCGCCTCTCTCACCTCGGAGGGGAATCAAGGCGGCTTTACATACAGGCAACAATTTGATGCCCTAAAATACAACGTAAGTTAAATAAATATTAAAATAGAATTTTTAAGTACATTAAAACAATTAAAACATTAAAAACAATACATTAAGAGTTAAACATGTAATCCACGAGCGTAATCCGGGCCATTCCAATGGTCATTGCACATTATTCCAAGTCTATCTATTGCACAAGTTCTTTAAAGGCTTGGTCAGAAAGCCACGTTTTCACTCTTTTGCGGAAGGTCAGAAGGGTTGATCTAACATTGCTAGGGAGGGAGTTAATATTGTGAACTTTTCCCTAACTATGAAACAACTTTAAGCAACCACACCATCTTCCTCTTACATGGTGAATTCCCACACTCACGGCTTCTAACTGCCGAAACTATTTATCAGTTTAGTACCATTCATAATATGCCAAAAGCTGTGAAAGACTGCATACTAACCTTTTTTTTAGGTCATTAGAGGGCTGCAGTCTCATATCCGCTTCTATTCACCCTCTGCAACCCCCAAAACTAATTTTACATCTCCTGCCATTTGCTTAACAGGCAAGCCCAGGCATGGGTAAACTTTGGCCTCTCAGGTGTTTTGGACTTCAACTCCCACAATACCTGACAGTCTGCTAGGAACTGTGGGAGTTTAAAGTCCAAAACACGTGGAGGGTTGAAGTTTGCCCACGCCTGGGCTAGACAGGCTAGAGAGCATCCCAGGCTCTTCCATTCCAAACAATGGACCTCTTCTTAGACTGGCTATGTGTTTGCGTAATTATATAATAACTATAATAACAACAACTTTATTTTTATACCCCGCCTCCATCTCCCCAAAGGGACTAGCGGCGGCTAACATGGGGCAAAGCCCAATCACATACAATTAAAAACATAGCATATAAAATATGAAAACATAAAACAACATAACAATAGTAAGACAAGCATCATAAGCAACAACAAGAAAAATACTTCAAATCTCATTTTGGGAGGGGGGAGCTGCTCTGCAAACAAGTTAGAAAATAGGCTGGTCAATAAAGTGCATAGATCGTATTAAAGGGGAAATTGATGCTTTAACAGAAGAAACGTCAGGGAAAGGTGCTGCTTTAGAATAGAAATGGAGTAGCAGAGTAAAGAGATAGTTCGCCAGCAACAGTGACGAAAATAATCCACTCTGATTGGTCCACACAAGCACAGGCTGTGATTAGCCCAGAGAACATCATGTGCCTCTAAATAAGAAACAGTAGCATTCACCATGTGCATTTGTTTACAAAGTTAGCAATTGGGTTAGGAGATGCGCATGGCAAATGAGGTTTCCACTTGGCAGGCTTCCAGTGGGAACTCGGTAGCAAATGTATCGATTTAAGTACAGTCTGCACGTAGGGCAGATAACATAGAAGAAAGATGGAAATTTACACTGCGCAACGTTTGTCAGCAAATAGGATTGAGATGCTAAAAATGCTTTGTTTAATTGGGTAGAGTAATATGGGTTCATGAATGCTAGCCAGTAACAATGCATGAAGAAGGGAGGGACTGAAATATTGTCGCCATTGTTTGTATAAAATCTGTTTACTGGGAAAGATCGAGGTTCTGTCTTCCAGTGGCATCGTTCCGCAAAGGGGGCAGGCCCATCAGCTGATGTCATGCAAATAAAGCTGGTTTCCTGAATCGCAGTAAAATTGTCGCGTCATCCGTCCTTGCGCTCGCTAGCAACGGCAGCCTAGCACAAAAGGTATTGCCTTCGGAGTTCTGGGACTCCAGATACCGCTACAGTATAGCAGCATAGGGATAGCACAGTTAAAACAGGGTCATTATAGTTTGAACAGTGCAGTAGTAAATACAGGGACGTGATTTTAATTCCAACAGTTTATCAAAATTTCCTATACAGTTTTCCCTCACTGTATTTTCTTGTACACTTTTCACTGTCAGTATTTTCACAAACTTCCACCATGTTGACTCGCAACAAGTACAAGCTCCAGCCGCATCTACAACAGGCTGATAGGAACTGTGGGCATTGAAGTCCAAAACACCTGGAGGGCCGAAGTTTGCCTGTGGAGAACTGACACCACTTAGCACTGCCATGGCTCAGTGCTATGAAATTGTGGGAAGTTGTAGTTTTATGTGGACTTTAGTCTTCTCTGCCAAAGAGTGCACCAAACTACAGTTCACAGGATTGAGCCCTGGCAATTGATAGTGCCCTTAAGAGCATTTAGCACAGGCCTAAGCAAACCTGGGCCCTCCAGGTGTTTTGGATTTCAACTCCCACAATTCCTAAGAGCTGGTGGCAAACTTGGGCCCTTCAGGTGTTTTGGACTTCAACTCCCACAATTCCTAACAGCTGGTGGCAAACTTGGGCCCTTCAGGTGTTTTGGACTTCAACTCCCACAATTCCTAACAGCTGGTGGCAAACTTGGGCCTTTCAGGTGTTTGGGATTTCAACTCCCACAATTCCCAAGAGCTGGTGGCAAACCTGGGCCCTCCAGGTGGTTTGGACTTCAACTCCCACATTTCCTAACAGCTGGTGGCAAACTTGGGCCCTTCGGGTGTTTTGGACTTCAACTCCCACAATTCCCAAGAGCTGGTGGCAAACTTGGGCCCTTCAGGTGTTTGGGATTGATTTCAACTCCCACAATTCCCAAGAGCTGGTGGCAAACTTGGGCCCTTCAGGTGTTTGGGATTTCAACTCCCACAATTCCCAAGAGCTGGTGGCAAACTTGGGCCCTCCAGGTGGTTTGGACTTCAACTCCCACATTTCCTAACAGCTGGTGGCAAACTTGGGCCCTTCGGGTGTTTTGGACTTCAACTCCCACAATTCCTAACTGCTGGTGGCAAACTTGGGCCCTTCAGGTGTTCCCAAGAGCTGGTGGCAAACTTGGGCCCTTCAGGTGTTTGGGATTTCAACTCCCACATTTCCTAAGAGCTGGTGGCAAACTTGGGCCCTCCAGGTGTTTGGGATTTCAACTCCCACAATTCCCAAGAGCTGGTGGCAAACGTGGGCCCAGGTGTTTCAAGAGGTGTTTGGGATTTCAACTCCCACATTTCACAAGAGATGGTGGCAACTTGGGCCCTCCAGGTGTTTGGGATTTCAACTCCCCTTCAGGTGTTTGGGATTTCAAGACTGGACCCTCCAGGTGTTTGGGATTTCAACTCCCACAATTCCCAAGAGCTGGTGGCAAACTTGGACCCTCCAGGTGTTTGGGATTTCAACTCCCACAATTCCTAACAGCTGGTGGCAAACTTGGGCCCTTCAGGTGTTTGGGATTTCAACTCCCACAATTCCTTACAGCTGGTGGCAAACTTGGGCCCTCCTTCCATGTGTTTTGGACTTCAAATCCCACATTTCCTAACAGGCCCTTTCCTTTTTCCCTTCAGCCGCTTAAGGAAGGGGCCTGAGGCTCTTAGGAATTGTGGGAGTTGAAGTCCAAAACACCTGAAAGGAGGGCCCAAGTTCAATAGTTTAACATGCCCTATTTAGCACGACGCCCCTCATTCCTCACTGTGCTGGCTAGGACTGATGGGAGCTGTAGTCCAATAAAACATGCGATAGAGCAGTGTTTGCCAACCAGTGTGCCGGGGCACACTAGTGTGCCGTGAGCGATCATCAGGTGTTCCGTGGGAAATTGGAACCTCCAATACCCTTTCTTCCCCCTCCTGCCAAACACTTTTTCTTCTCCACTCAGGCTCCCTTCTTCCCAGCCTCGCTCTCCTTGCTTTGCCTCACTTTGCTCATGCTGCCGCTTCTGTGGGAGGGGGGAAGACGTGATCCGTGCAGGCTCTACTGCGCAGACTCGCCCCACGTCTTCCTCCCTCCCCTCCACAGTGCTCTCTGGATATAGGTGAACTACAACTCCAAAACTCAAGGTCAATGCCCACCAAACTCTTATAGTATTTTCTCTTGGTTATGGTAGTTCTGTGTGGGAAGTTTGATTCCATTCCATCATTGGTGGAGTTCAGAATGTTCTTTGATTGCAGGTGAACTATAACTCCCAGCTGTTGATCAAGACCTTTGTGTGTGTCTTTCTACCATTTCTGCCAGGATATCTATGTTGTGTTCATTGAAACAGGCCCAGGTTTCACACTGAGTGTATAAATACATTTATAAACATATTAACTATATGTATTACTGTGTTAGAGTGTCATTTTGTGTCATTTTGGCTGGTGGTGTGCCCCAGGATTTTGTAAATGTAAAAAATGTGCCGCGGCTCAAAAAAAAGGTTGGGAAACACTGCGATAGAGCACCAACTTAGCCCTCCACTTAGATCCCAGCTGCAGAAAAACTGCCTCTCTAAAGCTGGGAGGAAGGAAGGAAGGAAGGAAGGAAGGAGGGGAGGGAGGAATATGACGTCACGAAGCTTGGACGGAAGACGTTTCCCAGTGGCTTCTTCTGCGCACGCTCGGAGGCAGCGGCGAGTGACGCATGCGCACTGGCGTTCCGGCGCAGGGCTCGCCTGTCGCCCGTCCCCCCCCTCCATCCCTCCCTCCCTCCCTCGCTTCCCATCGGCGCGCGACGGGTCTTGTCTCGCGCCTCGGCGGCGGTTGAAAAAAAAAAAGAGAGAGAGAGCGCGCGCGCGCTCGCGCCTGGGTGCGTCCTTGAGTTGCTGCCGGAGGAGGATGGCGCCGAGGCCGCCGGGCCTGGGCGCAGGCGCGCGCGGCATTGGGAGCACGAGGGCCTGCCGAGCGTGAGAGCGTGAGAGGGGGGCTCTCTCTCTGGCGGGAGCGAAGGGGGCGATGGTGCGGGGCGGCCAGGGCCATGGCAGCTTCCTCCGCCCCTTCGTGCTGCTCGCCGTCCTCTTGCCGCCGTGGCCGCCCGCGGGCGCAGAGACTCTGAGGGAGCCCCTCGAGGCCACCCTCGCCGCCATTGGGCCCGGCCTCAGCGTCTACATGAGCCAGGAGGAGGTGCGCCGCCTCATCGGTGAGTGAGGGAGGCAGGCAGGCAGTGTGAGGGGCGTGTTCGGGGATCCCTTCCTTCCCTTCGCCAGGCCCCGGAATCGCCAGGCCTTCTTCCAACCCACCGAGGAGGCCCAGGCGCAGCTCTGGTGGATCCTCAGCCCCTCCCCTCGCCCCTGGCACGGCCTGCCTGCCTTGGGAAGCGCCCCAGGCGCATTAGATCTGGAGCCTGGGTTGGGAAGCAGCAGCCAGGCACGTACGTGGCCTTTTGGAGGAATCGCCCCTTCCCATGGCTTGGACTTTGCGCCTTTCAAAACATCCCCATCTTCTCCTTTCGTGAGAGTCAGGCCCCTTTCACACAGCTGGGGGAAAAAAATCTCACAATATCTGCTTTGAATTGTAATCTATGGTAGTGAGGACACAGGTAGCTCAAAGCATAGGGTTACAGCCAGTGTTGGACGGGGTGACACTCTCCCTGAAGACGCAGGTTCGCAGCTTGGGAGTGATCCTGGAGTCATCGCTGAGCCTGGAACCCCAGGTCTCTGCGGTGGCCGAGAGAGCTTTTGCACAGTTAAGACTCATGCGCCAGTTGCGCCCATACCTTGGGAAGTCTGATCTGGCTTTGGTCATCCACGCTCTGGTCACATCCCGAATAGATTACTGCAACGCACTCTACGTGGGGCTGCCTTTGAAGACAGTTCGGAAACTACAACTAGTCCCACGGGCGGCAGCCAGACTACTAACTGGAGCTACATACAGAGAGCATACCACCCACCTGTTGTGTCGGCTCCACTGGCTGCCTGTCCACTTCCGAGCTCAATTCAAAGTGCTGGTTTTGACCTTTAAAGCTCTATACGGTTCTGGCCCAGCTTACTTGTCCAAACGCATCAGCCGCTACGTCCCACCTCGTCCTTTAAGATCATCCGGGAGGCCTGCGGCTGCCTCCCGCCGGCTTCTCAGGTGCGGCTGGCGGGGACGAGGGAGAGGGCCTTTTCGGTTCTGGCTCCCCGTCTGTGGAATGTGCTTCCTAGTGACATACGATCAATTCCATCCCTCCTGACATTTAGGAAAAAAGTGAAAGCCTGGATGTGGGACCAGGCGTTCGCATAGTAGCACAGGTCAGCACTTTAGACTAATTTTTAATGGAAAGTTGGTGAATAGGGCTCAATGCTTTTAGGGACGGAACACTGTTTTAACATAGGTGAATGCGTAGGATGTGTGAATGTAATTGTATTTTAATGTATTTTAGTGTCTAATGCTTGAGAGTTTTTATACTGTGTTTTTATGCTGTGTAGGCATCAAATTGTGCCTTTTGGAAGCCGCTCTGAGTCCCCCTCCCCCCCGGGGGGGGGGTTGAGAAGAGCGGGGTAAAATGCCGAAATAAATAAATATAAAAGCAGATATTGTGGTATTTTCTGCCTTGATATTCTGGGTTATATGGCTGTGTGGAAGGACCCATAGATTGCTTTGCTAAGCAGGGAGAGGTCTTGTAGTCTCTCCTCCAACACTTGAAGCTAGCTGCGAGGCTTTTCAATGCTAGTCACGGAGATTAATTGTAACATTCACACCTGCCTACAACAGACAAGAGTTCTTTCTCCCTCCCTGGACTTTCTACAGGTATATAAACCTGCATAGTATACAGTGGACTCCTGCAGAGGTGAGAGGACCCCTTTTGTCCTTTGCTGAGTGTAGCATTTGTTGGATTGCTTTAGTGGGTCTGTAGGTAGTTTGTAGGTTGTGTTTATTCATAATCCTATATGTAAGTCCATTTATCGTAGTTTATTATTTATTTATTTATTTATGGTATTTGTACCCCGTAGCTTCTCACCCCCGCAGGGGGACTCAGCACAGCTTACATTTGCAGCACTACAGGCTGCAACACCACAATACAATTTAAAATACACCATATAATCAATGTCATTAAAAACATTTTAAAAACATTACATTAAAAACCACTACATACAACAATAATTAATTAAAGCCATCAATTGACTTGTCAGTCCAGTCAAGTCCAAAATGTCAATCCAGTCAAATCCAAAGGTACAATTTTTCATCTGCTGCCCAAAGGCCTGGTCCCAGACCCACGACTTTAGCTTTTTTCTAAAAGCGCGGAGAGATGGAGTCGATCTTATTTCGTTTGGGAGTGCGTTCCATAGGTGAGGGGCCACCGCCGAGAAGGCCCTGTCTCTCATTCCCACCAGCCACATTTGTGATGCTGGCGGAAGCGAGAGCAGGGCCTCCCCAGATGATCTTAGACTGCGAGATGGGACATAGAGGCAGATGCGTTTGGACAAGTAAGCATCTGCCTCTATAGGTCAATACCAGCACTTTGAATTGGGCTCAGAGATGGACAGGCAACCAGTAGAGCTGACACAGCAGGGGGTGGTATGCTCCCTGTATGTCGCCCCAGTTAGCCTTCTGGCTGCCTCCCGTTGGACCAACTGAAGTTTCCGAACCGTTTTCAAAGGCAGCCCCACGTAGAGTGCGTTGCAGTAGTCTATTCGGGATGTAACCAGAGCGTGGACCACCGTGGCCAAGTCAGACGTGTGTAATATACTTCTTTAATGGGATGCCTTCATTTTTTTCAAATTAAATGTTAACTCAGAAAATGCTTTTATACTAATTATTTTGCATTTTTCTGGCAAACTATCAAATATCTTCTGCCTCCATTCTGGCACATCTTCAGTTTCACATCACATCCTATATTGTTTCCTTTGCATTTATTAGAGATCCTAAAACTTCTACAAGGGGATTTTAGGAACTCTTAATGGGGAGAGATAGCAAGATAACCCCTTTAAGCAGGCAAGCACTTATAAATTTGGAAACAACCAATGATAAATTACTTTGCAATAACTCTTTTTGAGTCAGTGTTAGAAACATTTTAACTACCAGACCCTTTATAAGTAACAAAAGCTCAATTTGAAGCTGACAAATTTGGAAAACAAAAGCAAGCCAGAATGGGTAGAGATGTTACAGCAAAGTAGTTTATGATACTGAGAAATTAATCTATGTAATACAAACATGGGCAATGCCATATTCATTCACGGAACATACCAACATTCAGCATTCTATGTATAAATAGAACAAATGGATGTTGGATAATTTACTTTCCATCGCATGCAGGTTCTTGAATAAGGTACTACTTATTGCTATTACTACTGACATTTCTGCTTTCATCCTCCATAACTATTAGTTTGAATTACAGTAAGTGCTTTTCCAGATGCTACAGATTTAGACTTGGCTGTTCAGTTTTAAGGTTTCCTATGACAAAGTGAGTTAATATGTTAATGTATTTTAAAGTATTTATGGGTGCAATTCAATCTAGAAAGTTAGCATGCAGTAGTGGTTTGAGTGCTGGACCAGGGTTCAATTTCTTACTGCAGCAGAATATCTGGGGCAGATCATACTCCCTTGACCTCAGAAGAAGGCATTGGCAAACCTCCCCTAAGGAAAACCTGCTGAGAAAGTCTTAGGATAGAGTTGCTGTGTCAGAACCAACTTGAAAGCACATAGCAACATTTCAATCTGCTTTATAGTCATACAATATGCATGTATACAGAGAGAGAGAGAGAGAGCACTGTCCCCTGCCACGCATCGCTATGGCTCAGTCTGGTGATCTGGAAAATAAAGTAATGAGAAAGTGTTGGTTTCTAATATATGTAATTTCTTTATGCTTGTGAGTAAACAGTATTTCTTGTTTCTTTGTCAGTGTTGATGTAGAGATTGTCTGGTTTGCCTACTCTGGAACATGCTGCATATTATTGTCCTTCTTTATGGGTTCCTTTCAAACCTATAATATTATATCTGCTATATATGTGTGTGTGAATCATATATATCTATCTATGGCCGGATGACTCTTTTGCCCTGGTGAAGGGAGTGGGACTGGATGGCCTTAAGGCAGCATTTCTCAACAGTATTTTCTGTTGGTCATGGGGGATTTGTATGGGAAGTTTGGCCCAATTGTATCATTGGTTGGGTTCAGAATGCTCTTTGATTGTAGGTTAACTAAAAATCCCAGCAACTACAACCCCCAAATGTCAAGGCAGAGAAAAGGGAGAAAGGAATGCTTACAAGACCATGCAGAAGTGTGCCAGCAGCACAATTGCACAAATGAACAGAAGTTCAATGTCAAAGATGCTCATCCTGACTGGGTATTTCATGTCAAGTTTGGTCTCAGTCCTTCATTGTGCTCTCTGGATGTAGGTGAACTACAAATCCAAAATTCAAGGTCAATGCCCACCAAATCCTTCTAGTGTTTACTGTTGGTCGTGAAAGTCCTGTGTGCCAAGGTTGGTTCAATTCCATCGTTGGTGGAGTTCAGAATGCTCTTTGATTGTAGGTAAACTATAAATCTCAGCAACTAAAACGCCGAAATGACAAAATCAAAAAATTTAGTGATGGTCACTCCTTGGGTTAGTAGGTGTCTTATGGCCAAATTTGGCTACAATTCGTCCAGTGGATTTTGAGTTATGATATCACTCAAAATGAACACACACAGCTTTTATTACATAGACTAGGCTGTCCCCTAATAACAATGATTCCCCATGTGCCAACCTGGGGATGAAGAAACACAACCTACAAACTATCTGCAGACCCACTAAGAAAATCCAACAAATGCTACATTCAGCAAAGGACAAGAGGGATTCTCTCACCTCTGCAGGAGTCTACCATATACCATGCAGCTGTGGACAAGTCTACATAGGGACCATCGAACGCAGCATTGCCCAAAAATGAATAAAGGAACATGAAAGGCACTGCAGACTACTTCTACCAGCGAAGTCAGCCACCACAGAGCACCTGATGAACCAACCTGGACATAGCATATTACTTGAGAACACAGAAATGTTGGACCACTCTAACAACTACCATGTCAGGCTACACAGAGAAACCATTGAAATCCATAAGCATATGGACAATTTCAACAGAAAGGAAGAAACCATGAAAATGAACAAAATCTGGCTACCAGTATTAAAAAAAACTCCAAAATTATAACAGCAAATAAAGAACAACACTCAAACACAGGGGGATTCCAGACAAGAAACAATCTGGGACAGCTAATCACCCCTCAACAAAGGATTTCCCCAGGCAGTAACAAGCGGCACCTAAAAACTGTCAGGCCATCAAATGCTAATCAAGGTGGCCAATTGAAACATTCACACCTATCTCCAACAGAGAAGAGTTCTTTCTTCCACTCTGGACATTCCACAGATATATAAACCCAATCCAATTTTCCTAGTTACCAACAGACCTCACAACCTCTGAGGATGCCTACCATAGATGCAGGTGAAACATCTGGAGAGAATGCTTCTGGAACATGGCCATATAGCTTGAAAAATCTACAACAACCCAATGATTCCAGGCATGAAAGCCTTCAACAATACATTTTGTACTCTGTTTTAGAGCATCCCAGGTACTTGACCATGTTGGATTGATGGATGTTGGTGCTCAAACCTTCTGGAAGGCACTTGATTGGAAAAGACTAACCTACAAGTTTTGTGTTTTGGTTACTGCTAACTTACTTCCTGGTCTTGAGAGGTTCAAAGACACCTGAACTGCATAACCAGGTATACTGTTGGGCCTGCTAAAGGTCCTGCTTTAAACTAATTCGTAACCTGGAATAAAATTAATCACTGCAGCCGACCCCCTATGTAATTAAACTTATTTTCAAGAATAGAGACATGCCATTTTTGACTGCCAGAAAGCTGAAATAGCTTGATTTGATGCATTGTGATGTGGAAAAAATGGCACTATCAGAAAATCAACATAGTCATCTTGGCTTCTAGGAAGAGTTCAGGTTTGGTTTGTTCTAGGGCCCATTTATTCATCTTTTTAGTAGTCCAGAATAGCCACAGAGCTTTTCTCTGTCACCACATTTCAAAGAAGTTGATTCTCTTTCCATCAATTTTCTTCAATGCCCGACTTTCACACTCATACATAGAAATTGGAAATACAATGGCGTGGGATGATCTTGACGTTAGTATTGAGGGTCTTGCCTTGTTTCTTCATAGCTTCCTTCCTAGCCTTCTGAATTCTCTGTACTGATTAAGGTATAGGAATTCTTTGGTGCACACCATTATCCTTTATGCATCTTATTGTGAGGGAACAATTTTAGATAGAACCTTTTGTGTAATATGATTTTTTATGTTATATAAGGCAGACTTTTACTCCAGCCGGCATGACACTGAAAGCTGGAAATACTGTACAGTACATATTCAGTAAGCCCCCGAGGTACCTGCTGCCCTGTGAAGATGAGAGTACCTAAGACAGTGGTTCTCAACCTGTGGGACCTCAGGTGTTTTGGCCTACAACTCCCAGAAATCCCTGCCAGTTTACCTGGGGAGCACAGGTTGAGAACCACTGATCTAAAGGAAAGACGTGTGTTGGAATACAATCTGCCTGTGCTAAAGTCTCAAACACTGCCCTTCTCTGGGTGACACATCTGGTGAAAAGTCCAACTGTGTGGTGTTGTGCTCCTCTCTGCAAAGAAAGGGGTCCATCTCTTTCCTTTGCAAAGAGAAGTAACAGTAAGTCTGGATGCACTTCTATCTGCCAATAAAGGAGTCTGTTTCTTCTTCTGCAGAGAAGTGACAAAAGCCCATATGCTTCTGTCAATTCAGAAAAGAGCCTAGTTCCCTTATCTGCAAGGACGAGCAATCAGAGCCTGACTGATACGTCTCCCTAGGGAAAAGTGTCCATCTGCTTTCTTGGTGGACAGAAATGCAGCCGGGCTTCTGTTGCTTCTCCACTGAAGAAGGAAATGGGTTCCTTTGGTGGACAAAAGCAAATAAAGCCAAGCTGCATTTCTTTCTGTTGAGAAAAGAGATGAGCTCTTTCTCAGGAAGAAAAATGCAGTCTGTTTTTGATTGCTTTCCTTCACAGAGGGCACAGTGGCAGTTTCACTGTGTTATGGATTGTTCTTACCAGCAGGATGAGCACAGTTTCTGTTCTGTGTGTATTGATAGAATGTAATTGGCATGCAGGAAATCTTTTTAAGACATGTATATATCATAAAAGGGGATTTTCAAAACATGAAAAATCTACTTGGAATTTCTTAGGGTTGTTTACTCAGTTTCTAGATCCAGTAGCTCCCTCAACTTAGTTTCAGTGGGCAAGTGATTTATAATGTTCCATATTTTTTAGGACTTGTTAAAGTAGTTTATACTGGGCACACTGTACACACTGTAGAATTGCCCAGTAATAGCTCTTGAAAACACCAGAATACAATAGTTAATAAATTGTTGTTGAACATGGGGATAGTATTAAGACATTCTAAAAGCTCTGTGTGACAGAACTGTGACAAATGGAAACAGTGACAAGTGGCAAGTGATTGTCACTATGTTGATTTGTTTCCCAGTGTTTTGCATATTCAGTTGTATCCATGGCACTTTACATCTGTTGCAATATCAATGCTTAAATAATGAAAGACCTTACAGTGCAAATCTACAACAAAATGGAGCAATGTGCATTCCTCTTATATAATTCAACATTAATGAATCCCCCAGTTGGATATAAATTGCAGTGTTATTGCTATGTGTAGGTCCGCTATATTATCAACTCAAATAAACATTGCACAGAAAAGTGTTCTAGTTCTTTATCTGTATATGTGGTCATCTATTTGATCATGTTACATTGTCATATTCATCTGCTATACAGTGGATTTCATTTCATGTATGCTTTGACATCAAACAATAATACATTCAACCATTCAATCAATTTTGCACATTATCATTTCATTTCAAGTGTGCTTTGACAATAAACCAAAATGCATTCAATGGTTTATTGTCAAAGCACACATGAAATGAAATGATAATGTGCAAAATTGATTGAACAGTTGAACAGTTGAATGTATTATTGTTTGATGTCAAAGCATACATGAAATGAAATGCACTGTATAGCAGATGAATATGACAATGTAACATGATCAAATAGATGACCACATATACAGATAAAGAACTAGAACACTTTTCTGTGCAATGTTTATTTGAGTTGATAATATAGCGGACCTACACATAGCAATAACACTGCAATATCAATGCTGACAATAAAGGAGGAAGATAGAATAGCATAAGCGGTTTCAACCTCCTTGTTCTGTAAAATGAAGTAGGCTGGAAAACAGAAATTGGAGAAGATATGTTTCTTTGTGCTTTGTGGAATAATGCCAGTGAGGCATACTATTCTACTGTTGGCATTAAAATTCTCTGAATATTAAGACTTCTATATATGATATTGCAAAAAAGTGAATAGTAGCACAGTATGAGTAGTAGGGCTGTGGTGATGCAGCAGGTTAAACCTGAGCTGCTGAACTTGCTGATCAGAAGGTTGGCAGTTCGAATCCACATACAGGGTGAGCTCCTGCTGTTAGCCCCAGCTTCTGCCAACCTAGCAGTTCGAAAACATGCAAGTGTGAATTGATGAATAGGTGCCACTTTGACAGGAAGGTAATGGTGCTCCATGCAGTCATGCCGACCACATGACCTTGGAGGCATCTACGTACAACACCAGATCCTTTTCATGTTCACTGTGAATCGTACCAGTGATATTTAAGCGCCAGCGCAAGCAATGTCGGAACCTTTAAAATATAAATGTCAATCATTAATAAGGCCCGCCCACCTCCCTTATAAGTAGCCCGACACAGGCTGACCCCTCAGTTCTCTTTTTTCCGCCGAGCAAGAAGGAACCTACAGATCAGCTCCAGGAAGAATTGAACTCCAATAGAAATATTTCTAGAATGGCATCTAATTCTTTTAAAAAGTGCAAACAATGCCCTAATGTTTATCCAGAAAATGATGGGCATGATATTTGTTTAATGTGCTTAGGTGAAGGGCACATAACTCAGAAATGTAAGATTTGCATGGCTTTCAGGCCTCAAACAAGAAAGAATAGAGAGAATAGGCTGAAAGCAGCTTTATATGAAGGTATTCACCGCTCACAAACTCCTGTGCCAGAAAAAGAAGTTAAAAAGGTAATGAATTTACCAAAAAAGAAGAAAAAAGGAAAAAAGGTCAGCCCTATGGACTTAATAATAGAGGGCTTGACTCAAGAAGAGCTGCGACCGTTAAATTCGTTGGAGCCATCAAAACAGCCGCGTGGCCCAACTGTCAAACCAACAGCTGAGGCGCCTGTCCAACAGGCGCGAGAGCCTTTAATGCCAGTAAGGCATGATCAGCTATTGAGCCCGGTACGGGCAAGAGAGGAGGAGGCGGTAACGAGAGGCACAATCGAAGTGGAAATGCCTATGCCTCTGTACCAGCCACAAGGAGCACAGACTCCTGTATTGAGGGCGGAGCAAGACACTCAAACGCCCGGCCCTCCTCCTCCATCGGGACCTTACTCACTGCAGGCTCGGTCCCCAACGAGAGAGAACTCCAGCATGAATGGAGAGAGATCACTCTCAAAAGAAAAATCTCTTGAAAGGCAACCTGTATCGAGAAGGGATTCCCCCCGTACGCATAATGCGATGCCGCAGCAGTGCGTACCGGGAAGAGATCCCCATATGGAGGCGCGCTCCCCGCGATCGGAACGCAGCCGCTCGGGAGCGCGCTCCCCACCAGCAGAGCGCAGTCGGCATGGAACGCGTTCTCCAGAGCGCCGAAGCAGGCGACGCTGGGATGCTCGCTCCCCAGTGAGAAGGGACAGAGAATCTTCAGCAAGAGAGGCTCCACACCGAGGAGAGGCCCCGTACCGGGGAGCTCCGTACCGTGAAGCCCCGTATCGCGACTCACGATCTCCACAAGGGGATAGACGGCACAGAGAGAGGGCACGTCCTCCATCAAGAGGTTCAACTTATGATCAAAGGGGAAAGAGGAAGAGATCCTCAAGTTCAGATTCTTCTTCCTCATCTTTACCCTCCTCTTCAAGAGCAGCCCCCAGGAAAAGGGGTGGAGAGAGAAGAAGTAGAAGCATGCATTCTGCCCCTGCTTGGAGAGAATATGATCGTCCCCCACCATATCCTCCATATGAGCAGCATAGAGACTATGAACAAAGAGGATATGGTAATTACTGGCAACCTAGAGAGCCATGCTATAATGATTACTATAGGCAAAGAGACCATTGCCATCCTAACTCTTATTCATATCCTTGTGAGAGGAGACATTGTGACTGCCACCACACATCCTGCCACCCAGAACAGTCTTTTAGACAACCATCAGATCAACATTGCTGTCATCCACAGCAGCTGCACCCGGAGCATCACCCTCCTCATCCAGAACTTGATCAGAGATGTATTGTGGCTGAAGGACAAGGGAGCATAGATCATCCCTGTCAGTCAACTGATGTTCCAGTCACACAAGCTTCTCAAATAGCCCCAGCACAGCATACTGACGCTATTCAAAAGTCAAATGGATTACCTGCTCAAATAGGTGAAATAAATGAAACTGAAATAATTGACTCAGATACTTCTGATGAGGATAAAGATGGAGAAGACGACCTGCATTCGCAGACTGAACTCTCCAAATTTCTGACAATTATGAATAGAATAATTAAAGTTTTAAATCTACCAATCCCAAAGGTGCAAGGATCAGTGGAGGACCCAATGTGGCCTTCAGAGGAGCAGGACGCTCCCACTTCTCAAGCGTTGCCACCATTACCATATATTTTAAAACTTTCTTTAGTTTCGGAAGGTTCTCCTGCATTGATCCCTGCGGTCTCAAAGAGAATAGATAATATGTATAGGATAGATTTGTCTAGGCAGAGTGGGCAGCTCGTCCCACTATTCCAAATACAGTTGTTTCAGAAATTGTGAAATCAAAACGTCCCAAAGGGTCTGCGATGGCTCCACTGCAAAAGGATGAAAGGAGATTAGATGCAATGGGCAAAAAGATTCATGTATCCTCAGGTCTCCTAACACGTATCGCTCATTACATTACGTATATGAGTGGATACCAAACCTTTTTGTGGACAAAAATTTTGCCATACTTAGAACTTATACCACTTAGAGATCGCGGTGTTCCCAAAACTCTACAGAGGGAGGCTTTAATTCTATCTAAACTTCAAAAGAATGTGGGAAAACATGTTTCGGACACCGCAGGAAGGTTGTTTGCATCTGCAACAACTTTAAGGCGTTATGCCTGGCTAAAATCTTCCACTTTGTCTGATGAGGGTAGGGCTTTAGCGGAAGACTTACCCATGAGTGAACAAGGCCTCTTCCATCCGGATACGGATGAGAGAATAAAACAGAAACAAGAGGTGAGACAGGCAGCACATAGGTTGGGTCATCCTCCAACACAAACTTTTTATCAGCAAAGGCCTAGATGGCAAAACGCCACTCCCTATTATAGAAGGCCCTTTGTTAGGAAGACTAGAGGCTGGGAAATAACAGATTCCAGGGCAATAGGAATCAGAATAGTTTCCAAAAGAATAGATTCACTCCTTACCAAGGGAAACAGAAGTTTCAAGGGCAGGCCAAACGGCGTCTTTGATGTTCCCGGTATGGAAAGTCGGCAGTTTAAATCGACAGTTAATAATTCAATATTTATTAGTTCTGTATGTGTTGGTAGTGTTAGTTTGGACCAAGAGTCTCTGGTTCCAGACTCAATATGTTTTAAGGACAAGCTTAAGCCTTACTTTAAGGAGTGGGAATTGATCACATCAGATAGATGGGTACTACAAATAGTACGATGAGGTTATTTCTTGGAATTTTTTGAGAAGCCTCCTTTAGGTAATATAATATCTACTCCTACTTCAACAGCACTGCTACAGGAAGTAGATACGTTACTTCAGAAAGGGGCAATCTCACCATTAATTCAGTCTGAATTACAAAACTGTTTTTACTCCAGATATTTCCTGATTAAGAAGAAAAACGGAGGTGTAAGGCCAATTTTAGATTTAAGAAATGTTAACAGTTTTATTGATTGCAACAAATTCAGAATGGTTACTCTGACGTCGATACTGCCATTACTTAATAAAGGATTATGGTTTGCTACCATTGATTTGCGTGATGCATACTTTCACATTTCAATTGCAGCACAACATCGCAGATACCTTTCTTTTATGGTAGGTGAAAAAGGATACTGTTTCAATGTCCTGCCTTTCGGACTTACTACGGCACCTAGGGTATTTACTAAGTGCATGGCAGTTGTTACTGCGTACCTACGATTGAAGAAAGTAATAGTTTATCCATATCTGGATGATTGGTTGCTGGTAGCAAATTCAAGACATGAATTGAAACTAAACATTGATTTCACACTTTCTCTCCTGCAGTCCCGGGTTGAGATAAACTCAGAAAAGTCAAATTTAGTCCCAACACACAGAATCCAATTTATCGGAGCGATAATAGACTCAATGCAAGAAAAAGTTTTCCTACCAGGGGAGAGATATGCGGCACTTCAGAGTCAAATAACAGACATTTTTATACACAATGTTGTATCCCCGAAGCAAATTCAGACTTTGCTGGGCCACATGGCATCAACTACAGCTGTAACTCCTCATGCAAGACTGCGTATGAGACCCCTGCAGTCGTGGCTCCACTCTGTTTTCAACCCGCAAAGAGACGACCCATTTGTAGTTATGGCCCTCCCTTATGCTGTCCTCAATACACTTCAGTGGTGGATGGAACCCCGTCATGTAGTCTGCGGTCTTCCTTTTCAAATCCCAAACCCATCTCGCTCTGTCACTACAGATGCGTCGATGAGAGGTTGGGGTGCTCATTCAGAAGGCCTAACAGCACAAGGACATTGGTCTATGGAAGAACAAACCTTGCATATAAACTGCCTGGAACTATTGGCTGTGAAAAACGCTCTAGCGGCGTTCGAGCTGGTTCTAAGGGGTCATGTAGTGCAATTGCTGACAGACAATACTACAGTAATGTACTACGTGAACAAACAAGGGGGTACCCATTCACAAACACTTCTACGCATAACATTGCAGCTATGGGAATGGTGCATAAGAAAGGACATTCACATCGTGGCCATACATCTTCCCGGAGAAGAAAACATAGAGGCCGATGCTCTAAGCAGATCTCCGTTGACGCTACATGAGTGGTCACTGCATCACGAGGAGGTGTTTCGAGTATTCAAGGCGTGGGGATATCCACGGGTCGATCTCTTCGCAGCGGTTGCAAAAGGACAGATCAGATGCAATTGTGATCACTCCATGGTGGCCGAGACAGCCGTGGTTCTCGATTCTGTTGGCTCTCAGCAAGGGTGTGTTCACCGCCACGAGAGAGACTGGACCTATTAACTTCTCAGAACGGTCAAGTTTTATATCCAGAGGCATCCAAACTGAGATTAACAGCGTGGAGAGTATACCCACGCAAATAGGCCAAGGACACCAATTATCAACACAAGTGATGAAATTCATATCTGCCGCTCACAGGGAATCTACAAAGAAATCCTATAGTTATAAATGGACACGGTTCAACAAGTTTGTTCAGTCCAAGGGACTCAACCCTTTATCTGTTTCTAACTCTGTAATACTAGATTTTTTGGCAAATTTGGCGAACGATGGACTATCCTTTTCGTCCCTGAAGTGCTATGTTGCAGCTATTTCATGGTTCAGGAGAAAAGTTAATTTGCCATCTTGTTTTTCTGACCCAATGATTAAATTGTTTCTGAAAGGAGTCAGTAATTTAGTTCCTAAGCTATCTCCTGTTGTGCCAGCTTGGGATTTGCAGTTGGTTTTGTCATCTCTAACTAAGAGTCCATTTGAACCAATGGCCACAGTAGATATACCTTTTTTGTCCTGGAAGACGGCTCTGCTAGTGGCGTTAACATCGGCTAGAAGAGCAAGTGAGATATGTGCTCTTCGTTCGGACGCCCCTTATCTTAGATTACATAAGGATAAGGTAGTTTTGAGGACAGATGTGGCTTTCCTTCCGAAGGTCGCCACTAAATTTCATAGTTCTCAGGAGATAATCTTACCTGCTTTTTTCCAGAATCCATCTAGTCCCTTGGAGAAAATGTTACATTGTTTGGCTGTTAGAAGAGCAGTTGCTTTTTATTTGGATAGAACATCAAGTTTTAGAAAGACAACAAGGTTATTTGTGAAGTACAGGGAGGATGAGAAAGGTCTCCCTGTGTCCTCCCAGAGGATGTCATCGTGGATAGTACTGGCTATTCACCAAGCCTATAAACTGGCGGGGAAGTTGCCTCCTTTACAGGTGAAGGGCCACTCCACGAGAGCTATTTCGACATCAACTGCCTTCTTGAGAGGAGTCTCGCTGGAGGCGGTGTGCCGTGCGGCTACCTGGTCTTCTCCGCATACCTTTGTGACACATTATAAGTTGGACGTGATGTCAAGGAGAGAGTCGGAGTTCGGGAGAGCTGTACTGTTTTCTGCGGTGGCATGACGCCCACCAGCCAAGGTATAGTGGCTCGTTAATCTATCACTGGTACGATTCACAGTGAACATGAAAAGGATATATTGGTTGCTTACCTGTAACCGTAGATCCTTGAATGTTCACCTGTGAATCGTACGATCCCTCCCTATCCTCCCCTCAGGTCATGCACCTTGCTTTCTTCTGTCTTGGTTGGCGGAAGAGAACTGAGGGGTCAGCCTGTGTCGGGCTACTTATAAGGGAGGTAGGCGGGCCTTATTAATGATTGACATTTATATTTTAAAGGTTCCGACATTGCTTGCGCTGGCGCTTAAATATCACTGGTACGATTCACAGGTGAACATTCAAGGATCTACGGTTACAGGTAAGCAACCAATATTTCTTCAACTTAGAAATGGAGATGAGCACCACTCCCCAGAGTTAGACACGACTAGACTGTCAAGGGGAAACCTTTACCTTACTAATAGTATTAATAGTAGCATGCAGAGATGTACTACCTAGATGTGTACTTGTAACTGAAGGTTTTAGCCATTATTTAAATCAAAGAAGAGTGAGTATTGTAACAAATTAATGTTGTGCATTTAGGGTAAACATGTATCTAGAAGTATTATGTACCTTACATATTTCACATGTAAAAGCCTTCTGAACTATCAAGTAATAATGAACAATGTCTTAAATTTCTGACATAATGTACCTAATGTAAAGTTGCCAAGTTACTAACAAAAGTAAGGAAAAGTGAGCTGGTAAAGTTGGTTTTTTTTGCTGGGGAGGAGTAATACTTTTTAAGATACTCTATGAGGATACTTAAACAATACAGATGCACAATAATAATGTAATTGCTAGTAATGCAAAATCTGTTAAATGTTTAGAAAATGAATTCATCTATTGTCTGTCCTGCTCTTGAGGAAAGGGAGTTCTCACAAGACCTTAAATAAGCAAAAAAACCCACTTTCACATGCTAATTGAAGAGAGCTTTTTTGTACCTAAAGCTCTATAGACTTAAAGCTATTCTGCTTTTGTGCAAGAGGCCCTTGAAAAAGCCTTGTTTTGTTACTCTCTTAGAGTGACATGTGTAGTTTTGTAATGAACCAGGAGTTCTCCACTCCTTCATAGTGAGAATAAATACTCCCCCATTCCTTGTCCCTGCTTCAGAATGTGAAATTTAAAATCTTTCAAGAATGGCCTTGTGTTTATGTGGTGCCGTTTAAGTCCACCTTCTTTTTATATGCTTGATTTAATTTATTCTCTCTGATTTATGTCCAAATGCTGAGCACAAAGATATATGTTAATGTGCTTAAAAGTACTTGAGCAAAGCAAAGCATTTCCTCTTTAAATCTAAAGGAGGCTAAAAACAGGCCTTATCATACGGTTTGTTTTAAATTAGGTAAGATTTCTGAGCTTTAAGCGGTGTATACATGATCTTGCCTAATGGGGGCAGCAAACTACCAAATAATTTGTTTAGAGGTTTTCTTAAAAGGTTTTAAAAGCCAGTTAATTAAATTGTTTCACTAGTTTTGAATTTCCTCTACAAATGGAGTATAATATTTTAAGTGCACTTTTCTTTGGATATTTATAACTTACTTGAGGACGAGGTTCCGTTTATTTTCGTTCATACAGACCTACTAATTATATGGACCGATACTGTCGCAACACAGACGCCTTAAAGGGCCAGACCAAGCAGTATTTAAAGTAGGGTTTATTCAAAAAGATAACAAAGTCCCAAAAACACTTAGTACTTCAGTGCAAAGGATAAAGTAACAAAAATAGAGAGCATTCGGTCCAAAAACTTCAAAGCGCAGAAAACCCGGGTTAAACTGGCAGAATTCCCAAAACACAATGAAACAAGGAAAAAAGGCACACAAAAAAGTCATCAAAAGGAAGGAATATGAAGAGCAAAGAAGCGTCAAATGGAGTCTGAAGTCGTCACACGGGAAAGCAGCCAATGCATAACTTCTGGCGTCAGCGGAAGCAAAGCTTTAGAAGCGAATCCTGTCCAGGTTGGGAAGGGAGAAGTCAGCGATGTTGAAGTAACAAACTGGGTCACACACGAAGCAGGCAACAGGAGCTAATGCATGGAAAGTAACGCACAAAGTAGCCCCCAAAAGAGCCCAACCCCCTGGAACCCCAGCCATACTGTACCCAACTGCATGTTGATATTGTAGCAGCCAAACTCACATCGGAATGTAGCATAGCAAACCACGCCAAATGCGGAACGGGCAGCAGCTGCTAATACATGGAAAGCAGCACAAACATAATCCAAAGGAAAACCTCCCACAAACCCAACCCATACTATACCAAGTTCATGATGATAGTGTAGGATCCAAACGCACGTCCACAGAGAGTCCACAGGAATCACCGCACAAGACATGGGCACCAGCAACACTTGCCAACTGCAAAGTGCTTCAAGCCTCAGCCCTCTTATTTACAAATCTTCATCAGAGCTTGAATGAGCCAACACCCTCTTATTAACTTCCACACCTGTGCCCACAGCTTCATGTGAAGCTCTTTGCCTCCCTCTCCAATCCCTCCATCTCCTGTCCAGACTTAACTCTCCCCAAGATGCAGTCTGATCCTCTGAGCCCCAATTCTCATCCCCAGAAAACCCCACAAAAGTATCACTGCTTGTGGGTTCTTCACAGATATCTTGCACTTCCCTCACTTTAGTCCAGTCCATGCTGCCAGACCCATCCTCCGAATCCCCATCCCCACTTTCCATAACAAATCCCTCATCGTCATACCCTTCATCCCCAGAAAAGCCCTCAAACGTTTCTTCATCTGTAGGCTCTGTAAGTATCTGCCGAATCCTCTTCCTTTGTTGCTCATCATCCATTCCCTGCTCCTGAGTAACCCGTTTGCCCCTCCTAATGAACACACACCTGTTTGCAGTGTTTGCAGCATTACTCCTGCTTGCAACATTACTCAGAGGCTTTACTACAACAAATACATAATTGAGGGTCTTTGTGCACTGTAAATGTGCATTAGGATACAAAATGTGGACAACAGCATGTTAAATAGATTGAGATGGGGTTTCAGGGGTTTTGTATATCAATTGATACTTATCTGATGTAGAAATAATTGTTCAGCAAGATGTTTATTTATTTATTTATTTTTCATTCTATAATAAGTAGTTATTGATTTTATCATTCTGTTGTAGAATTTTCCTGTATTTATACTAAGGAGAACTGAAAAAATAGTTGCAGAAGTTAGAAACCCGTATCAGATTTTGAACCAGCTTTACATTCCAAAGCACCAGCATAACATTTCTTGTTGTCCACTAACCAGGCCATTTCATTATTTTTGAGTTTAAGGGAAGACATAGTATTTGGGAGCAGTATTGGATTGTGCTCTCTGATATGAAAATAATTTGCAAGTATGGAAGTAATTCTCAGCATGACAGAAGTTCAAATCATCCAGAATCACATTTTCGTGATGGTGTATTGGTTCTGAAAAGCTGTTTGGGTGATAATTCAACTGAATAATATTAAATTAAGTGTGAGGAATGCATTACTAGAAAACTAGCTGTTATGATGAGATCCTTATTTGGATACTTACTTGGAAAGGTCAGGAACACTGTTGTGAATAATAAGAAATTTTAAATCCTTATTAGTAGGAGTTTAATGAATCTAACAATTTTTAAACAGCATTAATTACAGAAAAAAAGGTTATGCATAGTTATGCAAAATTAATGACTGTTGCTACATAGGCAGAGGAGAAAAAATATTGGCTTTGTTCCATGTAATTATAATTTTATTTTCCTATTAAATTTTGGTCAAGTTGTATAATTCAGTTAGCAGTAATTATAGTTCAACATAGAATGTCCATATTTGCATGTAAATTGAACCCATACCGGTAATTTAGTTTGTTGAAGCATGATGAGGTTATATGTAAATCTGTCTATACTAGCAAATTATAGTTTTGTTAACCAGTTATATCCCACAATATAAGCCCATAATTTGTTGTTGGCCAATGACCTCAATTTCTTCAAAACCAGACCCAAAAACTTGTTGAACCCCCCTGGCCATTGTTTACTATCAGTTCCCCCCATTGAAATAGAGCTGACAAAAATGTTAGTAGAAAAATAAGATAGAAGCCAAACAGGAAAGTGCACCATTGGTTTTTGTCACAATGCAGGGTCTCGGCCCAGCCCCTTAATCACACACAGAGAGACGATAATCAGCTAACTATTGAATGATAGAAAACAGGTGAAAAGGTAAATTGTCCATAAAAGCATCAAATAGTTCAATAAGAATAGCAGAGTTCCGAAGCAAAACCAAAGGCAAACACTTGGCAAAAAGTCTCCGCAAAAACAAAGCGGATCAAAACAAACTTGGTCCGTGGCAACTCGAACAAAGCAAAGTTCATGGAATTAAGGCCCAAGAAAGCTTCTTGGTCACACGAGCCCAGTCCTGGCTCCGTGGATCTTCACTCGCTTCACTCCCTTCAGATCAGAAGTGGCCGAGCAACTGAGGATCCGTTCCCATGGATCCTATACTTAATTCCCTTGGTGAGACCTACGGCGCTCTAGGCTTCTGCGCCAATCTGTGCTACGGGACTCAACGCTCCTTCGGCGCTCTAGGCTTCGGTGCCATTCCCTTCTACTGGACTCAATGCTCCGTCTCCTATCAAAGCTCCTTCCTTGCCTCCCAGCACCTGGGTCGCTATCTTCGTGAGAGCCTGACTCCCTTTCAGCTTCCATGGGCTCATCCCCCGCTATCTCCCTGACCCTTTCTTGCGAACCGAAACCACCTGGTCTCTCATACTGATTATCTGAATCAGTACCATCAGTGTCAGCCTGACTTTCCCAACCTTCATACCCATCAGGCCAGCCATGATCCCATTCCAAACTCTCTGTGGGAGATGAAGGCCCAGCTGCCTCATCATCCCCTTCATCTGCATCTACGTGAGCCTCAATTGGCCCTAATGCAAGTGGGACCTCCGGGGCGGCCCCCTGCCCCCCCGGCACGAATGAGAACTGGGTTGCTACAGTTTTTGGGTGGTGGAAGGTAGGGAGAGGACATCCGTTCAGGTCTTGGCTTCAGGAACAGACTATAGATAACACAAATAATTTTTTTTATTTTGTTGTGCAAACATAATTATTCACAGATATGACAGATCATAGAATCTAGAATTCAAAAAGGTTTCCAAGGGCTATCCAGTCCAACTCCTTGCCATAAAGGAATGCACAAGCAAGGTCCTCCTGACAGATGACCATCCAGCTTCTGTTTAAAAAGCTCCAAAGGAGGAGATTCCACTACATTCCAAGGAAACATATTTCATTGTCGAACAACTCTTACTATCAGGGTTCTTTATGTTTAGATGGGATCATTTTTCCTGTACTGTTAAATCCATTGTTTTGTGTCCAAAGAATGATCTACATGGGTAAAAAAAAAGTACTCACCTCATTTCCAGTGCTATTTAGATCACATGATGTAGGACTAGTTTCACAGTGAAAGTTCTTTTTTTACGCTACAGTTTAGAGTAGAATCAGGGGTGGGGGGTGGACAGGAGAATAGAAGGATATGATACTTTCGTTGATTGTTTCTTCATCTGGCCAGCTTGGTGAATGTTGCCTTTAAAAACCATTCATTGCATGTAACCAAAGTCTAGCAGGGTGTCTGAAATGGAGCCCTTTCAGAACTAACATTTGCTCATTGATAGTGTAAGAGCTTGACATTGCAGTAGACTGCCATGGAGAGTTGGATAGGCATCTTTCAGGAGTGCTTTAGCTGTATATTGCTGCATGGCAGAGAGTTGCCCCTATGTCCCTTGCAACCCCCTCCAGCTTTTAAGATCCTATGATTCTGTGGACTGCAGAGGAAAACGAAGATTTTGGGAGATACTTGTAGTACAGGGTTCAGGGATGCCTATGACCATGGAGGTTCTGCACTATTTGCTCAACAGTTATGCTGAAAAAAATTAGAGGGCTTCAAATGATATGAAAGTGGGATCCAGAAGCTGTATGTGTCAGATACCCTTGATTTTTTTCCTGACCCTCAGGATGCCCTAGCCTCTAAAATGCAGTAATATTGAAAAATGCATTGGGCCTAGGGTCACATCAGTCTATTGTAGAAGAGATGTTATTTATCCAGAGAGTCTTAATTCAGAAGGGAACTGCTTCTCAAGAAAGGCCATCTCTGTCTTATAAGCAAGATTAAACTACAAAAGTATTCAGTGGCAAAATACGTATGCAGTTCTCTTTTTTATAAAGTATTTTAACAGAATAGAAAGCATGGTTTTGAATAGAATAATAGAAAACAGTTCTCACAGTACTGTTCTGACTGGTACAATATGATGGTTGGCACTTCAGCAGTTAACGGAGCAAAAAGTCTGGATGTTTTGATAATCTTACAAACACAATATGCATATATTAATCATTTGATTTAAATATAACTAGCTGTACCCGGTACGCGTTGCTGTGCCCTATTTAGGAGATGCGAGAAAGTCTGAGTATGTAAGGGTTGGAATTGATGTTACTTATGGTCTTGGTGGGGTCATGGCTGTGTCGTTGTAGGTTGTTCTGGTGGGTGGGATGTTGAAGTCCTGGGGAGTTGTCGGTGTGTGGTGTTGCTGGCATTCTGCAGAGCTTGTGGATATACAATGTTTTTTGTCTTTCTGTCTGCTGTGTTGATGTAAGGGTTGATGCTTGTGTGGGTGGGGTATTTTAGGTGTTTGTGTGTGTTTGTAGAGTATCAGTACAGTGTTGTGTTGTGGTTGGAGTATAGGTGGAGTTGGTTTTTGTTTGTGGTGGTGGTAGATGTTGTGTGTGCGGGGTCCCGTAAGGTTGGGGGGATGGGTTGTGATAGGAAGTTGTGTTGTGTTGTGTGGGTAGGAATTGCTGGAGTATTGTGCCTGGGACATGTGTGTATTTGGAGGTGTGTGTGGTGGTGAGTAGTGAGTGCAGTCCTGGGTTTTGTGTTGGGGAAGTTGTCAGGTATTTGTGGGGTGTATTTTGTGTGTGTTGTGGTGACATAGTTGTCTCTGTCTGGCTGTGTGCTGGTTGTGATGTGGAGAGGGTGTTGCTTTTGCCAGTGGTGTTTGTTGTGAATTTTGGTTGGGGTGGGTTTTTGTGTTGCAGGATTGTTTTTTTTTTGTGGGTTTTGCAAGTTTGTGTTATTCTGGCGGTAAGTGTTTGTCAGTGGTGCCTGTGTCCCTGGTGCCCTATTTGTGTTAGTGTTATGTCCTCCTGGTAGTTGTTATGTCCTCCTGTGTTAGTTCGTTGTACTGTGTAGGTTTCTGTGTAGCAGTGGTATGTATGCGTTGTGTGTGTTGTGTGTCTGTTGTGTTGGGGTCTGTAGAGGTAGGCATCACGAGTTGTGTGGCTGTCATGTTGTGGGTGTGGTGTTTGTAAAGTGGGTGTCTTTTGTTGTGGGTGTCTTGTCCTGTGAGTGGTATGTATGTGCTCTGTGCACATAGTTTTGTATCTTCTGCATATTGGCGTTGGGTGGTATTTTTTGCTGGCTTGGTCTTTTGGATTGTGTTTCTCGAGTGTGGGAACCTGCTCCCTCCTAGAGCTTGGCCTTGGCAGTTTAACCCACAAACAGCAACTGAATAAACTCAAATCACTCAGCATTCTAATCTAGCCTTGGCTGGCTCCGCCCACCGTTACTATGGGAACTCAGGCTCCCTGCATTTTGTGTGGGCCGATGTTGGCCAATGGGATTCGCTGGTGGCTGCAGAGGACGCTGGGAAATGTAGTTTTTTATTGTTGTTTTGGGGGCCTTCTAGGTTTTTTGGGGGAAAGTTTCTTTGCTAAAAGCCTTCCTTGCCTGAGGCCTATTTTTGTTGGCAAGTATGGTGTCTCTGCCTTGTAAGGTTTCTCTGCCTAGGACGGTCGTTCGATGACGGGTCTTCCTTTATATATATAGATTGCAATAACTTTCATGTATGAAACAACCAACTGTAATTCGCCAGAACCTTAAAAAAAACTTGCTTTGAATGAGTTGGGGGGGCGTTCAGTCCAGTGAAAATTCCAATATATTGAACTTTAAACAGAGTTAGCAGTGTGGTTGAGGTTAGGGTTTCCTATAATGCTCATATTTCCAGTGAGAATTCCAGTGCTTATCCCTGTAAATGAGCCCGGCCTACTTACAACCACAGTACATAACCTGAATTTCCGCTGCATTGTTTATTGGAAACGGAATGGAACTTTATTTGTCCTATTATGTTAACATTTGTTCAGATAAAATAGCACTCCAGTGGCAAAAAGCAGTCTTTTTATCCCAGCTGTTCTTAGGTTTTTGTTTTAAAAACATAACATGGCAAGTAACTGAAACTTGGTCACTCTGCACGTGACACTGATAGCTCTGGGACTAAAACATGCTGTTCTGATGCTTAAGAGGAAACGATATTGTGTTTTATAAATACAATATTGCATTTCCTTGCATTATCTCAGATACAATACATTTTAATGTCGTTTGCATATTTGAGTTGTGCAATAATATTGCTTTCTGATGAAGTCGTGAATGGGTATATAGCGGAATATATGAATTGAGCCTAATGGAGAGTATGTCAAAAGGAGGTGTAATGTAATGCGTAAAAGAACAGAGCTTAGTTGTATATCAGGGCTGTCCAACTTCTACCGGCCCAGGGGCCTGAATTCCAGTCAGTTAATTCCATCCTCCCCTCTCCCCTTATTTTTATTTAATATTAAATATATTTAATTCCATCCTCCCCTCTCCCCTTATTTTTATTTAATATTAAATATATTTAGTTCCATCCTCCCCTCTCCCCTTATTTTTATTTAATATTAAATATATTTAGTTCCATCCTCCCCTCTCCCCTTATTTTTATTTAATATTAAATATATTTGATTCCATCCTCCCCTCTCCCCTTATTTTTATTTAATATTAAATATATTTAATTCCATCCTCCCCTCCCCTTATTTTAATTTAATATTAAATATATTTAATTCCATCCTCCCCTCTCCCCTTATTTTAATGTATCCCATCTCCCCTTATTTCATCTTTAAATATATTTAATTTTATATTTAATACATGAGGGGAGATGGGGGGAGGGAATGAGGAGCCCCCTGAGGAGCCCCCTGCTTCGGCCTACCTTTTCCAAATGCGCAGGATCCAGGAGTACCCGGACGACGAGAGAGGCGATGACCGACTGAGTCGAAGAAGGTCCTAATCGCGTCTGTGGGCCTCAGCGATCCAGTAGTAGAGTAGCCGAAGAGTATCGCGAGAATACGCAATCCACACGGGATTTTGCTGTCAACGCCGGCGTGATCTCGCATTGACAGCGAAATCCCGTGTGTATTGCTTATTCTCGCGATACTTGCTCCGAACCCGGAAGTAGGTTTTTTTAAATTTTTATTATTTATTTTATTTTTCAATTTTTATTTTTTATTAAAAAGCTTAGGGGGGCGTAGGGAAGGGTCTGGGGGGCCGTATATGGCCCCCGGGCCGCCAGTTGGGCAGCCCTGTTGTATATTACCTCTACCATACCTTGAACTGTGACTCTGAAGACCATGGTCTGAATCCCAATTTGGTAACTTTGGCAAGTCATAATCTCTCACCCCTCTCTGAACAAATCTTGCCAAGGAAACCCTGTGATAGGTTCCCTTTTGCATCACCTAAACAAATTGAAATTATTCGAGGGCACACAACAACATGGATTCCTTGAAAGGTTTTGGCCAAGGCAGTTTCATCCTCATTGTTCCACCCAGGAACCACAAGAATTACTTATACAGCGTTATCAAACAGAAAAGCAGGGGAATTACAGAACCCTTTAGGAAATCCTCATTGTATCTCATTCTGTTTCTGTTGTATTACTCAAAGCTTTTTGAGCAAATATTTCAGAGTCATCTCACTATTCTTAAGCACATACTGTCCTTTATCAGTCACACAGACAGCCATTCTCATTCTAATGTTCTCTGTCTCTCACACATCGCTCTTTCTGTCATTCCCTTTAAATAAGTGGTAGAGATATCAAGAAACATGTGAGGGACGATTTCATTTACAAAGCACATAAAGTAAAGAAAGGGGTCTGTACAGTGTCTGCTTTTTCATTTCACCCATCAACATTTTAGCCAAATTAAGATTTTGTTGTTGCTAACCACTGACAAGTTAGATTGAATTTATAGTAACTTTGGTTATGTTCCTTCCTGTAATTTTCAAGTCTCTTTTCTTTGAGTCTAATACTGTTTCATGTGTAATAGGCTCAGCCTATAACTTAAACAGGGTGAAAAAATTCAGCCTTGACTGACTTCTTTGCTATTCCATTTCTCTATATTCTGTCCTTATTATAGCATCTTGTCCTGAATACAGGACAGTCAAATATGGCAGCACACCCATTTCTTAAAGAGTGTTCTACAGATTTTCATGATTTACACAAAGGATTTTGTATAATGTAAAGGCTAATTCTTTTCTGGGATTCTTTGGTGTAGTCGGTAGCTTGTCTTGCTTTTCGAACCAGCTTGGACAGTTGGCATTTCTTCCTCTATATGTATTAAAAAGTCTTTTTTGTAGAAATTTCATCTCACAACCTCTGAGGATGGCTGCCATAGATGCAGGCGAAATGTCAGGAAATAATGCTTCTGGAACATGTCCATACAGCCTGAAAAGCTTACAGCAACCCAGTGATTCTGGTCATGAAAGCCTTTGACAATTTGTATCTACTTGACCATAATATTATTCTTTGCCTTTGGCTACTGTGGGATATCGAGGCGTCATTGTGCAGTGATTCTAGCCCTAATTGGCTGAATGTTCTCATAAAGCAATGCTGGAGGAGCTGTTGATTGGGTTCATAACCAAGTCTGATAGAGTTCTGAGGTGCATCATGTATAAACAATTGAATAAAGCTATAACCTGTTCAGAATCTGAGATCCACTGTGGATACTATGTTGCATGCCCTCACCCCACACCCCACCCAAGGAGCTAGGTTGGTGATTACACAAGTCTTTGTCTTTAATAGGAGTTCCAAGCGAAATCAGGCTGACTTCATTGAGTTTTTGATAGACAGTCCAAATGATGCTGTTCTGTCTTTGATGACTAATATTTTTAATTTAATAATAGTACTAATCAATAGTGAAACTAAGCCAGTTATTATTCAGGTTACTGGAATGTTATTGAAAAAAATCTGCTGTCAGAAGACAGAAGCATGTGATAAAGAATGTGACTAAATCACATGAACTATTTTAGCCTTTTTTAAATCATTCTGTGGGGATTGACATAGGGTAAATATCTTAATAGATTTAACATGATCAAACAAGCATTTGAAATGGTAATCATAAGGAATAGGTTCAAGGCTGTCACAAGCTGCCAAAAAAGTTTTTAAAACATTCACCACCGATGAAACTTCAATTTGTGCAGGGAGTTGCAAATGTTGATTTGCATAGTTGTAGAGAAAAGCTCATGTTTGGTTTGTCTCTTTAAAATTGCTGGAATCGCTTTTGTCTACAACTCTTATGGTGTTTGTAACATTGAGTGAGTGCCAACTTGATTTATATATATTTTGAACTTTTTGCTGACATTATAGTATTTGTTTTTCTCCCTCTTAAACATGAACAGCTGTAATCTTTGTTTTTTGTATTGAACATTGATTGTGCCTGTAGCTTAGTTATTCATGGTTTTCCTTTTTTTCAACATTTTAGGTATTGATGCAGAACTTTATTATGTGAGGAATGATCTTATCAATCACTACGCTTTGTCTTTTAATCTACTAGTACCAGTAGAGGCAAACAACCTCCATTTCAGTTGGCATGCTAAGGCAAAGGTAAGCAAAATGTGTGGAAGAGAGGAGATTTTCTACTTTCAACTCCAGACTTGGAACTTTAGGAAAGAGCAATGGGTTATGCTTGGCAATATAGGTCCCTGGATGTCCAGGGTGGTTTGAAAAAGCTCACTCTTGTCACTCCAAACAGGAGAATTCAAGGTACAAGGCTGTTTTGGAACTAGTCATCTAAAGTACACATAGCACCATTGTCTCACAGCGCTCAAAATAGAAATCCATCCCTATCCCCCACAATAGAGTATCATTTCAAAAAGTTCAGCTCAAATCATTATTTGGTTGTAATGAATGAGCTCAGCCTTCCATGCTTTTGTCTCTCTAAGTTCAGATTCTCTTTCCCATTGCAATTATTCGTAGTTCTTTGTGGACTCTGTACCTCTCTCAAATGGGTTTAGAGCTTGCATTAGACTTGGTTTGGAATATTTCAGAGCTCAGTAGCTTGACAATTTCTCCCTTTTTCCCTTTCCTCCATCTTCTTATTGCATATGTCCCTACTGCCAAGCTACCGCTACCTCAGTTTTGTTTCATCTGCCAACAGAACAGCTTTAATTCTTCAGGTTCTTCAGTATCTTTATTCAAACTCCGCATTACTTGCAAGAGGAAAGATATATTATCGGATCGACATGAGAATGTCATTGTTTGAACACTGAACATGTATTTCAAGTCGTCCCTCCACATTTACAAATTTGACTTCTAGGGATTTAATTAAATTGTTTTCTGTAGGAATATTTAGGTTCTTCAGTGCTATTCTGTGGTCGGCTTCCTTTGGAAGTTGACAGTAGAGCTGTGGTGGAGACCTAGAGGTTCCTGAAGAGGTGTTCCCTCAGGAAAAAAGATAATGGCCATTTTTTGTAGCTTTCCCACTTCTGCGGAGGTCCTACACACCTAATCCCAGTGAATGTGGAGAACTGACTATACTTACCTTTTAGTTCAAATATTTGAGTATGATTCCAAGATTAATAATTTGATTCCTAGCTTAATAAAGCATAATCAGATATTCAGGTGAATATGTACAGTAGTTGTCTATGGCTGTATTGTTTCTGCTGCCATGTTTTTAAATGCCATGTTTTAGTGGGGGAAAATACAGCCACAGACAGCCTGGATATGTGATCTGCTGGAAAGTGCCAGGTATTTTTCCCAAGTCTGCTCCTATATCCTGGTTTTGGCATAGTTTACACTACTTTTCAATTTTTCATTAAGATAGCCAACCCCTCAAAGACACAGATATTTCTATAGTCGGGATACATGCAGATACTAGCCACAAAATGATGGAAAACAACTGTCTGGTGTAATATTTGAAATTTGCTTTACAATTGTTGAGTTTATAACTTAACAGCATACTTTGAATCATTTGGTTGCTAATTTATCATAGAAATACATGCCGTTTTATTTAGCATATTTTTCTTTTTTTTATTCTTTTGCATCTCATTTCAGATTGAATATAAGATGGGGTTTCAGGTTGATAATCTTTTGGCTATGGATATGCCACAGGCCAATATTTCTGACCAAGGAGAAGTCCCTCGCACATTATCTGGTAATAAATCTTCTATTAGATAAGTAAATAGCTAGAAACTGTATAAAATGTTTCTGTGTGTACTTGCTCTAGTATCCTGGTTATTTTGTGGTGATGGAGAGGATCTCTAATCTTAACCTGTAGTGACTCATACACATAAAATTATGAGAAAAGACTTGAATATACTATTTATTTATTATTCCAACTTATATATTACCCTTCCCAACAGGCTCAGGGTGGTTCACAACAAGGCATAAAACATAATCAAACAACATTTAAAACACAATAAAAGCAATTTAACAACACAATGAAGCAATTTATACTAGGCACCAAATAACTAAAATTTTACCTCAAGAAAAGTATTATTTTGTAGAGTTTATTCTGGTTTTGTTAATCAATGAGCAGTGTGCCTGGCATTGACATATAAATTGCATATAACAGCCTGGTTCCCACAAGGAAGCAAATTCTTGATTTGCACTCTTTTTGGGCTTCACCGAAAAAAACTATCTTTATAGAAGTAGTAGTAAATCTAGTGACATGCATCCTGTTCAAATGCAAGCTGTTCATTCCTAAACCGGTAATTTGTGGCATTTGGAAATCAATTTCTGCTCCTGATTATATCATCCAGATATTTCCATATAATGGACTGTATTACTAGATATGTTTCTGCAACATTGTTTTAACTGGACTTCTTTGTTGTAGCTTAGACTATCACCATTTGTCTACCTGGTCTGGTTCTTCACTTTTTGAATGTATTAATAGTTGCTAAAATATTGCCATCTTGACTTCATTACGTTCTGCCTTCCACCATATACAAAAAGTCAAAAGTGTTTCTTTATGTACATGGCGAGAGATGTATTTCCACCCATCTTCAGCTCCTTGTACTTCATGTGATGCTTCTGTATAAATTTCCCACCTGTCCATAGACTTTGGAGAATTGTAAAAGTCTGCTAAAAGAACGGGCAGAGAAAACATTCAGATGTGAGCAATCAATGCTTAGTCATTTCTCAGTACAGCAATGAGCATTATGTGAACTTTGTTTCTGTTTTTTGTTATAGAATTCAATATCAGAGTTCAAATGGTAATTTCTAGACTTAACACCATTGTAGACTGTCAGTATTGGTGCAGTTAGTTACAACAATTGCTATAGGATCCTAAGTGGCCAGGACACCATGCTGTTCCTGCTATTGCATTGTCAAGCTTCTTCTATAGTGATGCTGTGAAGGCAGAAATGCTCCTGGGGATATCAAGAGTATGTGTATCATCCCTTCTCCCAGAGCTGCCCCTTCTTTGAAGAAGCCCGACCACCTTAATTTAGTTTTGGTGGTCACCAAATAAATCCTTTGTAATAGAGGATCAGAGGAGGCATTGTGCCCAATTTGGTGTTTTAAATACCTTGGCAGACCATAGACAAGGATACCTTACATCTCTTTCACTCAGGAAAGAGAATCAGAATCGCTTGGTTGCAGTCAGTCAGAAAGCTGTGGGCTTCCTCATGTGTTGGTCTTTCCTGCTCTGGAGCATGAAAAGATGGAGGAGGGGGCGATTGGTTTGATTCTTCATGGTCAAGTGTCCCCCCCCCCCCGATGCTTTGTCAGTTCAACAGGCCATCTATTCTGACAGGCATGTAACCAGAGGAGGCTTGGGGGGCTTCAGCCCCCCCCCCCAATTCTCAGGGTGGTCCACGAGAAGTACTAGAGACCGAGTAACTGAAAGTATATATATATATATATATCAGATATACAAAACTCACAGATGTTGACCAGAGATTCCTACTGAGTCCTGCAAAAACACACAGTCCCAAATAGTCCATAAGAATTACATTGGTAATCCACAGGGTGAGGGGTTGCAATGCGATAGATTCCATATAACAATATAGTTCATAAATCAAAGTTCACAATGCATTCCCTCGAAATATTCAATTAAAGAGTTCTTAGTGATCACAGTTGACTCGAAATAAGTAGGAGTGTGTGGTGCTCCGTGGTAGAATTCTTATGGACTACTTGGGACTCTGTGTGTTCTTGCCGGACTCAGTAGGAATCTCTGGTCAACATCTGTGAGTTTTGTATATCTGATATATATATACTTTCACTTACTCGGTCTCTAGTGCTTAGTGCAACTTCCCTTGCGATTCAATTGTGTGTGGTCCACGAGAAGGCCTTACTCTGGTACATTATTAAACTGTTATGTTTATTCATTTCATGATCTGATCACCATGCTCAATATATCCCATATGCATACAAAAGGTTTGCTAGGGTAGACCCTCTCTCAGTCAGACTCGCCCCGGAATCAAACTCACCCCCTTTCCCAGTTCAAAATCCTGGTTACCGACTTGTATTCTGAGAACATTTTAATATTGTCTTTAAAAAGTGATGTATGTATGTGCAGTGGCATTAGAAATTGAATATCAAGTGCAAAATAAATTGGCATGTTTTTAATAATGAGTTAAAATTCAGAAGGTTCATTAAAAAGAAATTTTAAAGTGTGCTGTAATGGCCATTAAAAGTCTGACCCGTTGTTTTAGGAAAGAGAATGATAATTTTGTGTAGCAAAGAACTTGAAAGAAAGAATAAGAATTGTACTTTTAAAATCTGATCAGTGGCAATATTGTTAAGAAAATACCCTGAAGGTAAGATGTACATCATTTGAAATGTTTACTTTTTAAAAGCATGTCCATTTATGGTTTTTGATTTTTTTTTCTATTTGCAGTATTTCGAGTGGAACTTTCTTGCACTGGCCGACTAGACTCTGAGGTTACAGTACTAATGCAACTCAACATGACAGTAAATGCTTCCAAAAATATCACAGTTTTAAATTTCAAACGAAGGAAAATGTGCTATAAAAGTAAGGCATTTTAATTTATTCATTTTTATAGGCATTACTCTCAACAAGAATCCTTTTCTCACCACCCTCTTTCTTCTCCTCTCAATGTACAGGACCCTTCTTAAGGTCCAGAGAAAGTGAATTTCTAGAAGGTGAAATCACATTTAGAAACTGAAGTTTCCATAACTGGAAACAAATGTCAAACCCATTTGGTCTGGCTTTTATGACTCTGAGATAGTCTTGTTGAGGTAGTGTATTGGAGTGTAATGAAAGATAAAGTTTCAAAAGTTCTTCAGATAAATAGTAGCAATTTTTTTTCAAAAGAACCCGACGTCAGGTACGGAGAAAAAATTAGACTCTTAAATAGCTATAATAAATATTTTTAGTGTCTCTAAATGCAGTGCTCCATCTACACTTTTATTATTGGCTATATAAATGTATAGGATTGCTGAGATGACAGAACATTGCTGAGATTGTTCAATTAAACATAAACGAAGAAGCATACATGTTCACTTGCTTGGTTACCATTAATTAACCCCAGAAAACACGGGGTTACTATAAAAATTACTATAAAAACAGTAATTGGTGTTAGTTATCAGAATGTTTCAGTATCATACCACAATATACATGTCCCCCAATGCATTCAGATGTGTTTTAATAAAGATGTTAACAAAAATCAAGTGTATGTTTGACCAGAATGGTTTCCAGAATTAATAACATTGGAATTATAGGAAATCCATCTGTAAACTGTTGTAGTTATAGGTCATTTTAATATTTCTTCTTGGTAGGTTTGAACTATACTATGCTTGTATTAAACTGGACACCACCTTGTGTCCCAGTTCTGGAGGTCAGGTAGGAACGCCTGCCGGAAAAGACAGCTCTTTTCCGGCAGGCGTTTAACCTTTAAATATAGTCACCTTCCTAGCCACCTCCCTAGGGTGCTGGAAATAATATTGGTTTTAGTGGTCTGATATTTTATTTTATTGTTTTAGTGTATTTTAATGATTATATGCTGATATGTTGTAAACCACCTTGAGCCTGCGTGGAAAGGGCGGTATACAAATTGAAATAATATATATATAAAAAATAAATAAATATAGAAGATTTAGAATCATGGCTAATTTGGGTTTTGTGTGTACTGGTAGGTGTGCGTGTGTTTGATGGAATAACATATTTTGCTGCTTTTAGCAGTGGTGCTTAATTTTGTGTATCACTTGTATAAAAAAATACTCCAGTTAAAGAATAGACCCTGTAGAGTGGAAGAAAGCTGCCCAGGAGTTATTCTTCATTAGTTTAGATTTGTATGTGCAGGATCTGGATTTCTGCTGATAAAATGACACGATCCACCAATATCTGGAGAGTGGCAGCCCCTCTTCTTGCTGTGAACCCATCCACTCACCATACACTCCTAGAATGAGTTCTGGAGAGCTGGGGGACCTCCTGGAAATGGTTTTTGACCACTTCAGATGCTTGAGGCAGTGGAAAAAGAAGAGAATTTGTTTGTAACTTCCAGTGCAACACTGGATTTAGTTTTACTGATTAAGTAACATATTATTAAAATACTTGGATGTATTTCATATTCCTTTGAAATGTGGATATAGTCTGGTTCCCTCTTGCCACCAAAGGTTTAGTGAAGATCTCATCTTTGAACATTTTAAAAGATTTCCATCATGGTGGTAATGCTTGTGATCTCCCTACTACTATAATCTTCATGTTGATGATACTTCATAATGCAGATTAGGGACTGGCTACTTATGGCCTTCTAAATGAAACTGCATTTCCCAACAGCCCTAATTAGCATAACCAATGCTAAGAGATTATGAGAGTGTCAGTGCAACATCTGCAAATCCACCCCTGATGGAGATCAACATTAAATTATACAAAATTCCTTGCATAGTGAAATCTTGAGATAAAAATCTCTTAAGCCTTAAGTAAAATGCTTTCTTTTAGCATAAACTAGCTGTACCCTGCACGCGTTGCTGTGCCCTATTTAGGAGATGTGAGAAAGTCTGAGTACGTAAGGGTTGGAAATGATGTTACTTACGGTCTTGGTGGGGTCATGGCTGTGTCGTTGTGGGTTGTTCTGGTGGGTGGGATGTTGAAGTCTTGTGGAGTTGTGTGTGAGTTTTGTAGTGGGTCTGTAGAGGTAGGCATCGCACGTTGTGTGGCTGTCATGTTGTGGGGGTGGTGTTTGTAAAGTGGAGGATTGGTGGTGTGTGTTTGGGATGGTGCTTGGAGAAGAGTGTGTGGTGTTGAGTGTGTAGTTTGTTGTTGTGAGTGTGCAGTGGTAGTGTGTTGTGGATATATGGTGTGTATGTGGGGTGTATTAGTTGGTTGTATTGTGATGTTTTGTTTTTAGCAGTGGTATGGATGTGTTGTGTGTATTTTGTGTTGTGGGTCTCTAGAGGTAAGTTTCCCGAGTTGTGTGGTTGTCATGTTGTGGGTTTGGTGGTTGTTAAGTGAGTGAAGAATAGGAAGGAGGGAGGAAAGGGGGAGGGAGGGAAGGAAGGAAGGAAGGAGAAAATAGGGAAGGAAGGGAAGAAAGAAAGGAGGAGGAAGAGAATGGAGAGAAGGAAGGAGGGAGGGAGGAAAGAAGGAGGAAAGAGAAAAGGGGGGAAGGAAGGAAGGAAGGAGAAGGAAGGAGAGAAGAAAGAGGGAAGGAAGGAAGGAAGGAGGGAGGGAGGAAAGAGGAAAGGAGGGAAGGAAGGAGAAGGAGGGAGAGAATGAAGTAGAGAAGAAAGAGGGGAGGGAGGAAGGAGGGAGGGAAGAAGGAAGGAGGAAAGAGGGAAGGAAGGGAAGAAGGAAGGAGGAAAGAGGGAAGGAAGGGAAGAAGGAAGGAGGAAAGAGGGAAGGAAGGAAGGAGAATGAAGGAGAGAAGAAAGAGGGAAGGAAGGTAGGAGGGAGGAGGGAGGAAAGAAGGAAGGAGGGAGGAAAGGAAGGAAGGAAGGAGAAGGAGGGAGAGAATGAAGTAGAGAAGAAAGGGGAGGGAGGAGGGAGGAGGGAGGAAGGAGGGAAGGAAAAGGAAGGAGAGAAGGAAGGAGAAGGAGGGAGAAAATGAAGTAGAGAAGAAAGAAGGAAGGAAGGGAGGAAAGAAGGATGAAAGAGGGAAGGAAGGAAGGAGAAGGAGGGAGAGAATGAAGTAGAGAAGAAAGAGGGAAGGAAGGGAGGAAATAAGGAGGAAATAAGGAGGAAAGAAGGATGAAAGAGGGAAGGAGGGAAGGAAGGAAGGAGAAGGAAGGGAGGGAGGAAAGGAAGGAAGGAGAAGGAGGGAGAGAATGAAGTAGAGAAGAAAGAGGGAAGGGAGGGAGGAAAGAGGGAAGGAAGGAAGGAGAAGGAAGGAGGGAGGGAGGGAAGGAAGGAGAGGGGAAGGAAGAGAAGGAGGGAGAGAATGAAGTAGAGAAGAAAGGGAGGAAGGAGGGAGGAAAGAAGGAGGAAAGAGGGAAGAAGGAAGGAGAAGGAAGTAGATAAGAAAGATGGGAGGAAGAAGGAAGGAGAAGGAAAGGAGAGAAGGAAGGAGAAGGAGGAAGGAAGGAGAAGGAGAGAAGAAAGAGTAGAGAAGAAAGAGGGAAGGAAGGGAGGAAAGAAGGAGGAAAGAGGGAAGGAGGGAGGGAGGAAGGAGAAGGAGGGAGAGAATGAAGTTTATTTTGTTTTGGGGTGGTGGGGAGGGGTTAGGCTGTTTCGCGGGCTTTTTTGGATGTTTTGGTTGTGCGCATGTGCGTTGCTGTGTTTTGCTGCCAAGGATCTTGGGAGATGTAGTCTAGTTTGGTTGGAGTGACGATGGCGTGGTTTGTACTTGTGAGGGAGATTTCGGGGCAAAGGTAAGGAGTGTGTGGGTTTTTGTTGCTGTTTTGGGGTGGTGGGAAGGGAAGAAGCTTGTGTTGCGGGCAGGGTAGTTTGTATGTGTATATATGTGTATGTGTGTAGCTGTTCCCACTCTCCTGTCTTCCTGTTCTCTTTTCTTTCTTTCCCCCGTATTTTTTCTTCCCCTTCTCCTTACTCCTCCTCTCCCTTCATTCCTCTCCTTTCCTCTTTATTCTTTCTCCTCTCCTCTTTCTTTCCTCCCGTTTTTTCCCCTCTCCTTTCTTACTGCTGTCTCCTTCTTCCCTCTCCTTTCCCCCTCTATTCTTTTCTCTCTTCCCTCTGCCCTGTCCTTCCTTCTATCCCCTCTCGTTCCTCCCTCCTTTTTTCCTTCCTGGGCTGCTTCTCCTCCTCCTCCGCACTGAAGAAGGAAGAAGGCGCGGGGGGGGCCAGAAGGCGGCGATTCCCCTTGGGCTCTCTCTCTCTCTTTCTCTGACGGGCTCCTCTGGGCTCCGAGGCGGGTGGCTCCTTTTGAGCTGGGCTCTCCTTCCCTTTCTCTCAGTCCCAAGGCGGCTCCGGAGCCGGGACCCTCGTCCCGCGGGGCGTGGAGGCGATGCGTGAGGGAGGGAGAGAGGGGGGACCCGGCAGAGGGAGAAGGAGGCGCGGCGGCGGTGCTGCTGCTGCTGGTTGTTCTCCGAAGGGCGCCTGTGTAGGTAGATGGTGGCTGGCGGAGAGGGAAGAGGGATCCCCACAGGGCTGAGGCGGCGCAGGAGGAGGAGGAGTTTGGCGGCCATGTGCGTGGGAAGGGGGGTAGAGTATGTTGTTTATTTGTTGGTGTTGTGTGTATGTGTGTGTTGGTTAGTGATCGTGGGTAGGGAAGTGTGTTGCTGGCAGGCTTGGAGCGGGGCGTGTGGTTGTGTGGCGAAGTGTGTGGGATCAGGCCGCAGCGCTTTGTCTGCCATGTGCGAACGTTCTAAAGGTTCATGCTGGCAGCGGAGAGGCCGGGATGGGAGTCCCATTGCTAGTTTTGGGGGGCTGGTGTTTTAGGGTGTTGCGAGGTACCTAGGTCTGATTTTTTTAGTGTTGTATGTACCTCGTGGTCTGGGTCAGTCAGTTGTCGAGTTTGGTGGTTCTGCGATTTATAGTTTCGTTGCCTATATACGACATTAAACGGACTGAGCAATTTTATATATATAGAAGACAACATTTACCAAAGACTCGACATTACTGGTTGTCAGGAATTGTTATTTCAGATGCATATTTTCTTTTGCTCTTAGAACTTGAACAAGAAGTAAAAACTCCAGTACTGGACAAAAATAGCAGCAAAGCTATTTGTAAGTAAATGTGTTCATATAAATATATCACAATGTATATTTTCTCAATTTTTCAATATAAAATTCCTGAAAATATAATTCGCATGTTACATCAAAAAGAGGGGGGAATTCAACACACCAATCAGAAACCTCTTTCATTCCCAGACATTGAATGAGGAAACTCAGTTAGGTCAGTGGTTCTCAACCTGTGGGCCCCCAGATGTTTTGACCTGGTAAACTGGCTGGGATTTCTGGGACTTGTAGGCCAAAACACCTGGGGACCCACAGATTGAAAACCACTGAAGTAGGTCTTCAAAATATGTATTTGTTGTATAAATATTAAGGAGTAGTACATATTACTCATGTGAGCAGCTTATGCTTGAAATGTATAGTTAATGCTTCTATTTAACAAATAAAATTCTGTAGTCTGCAACTATATTGTTGTAATGACAACTAACTGCAGGTGAGTGACCTTTGGTCCCTTGCATATCAATTTTGCATATATGCACTGCTAATACCTCACAGGTAACTGAACAGAAAATGGAATTTGTTTACCGTGTAGATTCATTTTGGCAGGTAAATTGATTTGGTTTCCGTCAACAGTAAATGGGCAACCATGGGAGGATTGGACAACTGTCAGTACAGATCTCCTATAGTATAGTCTTTTGGCTAAAACTATTTCATAATGTTTACTTTTATATTATAAACATAATAATCATTGTTTCATAGTATAAAAATATACCCTGATCTCTGTATTCATCTAATCAGTCTTCTGTTTCTTTTAGTGGGAGAAAAACAAGATAGTAACTCTTGTTGTTGTGTTTACATTTTCCAATCTTCTTTTTTGTAACTTTCCACTAATCTGGCTTTAACCTTCTAAAATATCAGTTGACATTGAAGACTTTAAATACAGCATTATTAAAGTGGAGTAAGATAAAAAATAAATTTCTTGTACTGTATTATATGAACTTAATTGAGTTATATCCATTTTGTTTCAGTAATGTTTTGCACTTCCCTTTCAGTTGATCCTGTAAATGCAGCGCCAACTACATCTACACGTGTGTTTTATATCAGTGTTGGTGTTTGCTGTGCAGTCATTTTCCTGATAGCAATAATACTAGCAGTCTTGCATCTTCATAGTATGAAAAGAATAGAATTGGAAGACAGGTAAGAAAAAAAACCCTTGAATTTTATTTTTCTTAATCCTTCTAGTTAAAAAGATGAAGCCATAAAATTCCCAAACAATGCTGGCAAATAAAAAATGCTAGAAGTTCTCTATAGCTCCTCTTGCCCTTCTCAGGCCACTTCTATACTGACCTTTTTATACATTTTCAAACCGGTATGGAAGAAAATACTGTATTTTCTGGCATATAAGACTACTTTTAACTCAGGAAAATCTTCTCAAAAGTCGGGGGTCGTCTTATAGGGCGGGTGCTGAAACTTCTGAGCCAGACTGGAGAATCTACGATCACTGCATGTGGGGGAGCTCAAAAACTACTGTGCTCAATAACTATGCATCCCCACCGTATGCGCCGACCATATGAAAGCAGCAATGGTGGTGCTGTACTAGTACGGTAGAAGAAAATCCACTCACCGGGATTCATAGAAAGAAGTGACTTAACGCGGTCCCGATAATGAGGTGAGGGGGTGCCTCACCGGGAAGGTGTAAGTGAAGGGCAGAGCAAGGGATGCCCAGGGTATAGAAAAAAGAGATAGAGCGGCACTGTGCCCCCAAAAATGTACCTTTTTCACCCGTCTGGCCCACCCTTGTATCCTATTACCGTACCTCCTTCTCTGCCTCTCAGATCTCGCTCCTGAGGACTGCAGTGAAGCAGCACAGGTGCACATGTGCAAGATCTGAGAGGAAGAGAAGCAGGTACAGTAATAGGAAAATTACCATATTGAAATCAAATCTGAAGTTTTTAAAAAATTTATTTGGTGTGCATTGGAAGAGGAAAAGTCTTATACGGCGAGTATATCCCAAACTATATTTTAACTGGAAAAGTTGGGGGTCATCTTATATGCCCAGTTATCTTATATGCCAGAAAATAAGGTAATTTGCTGGAACCAGTTTGAGGCCTAGATAATAGTTACACAATCCACAGAGCACAGAAGCATATTTAATGGCTTTCTTTCATGCACTTTCATGAGAATTTGCTATCTAGCCACCACCGTTTGAAACTAGCTATCTGCATTAAATGGTCAGTGTAGATGGAACTGCTAATATCCCTTTAATGTTAATATTTTCTTATTTTTAACATGAACAGTAATGTGTACAAAACCTCAAGCTCAGCTTTTAAGGCAGTGGTTCTCAACCTGTGGGTCCCCAGGTGTTTTGGCCTACAACTCCCAGAATTCCGAGCCAGTTTACCAGCTGTTAGGGATTCTGGGAGTTGGAGGCCAAAACATCTGGGGACCCACAGGTTGAGAACCACTGTTTTAAGGTGATGTTTCTTTGAGCAGGCAATGAATACTAGGTAGAAACATCTGTCACTAATACTTAAAATTATAATTGAAACTATGCTGCTTTCTTTAAAACTAAAATATATCCGTGTTCTATTCAGTCAACTGACAAAGTATAGTTGTTTTAAAAATTCTCTATTGATCATTTCCAATTACAAAGTTGTACTGAATTTGAAATTACTACAGCACGTTTTAAAACCTTAAATCAGTTTCTCTTCATTTTCATTCCCTCTGCTAATCTTTGGTTGATGGGCAGAAATCATACTGGTGTGATGGCTGGACCTGGTCATGTGTGTTTCCTTGCTCACACTCAGGCAGGGAGGAGGGGAAAGCCAGAGGAGGGAGGTAGTGCCAAACAATCTGCAAATAATCAAAGCTGTAAAAGTTAAACCCACAAAAGTTGAGGGTTAACTGTAGTGGTCTTTCCTTGAATTACAGTTTATTATCTTTCGAAAGCTAGCGGTTCACTTTAAACATCCTCTAGCAAAACAGCTCTCTCTTTCTCTCTACTCTTCTCTGTCACCCTAGTGTTGAAATATATGTTTCCTGTTAACTTAATTTTATGGGAAACATTAGAAACTTCCTACATAGAAGGTAATTCCATATAGTAAAAAATTATACCAAGAACAGAGACTATTATAACATCAAATGAATATTTAATTTACCAAATATTGAAGTGTTGTTTTGTTGCTGACATAAGTTATTTATTTATTTATTATTCGGATTTACTAGACCGCCCCTCCCCAAGGCTCGGGGTGGTTTCCAACACAATAAAATTACACAAACAGCCTAAAAACATCATAAAAACATTCCTAAAAACTATCACATATGTCATAAAACATCACATAGATCGGAATACAACCGATCTAGAGACTGAGGCGGCATGGTTAGGTGGCGAGATTTGATGTTCAGGTTCTGGTCAGTCGCCAAATGCTTGCTGAAACAGCCAAGTCTTGCAAGCCCTGCGAAAGGCCATCAGGTCCTGCAGGGCCCGTGTCTCGGCCGGCAAAGAGTTCCACAAGGTTGGTGCAGCCACCGAGAACGCTACTGGCCAGCCTGTAGGACTTCACACCTGGGACTTCAAGAAGATTACAACCCTCTGAGCACAGTGATTTTCTGGGCATATGTGGGGTAAGCCGCTCCCTCAAGTACACTGGCCCCAAACCATGTAAGGCCTTGAAAGTCAAGACTAACACTTTGAAGGAGATCCGGAATTCAATAGCTAGTCAGTGCAGTTCGCACAGCAGAGGTGTTATGTCATAACAATGAGTAATTAATTCTTTATTAGGGACACATTAGGAAGTTGTTCTTGTTCTTTATTTTTTATTATTTAGAATGGCATCAAAAGTGCAACATTTTTGAAGGAATATATTAATAGTACTCATTACACTAATTTCATGTTAAGGGTACTTACATTGCCTTGCAAAAATACCATTATCCCCTCCTTACCCTTAAAAGTATTGATAATATATTTAATTCCAGGCTATGGGATTTTCTGTGTGCACATGCACTGGGAACCTGGAGTTGTCAGTGACATTCCAAAATGGATATATTCCCAAGAATAAAAAACATGTATATGGAGATTTTATATATAATATCTGCACATGGTTTTCAGCTGTTCCATATGATTTTAACAAATAATTTATAGTCTTTGAAGTGTTGTTTAGCTCAATCCAAAATGTAATCAGGAATGATACCATTTAAGTATGTTGTTGAATGATAGGACACTATCATTCCTCAGTATTCTGTGTACTTGGTTCAGTGCTCTTGTGTATGGGGAGCACTAATAAAACACTCAGAATTAGCTTGCTGTTCTGCATATCATAGGTTTCCTATAAATTATTTGTACAATGTGTCTCTTTTATACATCTACTCTTGTTTGAAAAATAAAAAGATATTGAGGTCCGGTATGTTTTGACTTGCATCAACATGCTAGAGATTAGCAATATGTTCAGTTGTGGGAAGCAGATTTGTATTTATCTTTCGTTTTCTGGTTTCACATAACATACCACATGTTTGTTTGTTTCTTTTACATCTTTAATGTTACTTAAGGTGAGTTTAACAGATACAAAAGGTGAGTTTTAGAGAGAAGAAAAAACAAATTTCCAGAAATAACCCCAAATCCTATATTTTATTTTTCCAACACAGTATTAGTGACAGCAGTAGCTCACAAGGCTTATCCCAACCTTCAACTCAAACAACTCAGTACTTGAGGGCTGATACACCCAACAATGCAACACCTATTACCAGTAAGTGTTAATCTGATTATAGGATAGAGGTAAGAACATAAGAACATAAGAAGAGCCATGCTGAATCGGGCCTCAGCCCATCTAGTCCAGCATTCTGTGTCACACAGTGGCCCACTAGTTGTACACAGGGATCTCTAGCAGAAAGGAGGGCAAGGAGGGCAGGTATGTGTGTAAGTGTGTTTTAATAAAGTCTCCCTTTCGAAGAGATTACAGAAAGATTAACGTGCAATCTTTGTGATTTGTGAAAGCAGATATTAGTGGTATATGAGAAACATGGGATTCCAACAGAACACTAATGAGAAAACAGTGAATACTCTTTGTAATGAAAAATGGTCCATTATTACCATACATAATTCTAAGTTATTTTTTATTCTTGGGTTTTGGATAGAGATCAAAACAATGAACAGAAATAGTGGATAGGAGCAGATGTGTTGAGGAGAGTGTATAGGAAGTATTAGGCACAGCTGCACACTTACTCTTTTCTACAGCAAAAGGAGTGGAGCATGCATTAACCTTGGGTGTGTGACCTTGTTCAAAATATTTGCTTTGTTTATTGACCTCAGATTGCATTGATGAAGACTTATGGAGGGACAGGAAGATGACCTTCAAAGAAGATTGCATTAGCTTTCTTGTTTTGTTCCCTCAGACTACTGAAAGGCCCACTCTGTCCCTTCTTTGTTGACTGTTGCAGATGTTGCGTTGTGTTTAGACTCTTCTTGGTAAATCTAGGAACTAAAATGGGGAAAAATTGATATTCAACGTGCATTTTAATCACTTGAACTCATTAACTCCAATTTTCATGTTTGAATTAATGTAAGCAAATAAATAGGGAGGACATTTCTTGTCCCCTTCTTTCCTTCATAGAGTTTGGTATCCCAATTTTTAGAAGCATCCCCTTCCAACCTAGGAAGTTTTTTGGTAGAATGCATTTGCCTTATACTTACAATACAACCTGTCAGGTTTGAAAACCTCTTCTGAAAACTCTACTGTATGTTTAAGGCTTACAGTGTTCCCTCACTTATTGCTGGGGTTAGGTTCCAGGACCTCCCGCAATAAGTGAAAAACCACGATGTAGTTTTAATTTAAATTAATCTGTTAATTTTAATATTTCTACATTATTACACTATTTTAAGTCTTTATAAACTTAAAATAAAGTGAAGGAAATACCCTTCAAGGCTGGAGGGAGGGGGAGAGCACTGAGGAAGGAAAGCGCATTGGAGAGCGGCAGTGGCAAACCCCCACAAAATAGCGAAAATACCATGATATATTTTAAATTAATATTTTTTGAAATCCGTGAATCAGCGAGTCCGCAATAAGCGAACTGCAAAGTAGCGAGGGAACACTGTATTATATTTCATTTTACAATAAATAAATACATTTTATTTATATTCTGCTTTTACCTTCCCAGAGGGACTCAAAGCGGGTTACAGTTTTACATATATAATGCTGTTGTGTTGTTATTGTGTCTTATTGGGCTTGGCCTCATGTAAGCTGCCCCGAGTCCCTTTGGGAGATGGGGCGAGGTATAACTAAAGTAAATAAATAATATAAGCAGACATTCAATGCCTTTTTGACAGTAAACAACAACATACAATTGCTTACTTACTTAGGAGATTTCTTGTTGCCCGAGTATGATGCCTCTTCTGCAGCACTGCTTTTATCTCCCTGGAGGAGCTCAGAGCAAATTACAGTTTTACATATATAAAGCAATTCAATGCCTTTTTACACAGTAAACAACGACATACAATACACAGGCAGAGGTAAAGGTCTTCCTCTTCCATTTCCAGTGTCTCGTGGCGATGCTCAACTAGACCATGGGGAGGTGCTCTTGTTCCATTTTTCCATGCCAAAGAGCCTGTTGTCCATAGACTTCTCTGATTTTGTTGCTGGCACGTGTGCATGGGGTGCCATTTTACCTCCCCGCTGAGGTGGCACCCATTGATCTATTCACTTTACATGCTTTCAAACTGGTAGGTAGGCAGAATCTAGGGCTGACAGCCGGGAACTCACCTCGACTCCTGGCTTCAAACTGCTAACCCTCCAGTCAGTAGTTTTCCTGCAGCTAGCGGTTTAACCTGCCACACTACTTAGCCAAGTTTATTACCAAGATTGAAATGTGGCCAGGTGAAATACTGGAGGGTTCATTGTACAGAGTAAGATTAATGGAGTATTGCAGATAGTTCCAGAGGAAGTTCATCTTTCATTGTAGGCACAATGTGTTCAGATATTCCTTTTACAGGTCCTTCTCAAAAAATTAGCATATAGTGCTAAAGTTCATTATTTTCCATATTGTAATGATAAAAATTAAACTTTCATATATTTTAGATTCATTGCACACCAACTGAAATATTTCAGGTCTTTTTTTGTTTTACAAAAACCCAATAATTAAATGCATTATTTTTACGTTGATAAATAAAGGAGCCACTTAGCTGATAGCAATGTCTTATAAAACCCAGAAGGGGGCAATATGCCTATTTTTTTGTTTGTTAAACTTGCTTCACAGATTACCTTAAATATTTGTGGTATTCTGTAATTAGCAAGAATTTATCATTGATTTTGTAACACATTATGTAACAAAACATTGATTACTAGTTAGGTGGTTTGTCTTGAAAAATAATTTCATCTAAATTCCTGCATATTTCTGCTTCTGGATTATGATTTTGTGGTTTTGAAAGAATTTACATCTGGTATTTATATTGGTATTATTTGGGTCTGCTGGCTCCTCAGGTTATCCTACATTACGGATAGAGAAGAATGACCTTAAAAGTGTAACCCTGATGGAAGCAAAAGCTAAAGTGAAAGACATAGCAATCTCCAGGGAGAGGATAACATTAAAAGATGTTCTTCAAGAAGGTAAATAGTTCTTCATAAGTTTTGATTGTATACACTGAATATTTCTGTTTTTCTTGACATATTCTCCAAAGATGTTTCAAATACTTGATGATGGTTATGAATAATACAGTGTGCGGTCTAAATCACCAAGAAAAAGAACCTGATTTACTCATTTTAATCAAACCCGTGCTTCTATTTCATTTGTTTTTTAAACAATTATATATACAAATTTGGTTAAGGTTGTCATCAAAATAATTTATAGTACAAATGGGAAAAGTGCTGATCATGGGCCTTATGCAATTTCAAAGCATTTTTTTTAACCTCCAAGACACCCCAGTAAGTTTTAAAAAAATTACATTCAGCTACCCAAAATACCAAAACTGTTGTAAAAACACTCTAAAACTTGTTTTGGTTTCTTCCACTCTCCTTGATTCCTTCCAAATACAAAAATGCCAAAGACCATCCAAAATTAAACTGAAAGTGAATCCCCATCATTTCCAGAAGGCTTGAAATATACCAAAGCAGACAGCCAGAGGGATGCAACTGTAAAAAAAAAACCAAAAAAACATTTCTCACACCTGACCTATGAGAACTTATTTGTCTTCAGATTGCTATACTTTGTTTCACTTGTTTCCCTTCTGCATTGGATAGCTCTTTTGCTTTGCCCAATCTTGCCAAACATTAGGATACAATAAACAATGCAGACTTTTCCCACCTCTGAGTCCCATGAAGGGTGAGAAGAGTGGGATAGAAATGAAGTAAATAAATAAATAAATATTTCAGCCTATGTATTTCTGAGTATATTGCTATCTCTGAGAAGCAACTAAGAGCAGAGAAATTCAGGAGCAGTGGGTGGTAGATAAGGAAATGCCCTAGTTGTCCTTATAGAGATTAGTCATAATCTGAATGCTTTTCTTAAAGCCCAGAGAAAGCATGTCATGATCCGCTCACTGTATCACATCCATGATGATGATGATGTATTCTACCATATTAGTGACATTTGAGTTCAGAAAATTTCCTCCCCATTTTATTTTTTGGTTTATATTAAAACAGTCTAGCACACTTACATTGTCCATATCCAAACCATATCCAAACTATAGTTTATTGCCTTGAGTTAACATACTGTGGCAGATACACACATTTCCTAGTTACCATAAACTATTGTTTCCCCAACTCTCGTGTATCGTGATAGTTTGTGGAAGTGGGAAACACAATATTGAAGTCAATTTGGTTCAGTGAGCCTGTATGAGCTGTGGCATTGCATTATGTTTTGGTAGTTACTTTCAGGATTATAATTGCAGAATTATGTTTTTATAATGTTTTTGCTAGATCCTTAAAACTGCAGTATCCAAAACTTTTCCAGAATAATTTTTATTTCCCTTGGCTGTAATAAACATTATTGGGAAGTGGAACCATGTAATCATTTGTCCCACTGCTTCCATAGTTGGTAGCTTATTGTCAGTGTATTGTGGAAAGAAGTTGCTTCATATTTATTCTGTCTGATCATCTAGTGTAGCTTAAAATATATTCCAAAATGTTTGTTTAGTCTCTCTACTATGTTAAAGGATCTTGCAACTAATTATTAATTATTATTAATATTACACAACATCTGAAAAAGAGGAATTTCCTAAAATTCTGTCAGCTTTTCACATTTGGGTGATATCTCAGATTAAACTATCGCATGATTGCTTAAAATGTCAACAATGCTTGAATATAAAACTTAAGAAGAGAATAATCTGTTACTACTCTTAATTTTAGTTCACAGTGAGTTACTGAAAATGTGTTCAAATATTAGCCTCATTTCCTCTTTGTTCCTTTTATCAGGTACATTTGGACGAATTTTTCATGGAACTCTAATAGAAGAGAAAGATCCTAGTAAAGAAAAGCAAATGTTTGTCAAAACAGTAAAAGGTAGGTTTTCAACTTGGAATATTCTTCAGTCTTAACTGAGATACAGAAAAAATTAAAATAAAATAAATCCACAAATTATGATTTATTAAAATAGTTTTGTGCATTTCAACCTTTTCTTTGGGGGGAAAAACTTGGAAAGCTCAAGAGAGAGAAAATAGTTCCATCAGGGAGTTTGTATGCATTTGTTAGACTTGGGAAACATCACTGTACGGAAATCTTACTCTAGGTTCTAGAGGAGTGGTTCTCAACCTGGGGTCCCTAAATGTTTTTGGTCTACAACTCCCAGAAATCCCAGCCAGTTTATCAACTGTTAGGATTTCTGGGAGTTGAAGGCCAAAAATATCTGGGGACCCCAGGCTGAAAACCACTGTTCTAGAGCAATAAAAGGAGGCACATGAGGGACATAAACACAAATAAGTTGATAGTAACATGCCCCTGAGAAAAGGAATATTACATGTCTAACCAAGTGGTCAAACCATTTTGTTTATAACTTGCTATTGACCCTTTTTTTGCAATGAAACTCAAATAGTGTTCTCAGAACTTAGATAAACGTAAGTAGGAAGACCCAAAGAATTATCCAGTACAAAACAGGAATCTACAGGTAAAGTATCCCTACGAGGTGTTTGCCTAAACTGTTTAGAAGGTTCCAATAAAGGAGAATTCACCACCTTTTGTAGGTCAGACATAACTCAGTGTTACGTTTGCATAAGGATTCAGTTCCTGGCACTAGGTCTAGTTAATGAGGCCGAGCAGCATGGCTTGGAAAATGTTATTGAGTAGTCAATTCTCGTCACCATAAATTGTTTTGACCATATGAAAAAGTGGCTTGACTGTGTATAAAGCAGTTTGTATGTTCCCTACTGCTCTTCCACACTTTTTCTTTAAAGTCATTTCAAATTTAGTTATGTGCTCTAAATTGCTGAGTATAGTTTCAACTTATATAACTTGTTTTCCTAGAGAATTGAGTTGATCTTGATATGAGAAACAAGGAAATAATATTGATGAAAAAGCACAATAAGTTGGATCCAAATTGTTTGGCTCAATCATGGAAGGAGAGGTCTGGTATGGTTGGGATAATAATTTTGTTGTTCATTGATATGAAATTTTGGATCTAATCCAACAGTAATAGTGAAACTGTTTTACAAGATAAAACTTAAATTTTTGTGTATACTTGAATACAAGTCAGTTTTTCATTGTTCCACTGGTGTAATTTCTCTGTCAGATTCTTTGAGGAGTACTGTTTCAGTTTTATAACCCCAGAACATTGTTGCCTGTTGGGAAAAATGTGTATTGTGTCTGCAAATGAAAGGAGAAGGATTTCTAGTTATAGTATATACATAGCCTTTATACACATGTCCAAGTCAACCTCATATATAAATCAAGGGCAGACTTTGTGGTCAGAATGATGGATTTTGATATTACATGTGGGTAAATCGAGAGTTATTCTACAGAGAGGAGAAACTAGCTGTGCCACCTTGGGGGCACCCCCACCACTGCCACCCTTGTCCCACCCAGGCATTCAAAAAGGCCAGAAGTGGCACCACAGTGAGGAGAGTACAAGGGGTAGATGCTTCTTTTAGGTTATTTCATGCCAGCTATGCTGTCCTGTGTTCTTGTTTGTCCTTTTTTAAATGATTAAAAGTATAGAAAAACTATTTGAGGGAAAAATGATTATGTGACAACTCACTTAACACAAATACTATTTTCCTTTTGAGGAATGTAATGTTTTCTGTTATTGAGCCACTGAGGAAAAAAAGGCAGGCAGCCATAGGTGCTATATGATATGTTCATGCCATATACATAATATCCAGAAAGTTCACATGTTAAGTTAGCTTTGAAAATAATACATTACTGAGTCTTTTGTACTACCTCAGTTAGTTTAAAATATGCTTTCTCGGTGTGTGTGTCTCTCTCTCTACATATAGACACACACACATCCTCTGTTTAATTTTTTTTTAAATCAACCAAATCAATAATTGGGGCTACACAGTTTACAGAAAACTCACACACACTGATAGACACCATCATAAAAACTCCAGCCATCACCCAAGCCAAAAGGAAGCACAATTAAAGCACTGGTAGACCCCGCAAACCGGATCTGCAAATCCCACCTCCTCCAAGGTGAGCTGAACCACCTAAACTGGGTTCTATAGGGCAGTGGGTATTCCACAACAGCCATCAGAAGAGTTGCAAGACCAATAACAGGCAAAGATCCACCTAGAGGAAATGTGTTATTACCACACATCACTGACTGCAAAGAGAAGTTGATGAAGAAACACAACCTACAGACAATTTACAGACACACTAAGAAGATTCAACAAATGCTACATTCAGGAGAGGATAAGAAGGATCCTCTAACCCAGGCGTGGGCAATTGCCGGCCCTCCAGGGGTTTTGGACTTCAACTCCCAGAAATCCTAGCCAGTTTACCAGCTGTTAGGATTTCTGGGAGTTGAAGTCCAAAACCCCTGGAGGGCCGGCAATTGCCCACGCCTGCTCTAACCACTGCAGGAGTCTACTGTATACCATGCAGCTGTGGACAAGTCTACATAGGGGTCACCAAACACAGTGCCCAGACATGTATCAAAGAACATGAAAGACACTGCAGACTAATGCAACCAGAGAAGTCAGCTATAGTAGAGCACTTGATGAACCAGCCTAGACACAGAATATTATCTGAAAACACAGAAAAGAACCATCTGAGAACCATCATGTCAGACTGCACAGAAAAGCCATTGAAATCTCCAAGCATGTGAACAACCATGAAATTGAACAAAATTTGGCTACCAGTATTAAAAAACACCAGAATCAAGAGAGTAAATAAGGAACACTACTCAGAAGCACGGGAATTCCAGACAACAAACAACCAAATGCCAGGTAACACCTCCCAAACAGGCACAACAGCCAAGCTACCTCTGTGCAAATATCCTCACTGATTGACTTTGCAGCTGCAAGGCTACTCAATGCTATTCAAGCTTGCTAATTAAACATTCACACTTGTTTCAAACAGACAATAATTCTTTCTTCCACCCTGGACATTTCATTCACACACACATGCATATACATTCATACACGCAAACACACACACACACACCACTTGCGTCACTAGCAACAGAACCTCTGAAGATGCTAGCCACAGATGCAGGCAAAATGTCAGAAGGGATGCTACTGGAACGGCTCAAAAAGCTTACAACAACCCAGTGATTCTGGTCATGAAAGCCTTCGACAACACAATATATTTTAATACTATTTTCCCTAAAAGCAGAAGCCACAAATTCCAAAATTAGTCTACACCATCAACAGTTCACAATTTCTGGGAATAGCAGAAAAAAACTGTTTCTGAATTACCAATTTTATGGATCGCTATGTTTTTTAGATCAAGCTTCAGAAGTTCAAGTGACCATGATGTTGACGGAAAGCTGTAAACTCAGAGGCCTTCACCACAGGTTAGTGCTTTTGCTTAAGACAGGAAAGTTTTATTTAAGGGAGTTGAGTGGTTTAGATGTAAGTGATAGTCTGTCTTAAAAGCAAGGAACTTCTTGTCTTCTGCATAAACACTTCATCCCATTTTTCAACCCATGTTCTCATCTATGTCTTATCATAGACTGCCAAGAGACACACATGAAGTCTCACAGAGAAAAAAATAGTCTGGATGTTTTACCCAAAAAATTCTGGATAAATTGTAAATAGTCTGAAATCTAACTTCGAAAATAAATTTTTAGGTGATTGGGAGCAATTCAAGCTTTAGAGGCCCCCAAAAAACTGGAGATGTGGTTCAAGGTGTTCTAAAGATGCTTGTTTTATTACTTTTAAATGACCAGTAAGTTTCAGCTTGTGTGTACTCATAAGACTGCCTTCATGAAGCACTAAAAATCAAAGTTCAGACATTTTGGATCAGGAATTCTCAAACCATTTACTAGACAAGTAACTTAAGCCAAAACAGTTCTTCAAAGGTAGTTGACTAACTTCTGTTCATAAATTGCTGCTTTCAGAGAGTTTCTCTTTTTTCCTCATTATAAATATTTATAAAAACAGTTGGTGGTATGGTATGCTAATTCTGTGATGTGCACGTGAAGTCCTTTGATTATAAAATGACTTCACTGTGATTTTTTTTTATAATGGGTGATTTACTTTTTTATTAACCATGCAGATTCAATACAAACATTCAAATGGCTAACAAATTAGAGCAGTATTTTAATGTCCTCTTTTATCTAGTCACTTTGCTTCATGCAGTCATTAAACATTTTTTGTTTTCTCCACTATGCTGCTTTGTAACATGTTTGGATAGAGATTTTGGAAAAGCTGAAATAGCACTATCAGCTTGCTTGCTTTGTATGAAGAGCAAACGTCATCTTTAAAAACATTAAATTGATGATTGAAAGCAGGTAACGGCACAATATAAACTAGTCTGTGGACATCAAACTGTTGTTCGAAGTTCTAACGATGGCAACTCAGAATTATATTTCTTTCAGGAATCTACTCCCTATCACTCATGTTTGTATAGAGGAAGGAGAAAAGCCTATGGTGTTGTTGCCTTATATGAATTGGGGAAATCTTAAATTGTTCTTACGGCAATGCAAATTAGTAGAAGCAAATAATCCTCAGGTAAGAAGTGGCTAATCTAGCATCTAAAATAGTTAAAATCTAGAGTTTATCAATATTCACATTGTGAAGATCGTGGTGAATTTTCAGTGGGATATATATTGTTGAAAAGTCATTATGAAGTAGAATATGAGAAGCAGGTATGATAACAATCTTTATTGTATGTTATACTAAAACACTTACTGATTTTTAAGAATAGCCAAGAGCTATAGGATAGAAAATGCTGTAATGATGAGCTCATGGCTGAAGCAGCAGCTATACTAATTTTTCCTGTTCTTCCAAGACAGCTTCTTAAAATGTCCTACTCCTTCATAGTAGTATTCTATGTTTTGTTGGTCAAAAAAGTGAGTTTTTCTGTTACCTGCAGCATAATAATATCCAGTAGGCACAAGTATGCTATCTCCTGATATGCAGACTATCTTCACAAGAGACCTGTAACACAGTTGGCATCATCTAGCAGAAAGAGCAAAATATTGACGTGACATAGGTTTACAAGTTTGCCTCTACAGAAACTTCTACTTTACATCACTGCCTTTTAACTGTGGGTCCCGACCTCACATAGGATCCTCCTAGCTCAGTGTTGGGGTCATGAAAAAATTGGCAGCAATAAAAGGTTTCTGAATGTCACCCATTTATAGTGAACTCTGTAGAAAATGCTTCAGCTGTACTCCACAAAGAGGAAAATCTTCATGTTTAGCAAGGCTTGCACATGCTGGTTTCTTTTCATTAAATGTCTGATTTGTATATCTATTTTATTTATGTGGAGTCACATAAACATTTCTCAGACAGGAAAGGGTCACGAGTGGAAAAGGTTTAAGAGGCCCTGCCTTAGACAAGTAGTAGATGATGATGACATTATGATTTCTGTTGAAATATATTTGCAGCCTTCATCTTAAAATTAGAAATAATTGATAATAGGTTTTTTTTTCTGTAGGCAATTTCACAACAAGATCTTGTACATATGGCTATTCAGATTGCCTGTGGAATGAGCTACTTGGCCCGCAGAGAGGTCATTCATAAAGACCTGGCTGCTAGAAACTGTGTGTAAGTGCTTAAGTATAAAAGGCTAAACATACTCAAGGCATGGTGGCATTCCCTTAATATTCTGCTGATTGTGCTGTGTTTATCTTCATCATCATACATTTTATTTCTTCCTTGCATCTTCTCATAGCTCAAGGTAGGGTACAAATCAGTTAAAACACCCAGATAAAACTCAATGCCATAAAATTAAGAGATGCTTAAAGAAAGTATCAAAATTTGGTGCTGTGGCTTCAAGTCTCACTGGAAAACTTGGCAAATGCCAGCCATCAATTGAATTCTGCCACATTAATCGAAAGTAGGCTAGGTTATATTTGGAAATACTATGTAAACAGATATTTCCATCAGGCTCAAACTATCTATTTCTTACTTGCTGGTATTAGCATAACAAGCTGGATTCCAGTATTCTGTCACAATTTGGTACAGATGGTATGCAACCTTTTTCCATTGAGGGCCAAATGCAGCAAAGACAATGTGCTTGGGGGTTGTGTACCTATAGAGGCAAACTTACACATGTATATGCAAATATTCATCACAGGTACACACATCCATTTTCCACTCATGGCAGGGGAGGAGATTAAACTTTCCCTCCTTGTGTACTTAGATTACCTCGTGATTGGGCAGACACTAAGAGTAGTGTGCAATTTCAGTGGAGAAGAATGCTCTGCCTGCCTGCCTGTTGTTTTCTTCATTTAAATCATGCTTCTGACATCTTGTCCAAAGTCTTGAAATGGCTGTTTATCTAAAGAACAGAACAGAAAAGTTTAATGATATCAAGAATTTTCCTCATACAAAACACTCTGGTTGTTTCAATTATCAATCCATTCAGCAGCCCTTAAGTAATTTGAAGTACTTCATCCCAGTAGGCTGTATTCATGCACACATCCTGGCATTCAGTAATTTGATGAGCCAGAGTATGAATAAAGGGAAGGTGGTGTCTTGTATATATCTGTAAGGATTTCCAATCAATTATTGTAAAATAAACTCCGGCTTCTCCTGAGGCAAAATATTAATATGTAATTTCTCATTTCTCATATCTTGCTTATATGGATACCACATCAAATATTATTTTAAGTTTGACTATAAATAGTTTAACTGATCCACCTAAGTGCTGATTTATATGTATTTTAATATGCAGCATTGATGATGCACTTCAGGTAAAGATTACAGACAATGCCCTGTCCAGAGACCTGTTTCCCATGGATTATCATTGCCTTGGAGACAATGAAAACAGACCAGTGCGGTGGATGGCTCTTGAAAGCTTAGTTAACAATGAATTTTCTGGTGCTAGCGATGTGGTAAGTTAACATTATATAATTGCATATCAAACATGGCATTTTAGTTCATTCTTATACATATGATAATAATATGAATATGTTACAGCTTTTACATGCCTCAAGTATTTAGTTGGCAGTTTAAATCATTCCCTTATCTACTTTCTAGCTGGTCAGCAATTTGAATCTGTACCCCATACTCATCTTCTACACTCTTAACAGTTGTACCAACTGATTGTCTTTCATATCAAAGTACAAAATATAGCTATACAATGTCAGACCTCAACAGGAGCTTCATTGCAATTAGGAAATAATGAGAAAGTATGTTAACCTATGAACCTACTGCCAAAATATGACAATAGAAAGGAGAAATGCTCCACTGCAATTCAGAAATGAATACATCTCTATTTCCAAAACATTCTTAAAGGGGACTCATGCATTACTTCTCACAGATAGCTTATCAGAATTATTATCTAAGTACAGGGAAGTGGCCAGGGGAGCAGAGTGAATGGGTGTCTTTTTCTGTGCCTGTTGACATCTTGGGAGATGAAATATGCCAGATGTCAGCTGACATTGTTGGGCTAGTACTTTGGTTTGCTTGGACACAGAGGGGTTTGACTTCTCTTGTGCCATGGGCCTTTAAGGTGAAAATAACATGCTACTGGTTGTGTGGCACTTCTGCTACTCGTCCCAGTCGTCCTTTAACTAGCTTTTAAATTGTTAATAGCAGATATACCTTAATATTAATGTGTTGCATATCTGTTTAGAGAAACATATTTTCATATTCGCTTAGAGAAATATCAGTGTGCTGCATATTTGCTTGGTGTAGTGGTTTCAAGGTTGGACTATGGCTCTAGCTGACCCTGGACTAGTAACACTTTCTCAACCTTAGAGGAAGGCAATGACAAACCACCTCTGAACATGCTTGCAAAGTAAACTCTTGGTATCCTTGGGCAAGTCACACTCTATCTCAGAATTTAGTGACAACTCTCCTCTGAACAAATCTTAACTAGAAAACACCATGGTAGGCTCAACTTACAGTTGTCATAAATTTGAAGGAACCTGAAGGCAAGTAACAACAAACATACTGTTTAATATTCATTTGAATAAATCAAAAGAATTCTAGACAAAGCATGTAACAAGAATATTTTGAAATTGTAAATTGTTTTAAAGCATAATGTAGAATTGCTATATTCATGATACCCTTTTAGAACATCCCTGCACGAGCTGGATAGGGCTTTTTGGGATCCCAGGAGGGCCACAGGCTGTGAAGGCCTGTTTTAGAATATAAAATATACACCCTATTCTATAAACACAAGCACATACACTTTAGATGGAGATATGTTTTACATTCGCTGTATAGTACAAACTAATAAATTGCCAAACAAAACTAAGAAATCATCATTTTGACCTGATGGGTCAGTTTGTCTGCTAAAATGAGAAGTGTATGGTATGTATTATATATAAAGTTGTTTTTATTATAATTGTTTACATTTGTTGAATGGAATTGAGCTACCTAACGGGTTATTTTGTGCAATGCTCTTTTGTTTTAGTGGTCTTTTGGAGTGACCTTATGGGAATTGATGACTTTGGGACAAACACCCTATGTAGATATTGACCCCTTTGAGATGGCAGCATATCTAAAAGATGGATACAGAATAGCTCAGCCTATCAACTGCCCTGATGAATTGTAAGTGATGCTAATTAGGGTTATATGGGGAACCATAGCCCTTTTCAGACCTTAGGATTATGTAACATACAAGCAGGGGGCAGATGGTAGTCACCCCCCCCCCCCAAATAACAATTTTTATTGCTGTCACAGTTCAAAGAACAGAGCCGCCTTATTCATGCAGAATCTTCATTGATAGAGAGAGTCTTATTTTCAGAAACGTACACTACACACACAGGCAGTAACAACAAAGAAAAGACCTTCCCTTTAAGTGGTAACACTAGAAGTGGGAAAGTTTGAAAAAACCTGGAAAAATTGAGAAGGAGGCAGGCAGGGTTGTTTTCTGTTTCCTTCCAAAGCCATTTCCCCCCAGAAAAATTAGGGGGGGGGTGTAATGTGCAGAAACAAAAAGTCTCAGAAATCTTTCATTAAGATCTTCATCTTATATAGTTTGAATACAGTGTCATAGATATATTATTTATCATTGGAAAAGAACATATTCTACACACTTGCCAATTTTTCTGGAGAAAAGACTGGAAAAAACAGAGGGGGAAATGTTTCCCCCCCAATTTTTCCAGCTCTTCCCATTTCTAGGCAATACTACAAAATAATGACTCAATAAAGTTTGCCTACTTAAATATGTAAATAATTGTAATATGACTGTGTGGTTGCCATTGTTCCCCTACTACACTTGCTGAGATGCCCTCCCATTCACTATGTCACCCAATATAGAGAAGTAGATGAATTAACAAGTTCTAAAACTAAAGGTGTTTTGCAAACATTTGGGCTGTTTAAAAACAGTATTGTGATACTTTTAAATCTGTGTTGGTGCTCTGTATTCCCTCTTCTTCCATCTGCCACCGTCAAAAGCCTTGGTGTCATTTTTGACCCGTTACTGACAATGGAGGCCCAGGTCTCCACTGTCAGCAAGTCGGCCTTTTTCCATCTTCTTTAGGTTAGGCGGCTAACGCCTTACCTATCCGGGGATGATCTCGCCACAGTGGTTCATGCTACGGTAACGTCAAGAATTGACTATTGTAATGCCCTTTATGTTGGCCTTCCCTTGTTGGTGACCCGGAGACTTCGACTGGTGCAAAATGCGGCAGCCAGACTCCTCACAGGAACCCCTGTGAGGAACAATATAACACCTGCTCTATACCGATTGCACTGGCTTTGGATCGAGTTCCGGATTACCCACATGATGCTGGTACTAACCTTCAAGGCCTTGTACGGCCAGGGGCCGGCGTACCTACAGGAACGCCTTTCTCCCTGTCGACCCTGGAGATCACCACACTCAGACCATCAGAACTTATTACAGATCCCTGGCCCTAAGGAAGCCCATCTGACATCAACCCGGCGTAGAGCTTTTTCAGTGATTGTCCCTCCCTACATCAGAGCTACCTGTGATTTAAAAGATTTTCGCATGGCTTGTAAAACGTGGCTATTTGAGAGGGCTTTTGGCTGAGGAACTGCTTAGATTGTTTAAATTGTTTAGATGTTTTAGATATTTAGCTGCATGTTTTATTATAAATCGCCCAGAGCCACCTAGGATGGGCGATTAATAAATCTCAAAATAAATAAATAAAATAAATAAAACAAGAAAATGTATACATACACACACACAACCATAAACAGCTTCTTCATCATGAAGCACACATGGCACCTAACTATAGAGACATGGTGCCTAATAATGAACCCTTAGAGTCACTATTTTTTATTTTATGTTAAAAGCATTGCATAAATACGTATAAAACTGATAAAAATAGAGGAAGCAGAAGCGGCTAAATAATTTTAGATCAAAAATGGGCAACAGTTATGAAAGTATATAAGAATTTATGAAATTAAATTTAAAATCTGTTACAGGCTGTAGTAAGACTTTTTTTTTTAGCCTGAGTTTCTCAGTCTCTGCCGAATGTATACACACAATAAACAGCCATTTACTGCTGTTAAAGTTAATAGGAATTCTATTTCTATATTAAAAATAGTCTCTTGAAAACCCATCAAGTGTTTTTAATCTAAAAATTAATGCTTTTTTTAAAAAAAATCTAAAAACTGGGAATGGGAGTAAGTAACTTTAACAATGATACCCTCCAACCTTCATCTCCCATTCTTACATTAAAACATGTTGTGGGTGGGAGGGGTTAAGATTTGACACGGAAAACATTCAGTAGATTGTCTTAGTACCTGGTAAGTTGTTTGAACCACTATTATTTTAAGAAGGAATCGGGACAGTAGTTGAGATGAGAAGAAAATGATTATAACAAACTTAGTTTTCTTTTCGTGGTCAGCTGTGAATAGCACCTATGGTATTTCCTGCGCCCTGCGCAGACAGTTCAGAATCTTTTAAAAGTTAATATCACTTTAAATTGTAGCCCCGCCCACATCCCCTCGAGTATATATAGCCAGTGGGAGGGGCTGCCACCTCAGATCCTTTTATCCGCCACTGCTGCAACAGCTAGAAATCTTAACTCATATTCTTTGACTAGCGTATAAATATAATTTGATATTAACTATTGATTATCAACATTATTTATCTTGGTGGCGATTTTTAACCACCATCTCCTAATTACTAAAATTTTAAATTCCTCATGTGGTGATGATTTTTAACCAAATACAAACTTCTTAATCAGATATAAATTAATATTATTATTAATAATTAATATTATTCATCCTGGTGGCTATTTATTACCACTATTTCAGAATTAATAAATTAATAATTAATTGAGAATCTTTCTCATAAATTTTGGCTTAAAATTAATTCAATTATAAGTTCATATTATTATTTATTGTTTATTTAATTGATGTTACAATTATTATTACTTACTATTATTACTTATTGAGAGTTGGTTACCTAAAGCCAGACTGGACTCTCACTGTCTTTGAATAGCTATCATAAAGAAATATATTTCCATATGATCTTGAAAGCTAAGTAGTGTCAACCTGGATTAGTACTTAGAGGGGAGACCGTAGGGTACTACAAGGCTAGATTTTATGGGAGTTTTACCCACTGAAGTAATGAAACCCACACATCTGAGTTTTCCGTTGCCTACCAAGATGGCAGCTCTAACGGAAAAAAAGACTGAGAAGAAATGCTGCCAAAATGGCCACCATCCTCCTTTGAGCTCATGAGCCTGGCAACATGAAGATGAGCACCTCTGCTCCCTCCACCCTCGGGTGTGAAGCATGCGCGAGGCCATCGGGGCTGGAGTTCCCCATTTGGCGCCTCTGATCCGCTTTGAGCGTGAATCATGCACAAGACGGCTGGGACTGGAGTCCCCTCAACAGCGCCTCTGCCCCACCTTTGGGTGTGAGGCATGCGCGAGGGCAGAGGAAACAGGCCCTCCGTCGAGCTCTAACCCGATACCAGTCGATATCGGAGCCAGCTGAGGCCAGAGCATGCCCTCTGTTGGGCCGCTCTCTATCGGGGTCTAATGATATGCCTGCAGCTCGCGGCACGGGCGCACCATCTATTTACAAACCCCAGTCCCGGGGCAGGAGCGCCTCTCGCCGCTCTCGTCGTCGACACTGTCGGTGTCGTCATGGCCTGGCGGGCCTGGTCGAGCTCTGACCTGGCTCTCGAGCACGCGTGCGCGCGTCTTCTTGGCCCTACCTTGCTGGCTGGGAGACCTTTCTCCGGAGCTCAACCTTCGCTCTTGGCATCGGGATGACTGGGGACATTTTGAGGCTACTCCCGGCCTCCCTCACACCATCGGGGGAGAGAGGAAAGGCCTTCGCGCCCTGGATGCGCTCTCCCTCGGTGCTGCGGGGAGAAAGGAAAGGCCTTCGAGACTAGAGGACGCGCGGGCGCGCTCCCCTTCGATGCTGCAAGGGAAAAAGGAAAGGCACTTCGAGCCCTGGAGGACGCAGAGGAGAGAAGCAATGAGAGAGGGATAGCGAGCTTGCTCAGGCTCAAGACGCGCACGCAGTGCAAATACCATCTGAGAAAAGACTGTATTGCAATTGAGGGCAAGAAAACAACAAATAGCTCCTCTTGAGATTTAGAAAATCTGCAGAACCCCCCAAGATCAAACCCTACCTGTGGAATCTTGTAAATGCCCAAAATATCTGCCACATAGGAGATTTCAGAATCAAACCTTCCAATCACTCCAATGAGATTTATCTGGAGGCCACACTGGTAGTTGGGAACAAATGCTTGGGATTTGCAGAGCATGCCCAGAGTGACTCGGTATGCCAGATTTGCACCCTGGTGCTGGTAGGAAAGAGCCATAACTTTCTCTCGCCCTTGCTCAGCTCGAGAGGGCACCTCTGCTGAACCTCCTCCACGGCGTTCTCTTTGACGTCGACACTTCTGCTTACGACCACTAGAGGGCGCTCGAGCTCCTAACCTCCCTTGTGGCATAGACGGGAAGGAAACAGATGGTGGGACTCAGCTGCCCCCAGTCGGCGCCTTTCACTTCTCATAGATTGCGCTTGACCCTTCCAAATGGCTAGGACTTAGTCCTGCTGCAGTTTGCCAGAGTTGGTGGTGTGCTCGGAGCACCATCGGGTGCCCAAGAGATCGCCCTAGCAGTTTTGAAACATATAAATGTGATTAGATCAATAGGCACCACTCTGGTAGGAAGGTAACAGCTCTCCATGCAGTCATGCCAGCCATATGACCTTAAGGTGATTATGGACGGCACCAGCTCTTGACTTAAAAATAGAGACTAGCACCAAAGCCCCACTCACAAGGGGAAACCCTTACTTGGGCCTTACTTGTGTTGTCGTTTTTCTTTGAGACCTGTTCGATGTGTCTTCTAGAAAGATGCTACAGCATGGTGGATCTCCACGCCTCCCAAAGTGAGGCCAGGGTGGACCATTGCTGCTGATCAATCTGGCCGGGCCTGAGATGTTGTTTCAGGGAGGCCTTGTATCTCTTTTTAGGCTACCCTGGGGCGAGTTCACCATAGAGTAGTATCTTTGGGAACCGGTGTTCCTCCATCCTAGAGATGTGCCAAGCGCAGCTGTGTTCTCAATAGCATGGCCTCAATGCTGGTGATCCCTGCTTGGTCAAGGACAGCAACATTAGTCACATAGTCATATTTCTTCATATA